>CM031582.1:12660437-13060806 GCA_018467065.1 Ephestia elutella
ATATACAATGGCGGACTACCATGAAGTAATTTATATAAATAAAATGCATTAAGATCAACACCTATTTTTGCATTAGAGGTTTAAATCTATACTACTGTTATTTCCAACTGCAGACTCATCAATCAACTGACAAACGAAATGCACAACGCATTTAGAACATGTTTCTCTGAACAAAGACTGATTTATAGCTGTGCATTAGACTCTGTCAGGCCCGTGAGTAATGCCCAGCCTCCATTAGACGTGAAAATGTTCAGTACACTCTAGAACACTTGAAAATTCACTCCCCTTGCAATTATTCTTACTTATATTTTTTCTTCTAAAACAGCGAAAGAGAAATATAAAAGTTTAATACAACTTCAGCAATATTTCGACTGTTCTATGTATAAATTATGTACTTACGTACATTTTTACCATAAATTGAATCTCTCTCTATACGCATTAAATGAGTAAGTATATTGATATAGAAACAAAGTTATACTTACTTGAATACATTTCTTCAGAATGAGGCCATTCATTCTTATCATATTCGTTATAATCTTCTTACCCTATATACATGCTGAAATATTAATAAATCCATATAAATATACAACCAACAAAACCAGAAGATATAATTTATAGGTGCGGTATAGAAATTGCGAATAAGCGATTCGACTATCGCAAGCACACAGCTGTTTATTATCACGACGTCGAAAGAAAATTGGCTGATATTTTTTTGATGTTCGTATAAAGGAACTGTTATAATTCGAGACCAAGAGAGATACAGCACCGCCGAAGCAGGTGATAGTAATCGTTGAATCTTTCCACTCTTTCATGAAGATATTATACAGATTGAAACCAGACCTTCGAGGGAAGACCTTGTTAAGCAGTGGTGCAAAATTTATTATTTTCATATTGTCTACTCCACAGAAATTTGATAAAATATTCAGTATTTTATGGAGCTATCATGTAACGAATGTTGTAACAATAAGCAGTGACAAAAACAATATCACTTCTTACACACGGGCTTTTCCATATCAAAATGATCTTGATTGTCAAAATTCGCTGCCGAAATTGATTGGGTTTTGGAACGGAAAGGCGATTGCAGAAAATGTATTTCCAAATAAGATGAAAAATATGCAAGGATGCCCCCTTTATATATCAACCGATAAACTGTATCACCCAGAACTAGAGCGTAAGGTTTCACTGCAAATAATAAAGAAAGTTATTGTGAAACTACTAAGAGATAAGATGAACTTTACATCAATTACGTCCACTAGAGATTTCGTGTTTCAGACATTGCATAGAGCTCGAAACTGGTCTGACTCGCTAAACGACGTGATTTCAGGAAGAGATAATATCTCGACGTGCAGTATTCCTCTAGGTGTAGACAAATCAGGACTTTTAGACTATTCCACCCCATATTTCCGTATTCGTCATGGATGGTTGGCTCCACCGATATCAGCAGGGCCAGTGTTGTGGCGTCTACTTTCACCACTAAACGGATACCTTTGGTTCATACTTTTAATTGTAGTTATATTTGTGAACTCAATCCCAATTATCTGGAGGATAAAATCCGTGAAAAAATTTGGGAAGAGATAATAATTTCAAAAACTTCAATAGATTACATGGGATTATTTTCAGAAATTGGGGTGTGATGATGGGTCAGCCAGTGCGCATGGCGCTGAAACGGTTTCGAGATTTTTACATCATTGGCTTATGGATATTGTTTACGTTTGTTGTGAGGAGTTGCCTATCAAAGCGTACTCATAGTGGCTCTAAAAAACTGACACAATAGATGGAGCCTTTAGTAATTTGAAGGAAACCATTGAGAATGGCTACAAATTTGGAGGACGAGCCACATTCATAGCTCACTTTGAAAACGACGAAGCTATCAGGAATTCCTTTGTCATCATTCCCGATTCTGAATTCGATAATATGTTTTGGGATGTTGTTGAGGGCAGAAAGAAGTTTGTGTTGGCTATTTCATTAGAATACGCGTGGGCTTATTGTCTTTCTCGGGGAAGGAAAGAAAACGAATGTGGTTTGATATTTCTGGACTCCGCATCATGACTGTTCCTCTAGTGATATGGATGAGGCACCAGTCGCCATTTGCTGGACTGATATCGTTCTGGCTTCAAAGATTTATTGAGAGTGGGTTGTTGGATAAGGAGTGGATAAAGGTTCCTAGTATGATAACTGTGGTGGCGTCAGGTGCTAATCCGTTGACTTTCAAGCAAATCATGAGTTGTATGCTGTGTTACTTACTGGGTGTCTTGATCTCGATAACTGTATTTTTATTGGAATTTATTCAGTACAAAATCATCATGCTTAAGAAGAAGAAAAGAGTAACATTTATTTTGTAGTCAATAATATATCTACGAGTCTCTTAAAAGAAGACGTAGTACCTAGGTAAGTAGTTGCAATAAAACAATATTTTTTGAAATCTATAAATGTCTATTTTATTCAACAATGTATCTTTTTTAATTACCAATTGACATTGATACAAATAATTACAAGTATCTCACATCTAGGAAGCAATGTTCATATAAAAATAGACACTGAATTTGAAACGGCGTCCTTCTTGCATATATGTATAAAAGTAGGAACAATAGAATTTTCTTTACATAATCTGTAATTAGATACCAATTTTTCACAATACTTTTTAGAGATCTAAACATCCAATTTCTACTTAAAGCTTATAATATAAAATTAACAAGATATAGTAACTAACATAAATACTTAGTTCAGTAGTTAATTTAGATATTTAATAGATTTGACATTATAAAAATATCATATTTTGATATCGGTGGAAGTGGTTTTATTCTATGATAATTTTTTACTTGCCTCGATCGACCACATTCCCTCTACAATCAGATTTAGATATTATTTTATTTATGTTGTTTCAGATCATACTAAAGGGGCTACTTAGACTGTACAAGTTTCTTGCCTGTTGAATACGATTAAATTGAAGCAATAATTTACTTGCATTGTCTAAACAACACGTAACATTCTTGAACTGGTATGCAAGTTGGGATTCAAAACTTTTCTTGGTGTAAACAATACATGCCAGAAAATGCCATTCCAATTCTTGCATGAAAAATTTAAGAACTGCAAATACGTGCAGTTCTTGAAGCAAGTCACAACAAGCAAATTATCAAAAAATAAAAACACGACTGACAAACTCACATAGCCTATGTCACTCGGGAAATGCAAGGAATCTAACAATACCTCTCACATCAAAATCTGTTAAGCCGTTGAGGACTTATGGTGGAATAAAGAAACTTACATACATACATACATACATACTTACATACATACATACATGAACCCTGAAAACATAACACTCCTTTTTTGGTCAGTCGTGTAAAAAATGGCACGTGCCCATACAAATCTGTGTTTCAAAAATGGAATGCAATAATTGCCTAAACAATTGTATACGTGTAAACAGAACACATTGGCAATTATTGTATGTCAAGATTTGCATTCAATAATTGCATTCAAGTTTTTTATTTATATCACCATCTAAACAGTAGCTTTCAATTATTGAAAGTCAATTCTTGCACTGCAATTATTGCACGTAAGAATTAAGAGCCATTTAGACGGAGCAAGTTTCTTGAACATACAAGAGCAATAATTGAATGCAATAACTGCAGTGCCAGAATTGACTTTCAATAATTGAAAGCAACTGTTTACATGGTGATATAAATAAAAAACTTGAATACAATTATTGAATGCAAATCTTGACATTCAATAATTGCCAATGTGTTCTGTTTACACGAATACAATTGTTTAGGCAATTATTGCATTCCATTTTTGAAACACAGATTTGTATGGGCACGTGCCATTTTTTAGCGACTTGCTTCAAGAATTGCACGTATTTGCGTTAGCAAAGTTTTCATGCAAGAATTGAATGACATTTTCTGGCGTGTATTGTTTACACCAAGAAAAGTTTTGAATCCTAAACTTGCATACCAGTTCAAGAATGTTACGCGTGTTGTTTAGATTATGCAAGTAAATTATTGCTTCAATTTAATCGTATTCAACAGGCAAGAAACTTGTACCGTCTAAATGACCCTTTACTCTTGAATGTTCAAGAAACTTGCACCGTCTAAATGGCCCTTAATACTTGTCGTACGTAAAATCCCTCAATGTGCTGAGAACGACACAACTTCCTAAAATACGAGTAGCTACTTCCTAAAATGACAACTTTTTAAATAATGTGATCTTAATCTAATCCTACTAATATTATAAATGCGAAAGTTTGGACGTGGACGAATTTCGATGATATTTGGTATACTGGTAGAAAAATACCGGGAATAGCACACAGAGTACTTTTAATTTAGTCCCGAAATACCCACGGGTGCGAAACCCCGGGGCGCGGCTAATAAAGAAAGAATAAAGAAACCAATAAAGGTAAAATAAGTGTGTCAAAAAGAAACTAACCACTCAGAAAGCGACAGTATCCCACTCTCCCCGGGGGGAGCGAACGATCATCGAGAGCTGATGGTGAGCCACCACCGCCCGCCTCACGCTCAGGACACCGCGCCACGTCTAGCCCGGGAAGTAGTGTCATCCAATGTATGGAACCTGCAAATTTTGGTATCGAAAGAATTCACTTGGCACAGGTGTTATATACATGAAGTTAAGCTAATTTAGCCCGGTAGCCATCCACCCCCCCCCTGGTGGGTAGGTAGGGGGGGCATTCAAAGGTACACGCCGCCGCGCTTTAGTTAAAAAATCATATCAGCTTCTATTTACCTACCACCTCGAGTTTGGTGTCATTTTCTAGTAAATCAGACATGAGGAATTCATTTTTGAGACATTTAGTATATAGTTTGATAGAAAAAAGCAAAATATTGACGAAAATATCAAAATCGGTTTGTTATTTTTTTTATTAAACTGTCAATATTTTTGAAAATGATCAATTTTGTGCAAATAAAAAAATACTATATTAAAGAATATTTATCTAGCTTTTAAAAAATATATACTTTAATATATAAAGTTATCATAGATCTTTCTGAAAAAATCGGACATGGTACGCGGCGGTGGCTAGCAACTTTTCCAATCGTCTATTTTCTCACCCTTTTGTTGATATATCAATATGGTTTTATATGCAAAATATACAGAATAAGTACTTTACTTAGTTATTGACTGTCTCTTGTGGTCTGATGAATTAATAATAGTATTTTTAGGGTTCCGAAGTAAACATGGAACCCTTATAGTTTCGTCATGTCTGTCCGTTTGGCTGTCCGTCCGTCTTTCCGAGGCTTAGCTCAGAGACTAGTAATGCTATCAAGTTGTAATTTGGTATAGATATACATATTCATTATGCGGATAGAAATGTAGAATAAAATCATGAAAAAAAAATTTTTTTAGGGCGGTTCCCCTACGGCTAAAGGGGGGATGATTTTTTTTATCTCGTATATACCATTGTGTGAGGTATTATTTGATAGGTCTTTCAAAAATATTATGAGTGTGTAAATATCATATTTTGTTTAACGGATGCCCGTTTGTGAAATATTTGACTTTAAAGTGCAAAATTTTGTTAGAGTCAAGTGTCCCCCCTCTCGAATAGGAAAATAGTTGTCGGTGGATACGGGAAAAAGTCATGATACGTAGTAAAGATAATGAATTTAAAAGGAAAACTATCACTATTATGTAGGCTTTACCCTTTAACTAGTAATAGACGATAAACTTACAAAATCGATTTTAGTATGAAAAATATTTGTAGGAACATTTTTCATTGAATATGATGGTATGGTATATATACATTGTATTATAGTCATTAGTTAAAATTTGAGTTGATGTGTCCACATTTGTACAGGGTAGGCAGGCAGGCACCTTCGGAACTCTACAATGGTGGCCCGATATTACCGACATTTTCCACCACAGTGGCATAATTTGATTCATTTTAATTGAAATTTGACAGCTGCACCTAACACCGCACCGTGGCTTGCACCGAATCAGTTCACGACAAGCGGTAGCAGCAACTGGTGCAATAGTCCACTTTGGTTTCCATTTATTTAATTCTATTTCCCATCCCAAATCAGCAAGTGCGCTGTTCTCCAAAAAAGACAGTCAGCTAGTGAATGTTCCGACGATGGAAGCTAGTTCTCGGCTGCTTCTCCTAAGCGCTGTTTACTAGGGTGTGCATGTAGAGTGTGCATTGTGGACTTGTCAGAAAGACACGTCGACTACCCAGGGAAAGACGGATGGCAATGCTGGGAAATTCATGTGACGTTCCGCATCCCAAGCCCTATGATTTTTATCGTCCTAGATATGCACCGCCAGAAAGGAACGAGCATAGTGGTAGGTGGGGTTGACCCCACCTACCACTATGCTCGTCCTTTCTGGCGGTACACAAATAGCGATATTGATATCGCTATTTGTGGAACTATGAAGTACCTTGGCCTAATCCTAGATGCCAAAAGGAAGTTCTCCGATCGTTTCAAGAATATGGCTCCGAAACTCTTGAAATCGGCATCTGCGTCGTCCAGGATACTGCCTAATATCGGAGGACCCAATGCACCCGAGCGACGCCTCTATACTGGTGTCGTACGGTCGATGGCAATATATAGAGCCCCAGTATGCGCAGATGATTTAAAAAAGGAGAGCATAATGTTGTTGCGTAGACCCCAAAGGGCTATCTGTACAATACAAGGATATCGCACAGTTTCTGCAGACGCTGCTTGTATTCTTGTTGGGTCCTTGCCATGGGATCTAGAGGCAAAAATTATTTCTGGGGCTTTTTTATGGCGTGAAGAAAATCGCGCCCTAGGTTACAATAAAGCACCGAGGGAAGTGGCTACATATAAAGCGGGTCTCCACTTGGAAGCTGTAAATGAATGGGAAGAAAGATTGAGGCAGCCAAGTGGAGGTCAAAGAACAGTAGATGCTATCCGACCAGTTCTTTCCCAGTGGTTAGATCGGCAGCATGGCTGTTTGACTTTCCGGTTGACGAAAATTCTTACAGGACATGGCTGTTTTGGCAGGTTCCTGTATCTGATATTCGGAAGAGAGCCGACCACTGAATGTCATTATTGCGACTGCCTCGAAGACAGCTCAGCACACGCTTGAGGAGTGTCCGGCCTGGGAGCGAGAACGTCATGATTTACGCGCGGTTGTGGGAAGCGACCTTTCGCTGCCCTCTGTAGTACAGGCTATGATTAGCAGCGGAAGGTGTTGGAAGGCAGCATAGATATTCAGCGAGACTGTAATGTCAAAGAAAGAAGAGGCAGAGCGACAACGAGAAGCTCTGTCTGAAGAAGGGATACGCAGTCGGAGGCCGGGCCTGAAGGAGAAGGGCCTATGCCCATCTTATGCGCCTCTGATAATGGCTGGCGATGGACCTGGTAATCGGTTCAACGCGGACGTTTATAAGAGGCTATTATTTAAGGCAGGCGGAGTAATTATACTCGATGCAGGGTGACCTTTGAAGGTCACTGCCGTGGCTGGAGAGTGTGAAAGATTGGTGGTAACTCCACCGTTCCCACCTCTTCAGTATTGGTATGTAGAGGCACCGGGGTGTTTTAGTGGCCAAGTCGCACATACCGCTTCACTGCTCGACTGTCGAAGTCCGAAGGCATTTTCACCACATTAACAAAATTTTGCACTTTAAAGTCAAATATTTCCCAAAAGGATCCCTAAATCAAAATATGATGTTTATACACTCATAATATTTTGAATAACCTATCAAATGATGCCCCACACGATGGTATAATCGAGTTTAAAAAAAATCATCCCCACTTTAGCTGTAGGGGAGCCGCCCTAAAAAAATTTTTTTTCATGATTTTATTCTCCATTTCTATCCGCGTAATTAATATGTATATCTATACCAAATTACAACTTGATAGCATTAATAATCTCTGAGCTAAGCCTCGGACAGACGGACGGACAGCCAAACGGACAGACATGACGAAACTATAAGGGTTCCATGTTTACTTCGGAACCCTAAAAAAACTATTATTTATTCATCAGACCACAAGAGACAGTCAATAACTAAGTAAAGTACATATTCTGTATATTTTGCATATAAAACCAAATTAATATGGTTACAAAAGGATGAGAGACTAGACGATTGGAAAAGATCCTAGCCACCGCCGCGTACCATGTCCGATTTTTTTCAGAAAGATCTATGATAACTATATATATGAAAGTATATATTTTTTAAAAGCTAGATAAATATTCTTTAATATAGTATTTTTTTATTTGCACAAAATTCAGGATTTTCAAAAATATTGACAGTTGAATAAAAAAAATAACAAACCGATTTTGATATTTTCGTCAATATTTTCCTTTTTTCTATCAAATTATATACTAAAATTCTCAAAAATGAATTCCTCATGCCTGATTTACTAGAAAATGATACCAAACTCGAGGTGGTAGGTAAATAGAAGCTGATATGATTTTTTAACTAAAGCGCGGCGGCGTGTACCTTTGAATGCCCCCCCTACCTACCCACCAGGGGGGGGGTGGATGGCTACCGGGCTAAATTAGCTTAACTTCATGTATATAACACCTGTGCCAAGTGAATTCTTCCGATACCAAAATTTGCACGTCATGACACTACTTCCCGGGCTAGTCTCCTCATCATGGTTAGTGAGGCCCCGCGTATTGCGAGCGTCTATGCGAAGAGCTTACTATAGAAATGATCCTATGAAGTAAGGTCTTGCCGTTAACTCGTCGCCGCGGAGAGGTCGGTCTGAGCGAAAAAATATCCATAGCGCGATGTAGATAGGGGTTCAAACACAAAAGTGACATCTAGCGAAGTCTTGTTACAACTTGTTTTCAGGTGCGTGCATCACAGAACTTCTTTTATCTACAGTTTCTATTCAAACTTCACAACTTAACATGAATAGGAATGATCTAAGTATATGGGTTGAACACCGAACAATAGGAATTGCTTTGCTACGAAGAGCAGGTACCTCAACTCGAATTATGTAAACTTCATTAATTGTTAATTTTTAGTAGACCAAACTGCTTCAAACAACATCTTTGGAAGTAAATTGGAAGTGGCTTCACGATCGTGCTGCCATTTCAAATAATAATATTAGAAGCTTGAATAAACATAATAAAAAAAGTTGTCATTTCGAGAATTAAACATTCAGAATATAATTTAAGGTCTGGTTGTCACTTTTTAGAAGTTGACATTACAAGCTGATGTAATGAGAAACCACTTCACTTAAGTTCATTTTAGTGCTCGTGATTTAATTTACGTACCAATGCGTCCACAATTATTATTAAATTTTCTGTTGTCCACAAATATTCAAGTAAACTTATGAACTAAATAAAATTTGTGCAAGGCAGAGTTCCGGAATCCCTTTTTATTACACTCTATTACGACTCGTATTATGTTATCGTGTCGACTATAGAAATGATCCTATGAAGTAAGGTCTTCCTGTCGACCGTCGAATAGATGCGGTAACCACCCGGGTTAAAACCCGGAACTGGGTTGTAAAATTAAAAACCAGCTATCACCCACTCCAATGACTGAAATGGGTGTTAACTGGGTTTTAACTCAATCTGAGTTTTTAACCTGGGTGGTTACCCATCTATTTACGAGTCGATATAATCCAATGTATAATCCTTTTGTCTGTACCACGTTGCCAGCGACGGCAGGTCATTTGCAAACAAATCCCCTATAGCTCTGCAATATCTATGTCAAATGTAAATCCAGTCCAACGGGTCGTTGCCGCAGATTAGCGACGGACCATAAAGTGCGTACAATGTCCACGTCTACAATGTTGAACATGGCGTGGAAATGTAAATAGGTTATGTTCGTGTTATAACTAGTAAGTAACTTGGTCTGAAATATTATAGACTTTGATTTGAGACAACTCAAACTGAAGTTTGTAGTACTCTAGGCAATAGCTTATTTTAATAGAATTAACCCTAACTTAAAACCGATCGGTGTATGTACAGCCTAGAGTCAAAATATTATTCTTATAGGTTATGTCCATTTACTCATTCAAAAGTATATTGAAATTACATTTTGGCTATAGCAGTTAAACGAACTATTGTTCATAATATCACTGTCTTTGGCAAAATCATTGGCTGAACAATGGACAATAATTGTAAAAGTGAAGTGAAATTTTATCTTGACATAATTGTCAAAGATAAAATTTCACTTCACTTTTTGATACTGATACTGATACTGATAATGATACACTGATATGAAATTTAACTATACGAGTATGAAGTTATTCTAGCACTACCTATACAGAGAGCGAGAAATAGATGGGATACTTATGAATAATTAAGAGTGACATTAAATTTACATTTAATACGCGTGAGCATCCGTATTAAAATCGTAATTCTTATTTTAATCAAATTAACACAAGAGTAAACGAAAATATAAACACTAAGATCACACTAAAACTACTCGCTAACTCTATTTTTAGAATTTGGCCTTCAGTACGAGATCACGAATCCAATTAATTTCAGCTGGCTTCGGCTGGAATCCTCTTCATCCTTTAATCAAGCGGCTAGCGTCGGAGGCTCCACAACTAAATACGGAACTTGCAACACAGGTTGGGGGAGAGTGGGGAATAGTATAGGGTATTGTGGGGGAGGTTGGGGACTTTGGGCGACGAGTCTTGCCTCTGGTTCGGAACACTGCAGCAGCCAATGGGTGAGCATGCGGCCTCGACCTTTCAGTTCCACTTCCCCTCGACTCTCGACGACGAATGTGCCCCATTGCTCGAGTAATACTCGTGTGCTTTCGCTCAAATGGATCCGTAGTGCTTGAAAGGGAAAAATTGTTACTTAAGTATTTATTATTCTACAGTAATATTAAAGCTGAAGAGTTTGTCAGTTCCGTATTACTGAAATTCCCACTGGAGCGAAGTCAAGCACGAGGCTGTCCACTCCCGTGGGAATATGGAGATAAAAAGTACCATTTCCTGTTCCTGAACCTTTCTTCCCTTGATAATTTCCGAAAATTCTCAGAAATTTGGGTTTTTAGGAAAATTTTCCGTTATTTCCGTGAAAATTTCCGTTGTTTCTTTAAAATTTTCGGAAACGCCACATCACTAGTCCTGCCTGATGCTGTATGGGGGGGCACGTTTCTGTTATTTCTTAATTTGATATGCACTGTCATGGAATCTCCCTCCACAGTAGGCACACAAAAAAGCAGACTGGGGGGGGGCACGTGCCTCGTGCTCCCCCCCCCGTAAGTCCGCTACTGTCTACCCGTGTAACAAAGTTCAGCGAAATCCGTCTAATAGATTTTTTGCGGTTGGGTAACAAACATTCACTGTTCACACACCAGTCGTCAAAACCTGAGGACCTTGAGGTCAAACTTTCGTATTTAGTGTGATTGGGAAGTGGGATTAAACGTGTTACCCGTACACCAAGGAAACCACCAGTTTAGAATGGTGGGATATCGGGTAAACAACTAAAAAAATAAAAAAACACGACTGATAACTCACATAGCCTATGTCACTTGGAGGAATGCAAGGAATCCAAAAATACCTCTCATCAAAATCTGTTAACCCATGCAGGACTTATGGTGGAATAAAGAAACTTACATACATACAAACATACATGAACCCTGAAAAACATAAAGCACTTCTTTTTTGGTCAGTCATGTAAATATGGTAAAATAAAGAAACTTTCATAAGACAAACAGACATGAACCCTGAAAACATAAAACTCCTTTTTTGGTCAGTCGTGTAAAAACAAGGAGACTTGCTAGTGGGTCCACGGGTAACAGCCGATAGTAAAACCTCAAGGCAGGAAAACTTACGTTGTCCGGTAGACTCCATCCTGCTGGCGGTGTTGACGGTGTCCCCGAACAGGCAGTAGTGCGGCATCTTCACGCCCACCACGCCCGCGCACACCGGCCCCGAGTGCACGCCCACCCGCACCTGCGCGTGAGTGTGTATCCGTGTCAGAAACGTATAGAATAAACACGCATAGAATGAATTTTATTTTTGTTGAGGTTACTCGATCACAAACATAACATGTTTTATTATATTATTTCTTTTTTCTTATATTTTATTTTATTTTTGACTGTACACAATCTAGTGTATGTATAAAGTTAATAAATAGCCCATCAGGCATGTTAGGCGACCAAGACTGTTTCATGAATTTCTTTTCGGTATTTCTTCTCAGCAGTGGTCGTTCCGAAATGCTAGTAGTTTGTAGCTTTGAGACATAATATATTATGATTAAATAATTAGTGTTCGACGTGAAAAAGAGCCTTCTTTGAAGGCCAAGTTTTAATAAAAAAATTGACTTTGACTTTGACACGCGGTTCTGAACACCGAACTATCTCGATATAGTTCTGTTGTTCTGGGCCAAACAATGTTCTCAAACCTGTATTTAATAATGGTAGTACGCATCAAAGTATCGCACGCTACAAGTAATCGGATGACCACTGAAGTCCATAGCTCACGGTATAGAGTCCCGTAAGTACCTTTCTCGAGTCGCGCACATACACCAAACTGTTTGTCAATGTTTTGTCACAATTTAATTTTAATAAGTTGTAAGTATAACATATACTTAGGTAGTAGCTATTTTAGCTCAACTGTTTTCTGTCAACTATGCTTTGGAATTATGTTATTTTTGGCTTTGGATATTTTGTGTAATTACTTTGTTTACATTTAGTTGTCATGCTGTGTATGCACGTTTTTTGGTTTCAGTCTAGCTCAGAATGTTAACTCATTTTCTACTGAACATTGTAAAGATTGTTACCTGTTGGGTATACCATATAAAATTTAAAAAAAAAATCGGGACTGAAGTCACAAGTCGCCGCAGTAGCGAATTACAGGGCAAGTGAATTAAAAAAAAATTGAATACAAATTTGTTCCTTTAAAAACATTTAATTTTTAGTAAAATTACTGTTCTTTTCAAAGCTAGCATTGCGTCTTTTGTTAAACAATAGTTATCTAAAACGTGATTGAAGGATTAAGTACTATCACACCACCTTAATGCTCTCTGTTTAAACTTTTGTAATTTGTGCAAGTCTTCAAATAAATAAATAAATAATACTATATTTAATTCTAAACTGATCATACCTCTAGCCTATGCGTTGGCCTGTGCCGTACCACGAAGCTCCGTACAGCCTCCACCACAGCCAGCGCCATGAGACAGATCTCCCGCGCATGAAGGTCTCCATTGCGTTCCGGCAGACCCGACACTACCATGTAAGCGTCTCCTATTGTTTCCACCTGTATATTAAGTATTCAATAATATCATCTTCAAATGACTCAAGCTCATCTTTAAAGAGCCTGAGCATCATCAAGCTAAGGGCATTTACAAGGTGAATTTTACTAACAGTCAAAAGCATTTTTATGGCCTGATAAGGATGACGACCATAAATCGGAAATTGAAGCGCTCACAACTAGCGCCTCAGATGACACAGAATCGAGCAATCTGGAGAAGAGTTATTAAGAGAGCCGACGACAAATAATAGGAAAAGGGCTAAGAAGAGAGAGGACTGGACGAAACATAAGTGGAAGTAAAAACGAGAATAACGTTAAGATGTTACACAAGTCATAAAAATTTCATCACTCGCCTTGTAGACGTCATAGAAGCCGATGATTTGGTCGAAAGTGCTGTACAGGTCGTTGAGAAGGTCGACCACCTGGATGGGCGTAGAGGCGGTGCACAGCTCCTGAAGCCCACGATGTCTTCCTACCACCAGCTGGGCTATAGTATTAACACTCGCCTTGTAGACGTCAAAGAAGCCGATGATGCAGTCGAAGGTGCTGTACAGGTCATTCAGAAGATCGACCACCTGGATAGGCGTGGAGGCTGCGCACAGCTCCGTGAAGCACAAGATGTCTTCCTTCCACCAGCCAAGCTACAGTATCACACAACACTCGCCTTGTAGACGTCATAGAAGCCGATGATACGGTCGAAGGTGCTGTACAAGTCGTTCAGAAGGTCGACCACCTGGATAGGCGTGGAGGCGGCGCACAGCTCCGTGAATCCCACGATGTCACTGAAGTACACCGTCACGCACTCGAAGCCTTCTGGTTGGACCATCTCGCCTGCCATCAACTGCTGAGCTACTGGCCTGTGATACAATAGGAAATAAAAAAAAAATGTTTTGAAGACAAAGGCTGGAAATTACTAATGTTATATGTCACATAGCTTTTGTTACCCAGGATAATGTAAGGAATCTAAGGATATTTCAGACATCGCGTATATCTGTCAAGGCGTTTAGGAATTACGTGGTGGAATAAAGTAACTCGCATACAACACGAACCGTGCAAACATAACACTCCTTTTTTGGGCAGTCATGCAAAAAATACTTAAGAGCTGGGAACCTACTCTAAAGTTGCTAAAGTCGAAGTGATTTTTTTAGAAAAAAATTAATGATATTACTTTTTCTTCTATGTCTATGATGCAAATGAATAGCCTTAGTTTTGCCGCAGTCCATTTATTTTTCTGTGTGGAACAAATGTCGCCAAAATGAACTCAGATTACAATGGAGGAAATGAGATCTTCACTCGAAATCACATCCCATTCAAGATCGTGGACTAGGTATACATTATATTCGATCTTACAATCAACTTACAATAACAACCAGAATGAGCAACAAAAAAGGCAATTACTTTTATCAAACGTCTTATTTTTCTTTTCAAAAGATGGCTATTCCTTTACTACTTGTAGTAGTTTGAGACCTTAGATATCTAGAGGACTTAAAACAATTTAAGAAATGAACATAAAACCATTTTTAATTCTTATTTACCGAACCAAAAATGTTCTTTTGAAATGGGAAAATAAACGCTTCAAAAGAAAAAAGAGGCAAAAGTAAATATCACTCTCCTAACGAATGCGATCACACATTCACAGCCCCTATAAGTGGGCCGAGGGTTTTGCGAATAATCTCTTAAAGCTTTTATAAAAGACGCGAGGACTTTTCCTTGACGAGTTATTCGTATCTATATTTATATGAAGGTACGTCCAAATGTGAATGACTATATTATTACTCGTGCCTCACGTTCGTATACCAATCTGACACGTGTATGGTAGTTTTCATGGAACTTCACCAGCTTTCGGTGAAAGAAAATATCGTGAGGAAACCTGCATTCTTGGTGATGATTTATCAGCTAATGTGCGAAATGACAAGCAAACTGCTCTATTAACATTCCCAAGAAAGGTGTTTTGTACGTAATGACGACCTTCGACATAAAGTCGGAGAAAGTCGGAGCTTTACATTGTTTACGTTCTGAAATTACTAACATGAATATTTATAAGCTCCCCTACTATTTCACTTCCTCTATTGACAACAACAATACCTACAATCTATTTTAACAACGTAATTACGCACACATTATTTGCATAGTAACATGAACCCTGAAACCATTACACTAAAGTACAGCAGCATTTACCGACAAAGGCGATAATCGACAAATAAACAGACAATTGAAGCCATTCTCAGTTACGAGCAGTAAACGCTTTATTACCGCGACACACGACGCAAACAAATGTTATACCTATTGAATTCAATTGAAAAACAAAACGTATTTTTAGATTGAATTTAATAGGAATGAAAACATTGTTTCTTTAGATTATTTGATAACCTTTTTACGTTCATCAAATAAAGCTTAGTTCATCTCTCCCTTCGGCCATTATCTTTAATCAAGAGATTTGCGCAGAGCATCAACTCTGATATCAGAATTTATAAACAGCCTTATGGCCCTTGACGTAAATAATGTAGGTATTTGACAGTCGCCAAATGGGGACAGGCATTAGGTAACAAACAATGCACTAATTTTATCTTTCAGACTGATATTCAAGGCTATACTATCCTTGCTGAACTGGAACTGAAATAATGTAATACTCAAGTGTGCTAACCATGATATTCAAACCCACAACTTCTCGGACGACAAGACATTTGTCTTGTAGTGGGCGGGGCACATAGCTCGCAGAACAGATAGCCGTTGGGGCAGAAAAGTTCTCGAGTGGCGATCACGAACCGGAAAACTGCTTGTGTCAAAGCGCGTGCTACATGCATATTTGCATCCAATACTTGGCCCGCGCTTGAACAGTCAGGGGCATGACACCCTAAAGCTATGGGGTTAGTTTTATCTGCCACCGATCCTGACAATACATGCCCCAGTCGTTAAACCTGGGCTTACTTCTATTACGATGCATGTAACCTGCGCAAGTGCCGCCACATGCGCAAGCTACTAGCATCGTACCCTACCTTACTTACCTTGGTAGAACCTGGTACAGCAGTTCCTCAGACCTCCTCTTCTCCAGCGAAAGCTGTTCAGTCTTCTCTTCCACTAAGGACTCGAGATTGTTAGCGTACTGCTCCATGCGCCGAAGTAGATCGTCCATCAGGTTGTCGCAATAACCCCTGCGATGATAATTTTGTATTAAGGTGTTATAAGGCACATAACTTCCTATTTATTTTGCTTGAAAGATATTAAATGCTCTTACGTAAATAACAGTTGGTCGTTATTACATCAGCAAAGTAATTCATATATTGCAATCTCTTGAAATACAATCAGTGTATTTTAGAGGATTGCAATATAACGCATATGAAATGAACCATCATACGAACATTAATAAGAGAAACGTGTTATGTCCTAAAAATCTGAGTCACTGTCCGTTCTTCAGTAATCTAGTTACCGTTCTTTACTGAAAGCTAGAAGTGCTTGGTATTGTTGCTTGCACTTAATCTCACTGCTGCCACCACGAACACAAAATGGTTCGCAATCAAACCAAATCCTAACCAATATTATAAATGCCATAGTGAGTTTGTTTGTTTGTTTATTACCTCTTCATGCTTTATCTACTGAGCCAATCTTTCTGAAATTTCGCATACACATAGCTGGAAGTACGGAGAAGGACATAGGGTACCTTTCATCCTGGAAAAAAGCACTGTTCCCGTAGAAAATTCACGCGGATGAAGCCGCGGGCAAAAGCTAGTACTACATAGACTTTCTAATCAAATTTACTTGATGTAGTTGGCATTGATGGTGTCAAAGCTGGGCCTGTCATCAGGTATCTCGAGCCAGCACTTGGCAGCCAGCTCGAGCAGCTCGGCCGCCGCCCCCGCGCTCCCTGCCCCCGCCGTCGCCTCGCCCGTGCACACCGGCCGGAACGGGGGAGACTCCCGCGCACACACGCGCGATACTATTTCTTTAAAAATATATTTTTTAATTAAATTCCTCGTTAAATACTAGGTATAACACTTACTGACTGAAGCTGAAATATAAAAAAAATATTTTTACTTTTTATTTTACTTGGCTATACTACCTATTCTTAGCAGCGTCTAGAAATCGTCAAACAACATCTTGTCTAATTAAGATGAACCTAGTCATAATGACTCTAACTTGAATTTGTATGTCCCATCTACCTAATTCTAAACTTTTCAAAGTCTAAAATAAAATTATTTATTTATATATCTTAGAAAGATGTACTATAAAAGTAAATAATTCATTTGAATTCTTAAAGAAACTTGAAATGAGACCCAAAATGTGGTTCTCCGAGTCAAAGGGGTTCAATGCCCGACTTTTGTTTGCGAAGACGGGATTATTTGAATTGTAACTTTACTTTTGTTTTAGGCTTTATTTTTGGATCACAAAATATAGACATCAAATTCAGATTCACTGAATTACAGGATTGAATGGACTAAAATTAAAATTTTCGATTCATTTTCTATCAACATCAATTAATTTAAAAGGGGAAAAGATTAAACGCAAACGATTGAAATAAAATAAATGGAAGTGAATAAAACAGCTTCTAGTTCAGGAATACATTGGTCAGGTGTGAATACAAACGTTTAATTTCATTCTTTTAATTTTGTGTGTGTTTTTATGTATTGATCCATAGTCTGAGAATAAATTATTTATTATCAGCGTAAATTGTCGTATAAATAACAGATAACTTACAACCACATGGCTGATGGCACATAACACTAGATCGCTCTTGACTAGTTTAATTCTTATAGATACATACATATTTTTGCCATAAGGTATTATTACGGAACAGTGAAGCTAAAAAACTTGTTGGCATATTGCGTAAAACAAGGGATTTTTGGTTTGCATTGTTGGTCACACAAGGTCACACAGCATAATTAACATACATTACGTAACAATTTGCTACAGCATGTTAGATAAATTTGGTTGTATAACATAATTGAAAATTATATTTTTTGTTACAAATTGTTAGACAATTAATGTATTTCACATTTTATGACTGCTCTGTGGCACCTACCTTTGCAAATATTGTTTTTTAAAATGGACATGGAATTAATATTTGCTGAGAGGATTAATATAAACACAATTTCAGTTCAGGATGGGTTTTAGCTTTGAAGTACCTACGAACTCGTCATTAATTTATATATTATGAATATTTGGCTTTACAAACCTTAAAATTAATTAACATTAGGTAGGTAAGTATAGTATAGGAAAAATTGTACCTACATGCGAAAAAATAATGAGCTGACCACTTAATCATCGACTAAAACGTGTTTAAATATTTGTTAATCACTTTTGTTTGTCAAATAAAGAATTTCTCTTTCATATTTCTTACCTTTGTTAGACATAGTATTGATGCAATGATGGAAGGGTCCCGCTCTGAGGACGATCTCCTCGAGGATGATACCGAATCTGTACACGTCGCCCTTCAGCGAGGCTGCGGCTCCTGGGTAGATTGCTCGCTGCCACCAGCTCTGTTAGCACACAAATAGAGCTCTTACCGTTGTTGGACATGGTATTGATGCAATGATGGAAGGGTCCCGCTCTGAGGACGATCTCCTCGAGGATGATACCGAAGCTGTACACGTCGCCCTTTAGCGAGGCTGCGGCTCCTGGGTAAATGCTCGCTGCCACTAGCTCTGTTAGCACACAGTTACTCTTACCTTTGTTGGACATGGTATTGATGCAATGATGGAAGGGTCCCGCCCTGAGGACGATCTCCTCGAGGATGATACCGAATCTGTACACGTCGCCCTTCAATGAGGTTGCGGTTCTAGAGTAAATGCTCGCTGCCACCAGCTCTGTTAGCACACAGTTAAGACTCTCACCTTTGTTAGACATAGTATTGATGCAATTATGGAAGGGTCCCGCTCTGAGGACGATTTCCTCGAGGATGATGCCAAAGCTATACACATCGCCCTTCAGCGAGGCTGCGGCTCCTGGGTAGATGCTCGCTGCCACCAGCTCCGGTGCTGTCCATAGTAGCTCTATGGGACAAATATGCTACACTGAAGATAACAGTTTATAAAAAAAAAAACTGAAGATTATCCGATAAATTTTAATATGTTCCTACTCAACCGTAAATTGTTACAGTAGATGAATTGATGGATGTGTTATTTATTGACACAATAATACATCGATATCAATCCATCCTACCACTTTATCTTTCGTGTTTATAATATTAACTAGTTTTGCGTGGCTGCGCGAGGTGCAAGCACCTCGCGTGTTGTGCAGGGGCATTAAAACAATGCAGTTGCGATTGCACGAATTTTTTTGGGAAATTGTAAAAAAGTCATCTACATAAAAAAGTTGTCGGTTGGGATTAGGTGAAGAGCCGAAAGGTTATTATGGTTTATGCTCTTTGCTATGAAAACGCAGCTCGGCCTTCGGCCTCGCTTGTCCCGGCTGGAGGAGGGGCTCGGCCTCCGGCCTCGCCTCGCCTCTCGGATTCATATACGCAGCTCGGCTTTTGGCCTCGCAGGCCAAGGCGCCTCGGCCTTCGGCCTCGGCCCCACGGCTGGGTACTGGGGGTTCGAGATGCAATGAGGAGGTCATCCATGTAGACGGATGGCTCGGCCTTCGGCCTCGCCCCGCTCTTTGCGCCCGAGACGGAGCTCGGCCTGCGGCCTCACATCCCTTATTTTATTTTTAAAAAAGGAAGGGGAGGAAGGGCTCGGCCTACGGCCTCGCCATTTAGTTCGGCCTTCGGCCTCCCACCCCCATTTTAATTTTAAAAAAATGGGCAGGGGTGAAGAGCTCGGCCTGCGGCCTCGCCGCTTAGCTCGGCCTATGGCCGCTCATCCCTTATTTTATTTCAAAAAAATGAAGGGGAGGAAGGGCTCGGCCTACGGCCTCGCCATTTAGTTCGGCCTACGGCCTCACATTCACATTTTTATAAAAAAATGGGAATTGGGAAAGGGCTCGGCCGGCGGCCTCACATCCCTTATTTTATTTTAAAAAAGGAAGGGGAGGAAGGGCTTGGCCTACGGCCTCGCTATTTAGTTCGGCCTTCGGCCTCACATCCTAATTTTTATAGAAAAAATGGGAAGGGGGAAGGCCTCGGCCTGCGGCCTCACTTCCTCATTTTTATAAAAAAATGGGAAGGGAGAAGGGCTCGGCCTGCGGCCTCGCCACTCAGCTCGGCCTACGGCCTCACATCCTCATTTTTATAAAAAAATGGTAAGGGGGAAGGGCTCGGCCTGCGGCCTCGCCACACAGTTTGGCCTACGGCCTCACATCCCTTATTATATAAAAAAAGGAAGGGGGGAGGGGCTCGGCCTGCGGCCTCGCCCAGTACTTTGTTCACAAGACGGAGGATTTTTTTTGCAGTTGCGAAAGGTTGAAAATCTTTAGGGAAATTATGAAAAAGTCATCTACAAAGAAATGTTGTCGGTTGGGATTAGGTGAAGAGCCGAAAGGCTGCTCTGGCTTTTGCTCTTTGCTGTTAAAACGCAGCTCGGCCTACGGCCTCGCTTGCCCCGACTGGAGGAGGATGCTGCAAGCAGCATGCCTGACCACGACTGCTCTGTCAAGAGCATACGAAGAAGAAGAAGAAGAATAAATAACACAATTCCAACTCTATCTTTAATATAAACGCTACACACAAATCCTAACTAATATTATAAATGCAAAAGTGAGTTTGTTTATTTTACAATTTTCACGCTTTATCTACTGAACCAATGTTCCTGAAATTTCGCATACATAATAGATGGACATATGATACCTTTCATCCCGGGAAAAAGCACTGTTCCTGTGGAAAATTAACGCGGGCAAAGCCGCGGGCAAAAGCTAGTGAACCTATAAATATCATGTAAAAGAAATTAAATTTAACGAAAACTTCATTTTCAGCTATTATCTTATTATTTGCCCTTTGTTTTTCTAACGATAAAAAATTGTCAACAATCGACGTGCTTGGAATCTGTAATGAAACTTTACTACGTAAACAAACAGGTTTGTTGTTGTTATTCTTTGGATACGATACGTGTATTTCATTAAAATACGTTAAAGTTTCAGCAAGTTACTTGCTGCAAGTATATAAAAACAAACTTTCGTCCGCACCTTCTGCTCGTGTGAATCTCATTCCTAATCTCGTCTTCGACGAAATATAACTATAAAATAATATGTACACATACTTAGTATAGTGGTATAAGTATACATCTAGGTAGTTATACTCGTAAATTCGACCTTCAACGGTGTATTAAGTAGATGAAAAAAAAAGACACAGATTAGACAATCTTCTTCTTTATTTTCGAGTCGAAATTAAAATTAGATTTTGACAAATAAAGTGGCACAGCAATCGCCCTGTCTTTGGCTTCATTGATATTCTACTGTAGAAGAGGGGGTGGTGGGGCAGCTCGGGCATGACAAAAGATGAGCCCTGGATTGCACAGCTCCGCAATCACATAATATATTAGTCGAGAAACCCCACCTAACTCAGTTTTCTCGGTATCTCGTCTCAACACTAGCCCGGAGTCTGTTTACATTAATAGTGACTACGTACCAAACCAAACTATGAATTTTTGGTTGTCAACGTTAGAAATCACATTTCATCTTAAAATTCCCATGGGCCATGTGAGCCAAGCCCATATCTTATCTAAGCTCTATATACGAGCAGATGAAGCTAAGATAAATTCAGAAATACCCACACAGTGACAGAATTCATTGATTCTATATATAGATATAATGGATTCCACTTTCAGCCAGTGAAAAACATTGAAGCGTAAAAATATTCGCGTTTGTCACTTCAATTAATTTCAATTAATGCTCGCTTTTTTCCGCAAACAGCGTTAAAACGATGAAAACGAATGGTCTAAAAATTTTGCTCTCTTTATCACAAAACAGCTTTTGTTTTCGAGAACTGTCGCCGGCTGTTGACATTTCAAACAACCAAAATTTGTTGAAGTCCGAATTTTATCGTCATTAGCAATTCAACAATTCAGATTTACCACCTAAGCGCCCAATATTAAATTGGTATTTGAAAATTTTTTTTTAACATTTTGAGAGTATTAAATGGAAATGATTATTTTTATAAAAAAAAATATAAAAAATTATCAACGATGATTATTTTTATAAAATTATCAACGCACAGTCAGACCTAAAATACTGTGATAGAGGTATCGATTGGCCTTCTCTAGCCCCAGGACGCAAACAAGGCAAACAAAGAAAATCTTTTTCCTAACTTTGTTATTACTAAAAATTTAATAAAATGCGAAAAATCTTAAAAATCATACCACAACTTTTGTAAAAATCACAAACTATGTACGTGCGTGCAAAATTTTATATTTATTTATCTTTGCATAAAAATTCACTGGTCGTATTCGGATGGAATGAGTTTTCTTTTGATCACGAAACTAATGAGAACTTTACCCGTAGCCACTACTGAGGATGTTATTTTATTTACTCGAAAAATTGAAATACAAATATTAACCATAAAGCTAGCAAAAAATGTTTTAATGATTTTTTCCTTTGTTCTATGATATTAACAAAATAAATTAAAAACGAAACTCAAAAACCAACTAAAATTATTAACAAACTACATTTGAAAAAGAGAGTGTCAAAAATATTATGTGACGCAGGCCTGAAAAGTATTTATTCTTTTTTTTTTTCTTTTCTACCATTTTTCCCAACTTCGACGTAATTTTTCCGATTCAAAGAATGATAAAAATCTTCGCTACTAAAAAGAAACCGAATGAAGTGGAATAACTGCCCTAAATCTCTCAAATGTTGCTGATTGATTCAAAATTGAACTACTTAAGTAATTTAATCGAATGAATTACGAACTCGAAATGGGACAGATCGATTGGGCCAGATAGGTCTTTTAAGGATTTGTCAAAGAAAAAGTCTGATTTACATCTTGATTGACAAACGCGCTGTTTTTCGATCGGAATTTTCCAATTTCGGGAATTCGGATTATTTTCGGAATTTTACTTTGTCCGATGTATTTGAAATTAGCTGTTATGGACGGATGGAACTCTAGTAACAGAGAAAGAAAGATATATTAGCAAAATTAATGTTATTTTAATCAGGCAAAATAAAGCATTAACTGAAAACAGGAGCAAAGAGCCAAGTAGCCAACTCGTAGAAGCTCGTAGTATTTTGCTACGACCGTAGCACATGTCGTAGCACACTGCTACGAGCAACTACAAGTCGACTACGAACTCTGCCCTCTTCTCCTGCAGTAAGTTACGTCAGTAAATCTCAAGGCTACAGCTAACGAAACGGCAAAAAACCTATTGCTCGAATTATTTAAATAAGTTAATTATCTTATAACAAGAATAAATCGAGAATAAAAATATAGTAATATCAACACGAAACTTATTACGAAGGTTTATTATTACACACAACTTTCTAGGGAACGAAAAGTTCCGAGAATCTACATCAAAACAAATACCTACCTAATAATAATATCTATGTAAAGCTAACTGGAAGGATTTAGAAGTAAATAACCAAAAGCGAACGTACCATTCTTATCATAATTTTCAATAATTCATACATATGCATAATTTTCAGGTCCGGTTGCTGGGCCAAGATTGTTTCAAAGTTCTTACCTCTGTTTATGAAAGCATAATGTATCTATCTAACAAATATTCTACATACATTTATCCTGGTCTGGCAATATAGATTACAAGGTGCGCCCTGGGGCTTCATCTGTTTTTATTAGATAAACACTAGTCTTGTTCATAAAAGCTACCAAGATACTTATTAGTAAAAATATGTCCACATCTCTATAGCTCTGTTAAGACGGGATAACTACGCACTTAATTGCGACAGCCGTTCGAAAACTTTTAAGCGACATCTTTGTTATTTTAACTAAAAAACGTTTAGCAAGCAATCAGATACAAATTTTATATTACAATATGAAACTTGGCGTACACAGGAAGCTTGGCGTAGACAGAGGGAGGCCTAAACCCAACAGTGGTACTAGAAAGCTGACGACGAAATACAAATTTTAAAGAATATGAAGGTAATATTATTGTTCTTTAAAACCAGTACTCACTGTAATAATAAGTGTCGTCCTTTATCAAGTCGGTGGGCGTGCAGAGCGTGTTCAGGCCGAAGTCGGAGATCTTGAGCACGAACCGTCCATCGATGAGGCAGTTGGAGGAGCGAAGCTTGCCGTGCGCGCCCAGCCCGCCGTGGAGGTAGCACATGCCCTAAGATACGACAGCGTATGATGCATCGTTGTATATACAATAAAAAAATTTCCCAAAAAAATGAACCGACTTCCATTGTAAAACTTAAAATCATGTATGCAGATTAATCAAAAAGAAAAATGTATTGACATGCTACCTACTAAATGAGGTGAAGTCGGTGCCAAGTGCAAGGAGTAAGGATTTAATTACACATGATTCTAAAATATTAATTTAGATGATTTAATTTGGCACCGACTTCACCTCATTCAGTAGGTAGCATGCCAATACATTTTTCTTTTTGATTAATCTGCCTATTAAGTTATTTCATGATTTTAAGTTTTAAAATGGAAGTCGGTTCATTTTTTTGAGAAAAAAAATTTATTTTATAATTTTTAGTGCACTTGGCGCAATTTTGTTGTCATGAAAACTTAAACTTATTTTTTCACTTGCCAAAATTTAAGAAATCGAAACGTCAGTTTGATTGAAATGTCAGAACTTGTCAGAATACCACGGAATTTTTGGCATATAAATAGACCAAGAGCCCGCGACGACCAACCTACCTTATTTCAAAAATGCTGAATGTTTCTCAGTGTCAAATTTCACTTATATCCACGTGTAAAAAGATTAGTGACTACTCATGAAGTTTGAATCTTAGTTGCTTATGCAGTGTAGCGTTACACCGCTACAAAGTCAAGTCTTTTTTAGTTTGTGATTCTATTTCTACGCAAACTTTTTTCTTTGTTCTTTCTTTATGATAAGGTTTTTGAAATAAAAATTCTGGTGGTTCGATTTTTTGACTTACTGTCAATTGGGTAAAAAAATGGAGATTTTTTAGAGAGTTGATTTTTCTTTTTATTCTTCTTGTTGTTTTGTGCTTTTATTATTCTTCACATACAAGTATCGATCTCTAGCAATGAAGTTTATGGTGAAAAACTTCAGGGTGGGGAATGCACAATAGAGGCTTTCCCAACGACATCTAATTTTGGATATCAAACGACAGATTTCTTCACATCTGAAGATTCCAATTGTAGATCAAAAGTTGCTATTATTGGGAAGAACATTAGCTGACGATCAGACCGTTCAGGGGTGTCCTATTAAAGATGGCACGAAGTTGAATCTAGTTGTCAAAAAACCGGAAGGATTATATGAAGTGGCACGGAAATATTTCATGTATGTATTGTATGGACTGTTTATTAGACGAGAGTGGGCAAAGTCGGCCTGCACCTGGATATTCGTCAGCGTGTTGTAAATCAGGTTGTGGACCAAGATGTGGGACTCAGCCGGGTTGAACGCGCTTCGAAATCTTCAGACGCGGCAAAGTCGGCCCGCACCTGAGGATGATTCACAGAACGACGAAATGTTTAGTTTGTAACCGTGACGCCTGTGGTTCTTTTTTTGATAGACTTTTTAAACATATTGTGATAACTTTTTCCTCTAAATTCTAAAGGCCCCCCTTTTGTCGGGATAATTTTTGTTTCGGTTTTGATTTGGAATTTTTATACATCATTTCATCCATTTCTTTCATTCATTTAATTTTCTTTTTAAAATAACAAGCAAATTCATGTATTTCTTATTTTACCTGTTAATATTCCTTTCCTGTAGTTAATTTTCCTTTCTTTTATTTTTATTTCTTTGGTGTGTCCAAATAATTTTTTTGTTAAAGGACATTGGTCAAATTTTTTTGTTCAAAAATTATACTCGTTTTTTTAAGCAGTGATTCTTTTATTTTGAAACCCAAGTTTCACTGCAGCAGGTAATATGGATAGCAAAAGTAAATTTTATAGGTCGAAAGTACCTATGGGAACCTCTCAAAGTATTATTAAATTCAGCTATTATAATAAAACAAACATGACTATAATTTAGTAAAGTTACAATGTCCGGCAGGGGTTTGTATCTGCACTAATGGCTTGGCAATGGATGGCATGATTTCTCATATTATTCGGTATAACATCTTAAAAAACTCTTACTTTAAATATGATTGCTACACTACCTAAGCAATCATGATCTAACTTTCATAGTCGCTAATCACTATTTCTGTGTTGGGGACATGCATAGAGAATCTTGAGTTTTCATAAAATAAAGAAGGGCATGCTGTCGCGGGCTTTTGCTCTATAATCCAATGTTTGAATTATATAATTTTTTAGGTATCTTTAAAATTACCGAACAGGTTCTGACGTGGTTAAAATGGGACCAACTTGGGAATAAACTATTTCGAATAAAACAATAATTTCGGAAATCAGTCCACTATAGGCGGAGAAATCGGCGAACATACATAAAAAAAAAAACATACATACATCGAAACATATAACCTCCTCCTTTTTTGGGAAGTCGGTTGAAAAATGACAGACGCTGGACGGACAACAGTCATAGAGGCTCATAGAGCAACACGGACTCCTACCGCGCGCGTAAGTTCTTGTTGCTCGAAGACAACAGCAATCCTTTATTAAGGGTCATGATCCTATAAGTGTAAGGGGATCCTATAAGACCCGTTTTTTCCTTTTGAGACCCTTAAAAACAGTAATATTATGAGGTAACTGCGAAAGCATCTTTGTATGTTATTTTCGCGGTTAATAGCTAAACTGTTTCTGATGAAATAGCTAAATAACTAAACTGACTTTGATAAAATTTTATATGAAGATAGCCTAAATGAAGCCATTTATAGTAATATAACCCAGATCCATACGGGCACTCCTAATACTATGGTATGAGCGAACCACGGACAAAAAAGTTTAAAATATTTTCAATAATAACAACAATAAACAAAATTAGTACCAAAAATTGTGACCGCTATATCTACTAGAAATTCCATCTTCCGGTGGGAACGGAATCAAACTGACACCACATACTTTATTGGCCGTGAAATATTATCAAATAACTTTAATGTAGGGTCTACTGTATACAATTTATTGTACTCTCCCTCTGTTTGGCCGTGATCATAAAGTTTCCAAGTTAATTGCATAGTTGAGAAGCTCCTTTCATATGTAGCCATAAACTTGTGACGTCATAAAGTTATGGCGAGTGCAAATGGTTTATAGTGGTGCTGATAGCATGAAATAATGCCAGCATTTACATAAACTGACTATATAAATGAAAGGATACAAATGTTACGATATGATTTATGACAAAATCCCAACATTTTTATTGACTTTTCTCGTGGAAGCAGATTGTAAAGGTCAATAAAAAAAGGCTTATGCCATTAATGCTCCCACTTGCATGAATGATCAAAGTGGGATCATACAAAACTATTTTATAATATTAAGGAATTAACATCAGCCACTGGGAGAGGCTGGCGGATCGACGTGACGTGCGGTGCCGGTTGGTTAATAATAGTGTAGTCAAGTACGAAGCCATGCAACAGAGTGGTTGAAGAAGACCGGAAACGCGACGACTTTAAGACTAAACCACCTACACAGTCTATAACTACAATTTCGTTAACGGGGTCCTGACGTGTGCACTATGCTCTCGCACATTTGTCAACAAGCTGGGCTATACTAGCCACTACAGAGCTCATTTAAGGAGCGACCCCAGCAATTAAGGGAAACAGTCGCCGAGGCCGAAACCGGCCAGGAACACATCATCATCATCACCTTTTTTTTACGTGTAGGAACGACCGTCCTCTCGCCCATCCAGCCACGGGAAGAAGGACAGGTATGTGGGACTCGAACCCACTAAAACCACATGGTGTCAACGCCTACCGCATTTGTGCCAAGACCGTGTGCTTCGCTCGCTCCACAGCCCCGGCGCGGCGGCCGCTACCACGGCGACCCCGGCACGGCTCGCTCTCGAACCACCTCTCCAGCGACAGGGTCGGAGCGGCCAGCGGGATTGCTTTCAAATTTCCCGCTGTATGTACCCTACCTGCACTATATCATGAACCAGCGAAGTTCTAAAGTTCCAGTCTAGTTGTAGCTCGTCGTTGGCTAGTACGTCCTTCAGAGAGCCCTTGGGGCAGTACTCCGTGAGGATGAATACCAGCGGGCAGTCCACGCATGCGCCGATGAAGCGTACCGTGTTCTCGTGGGACACGTTGCGGGCCTAAGGAAAAATTAAAGAGTGGTTGGTGGTTCCATAAAATTGTAATGGGAGAGATTGCACAGAAAATATGAAGCCTGAAGTCTATACCATCCAAATTAATATAATGAATGCGAAAGTGAGTTTGTTTGTTTGATACCTCCGCTTTAACTACTGAACCAATCTTCCTGAAATTTTGCTTGCACATAATTAGAAGTACTGAGAAGAACATAGGGTACCTTTCATCTCGGGGAAAAGCACTGTTCCCGTGGGATGTTCACGGGCAAAAGCTAGCTTTTCGCTTATAAAAAGTAAATCATACCTATTTAAAAAATGTTAATTAAAAATTTATTACGTTTCAGGGATCATATATTTTATTAATATTTCACATCGTTTACCTGTTTGATCTCCCACAGCAGCTTCTTATTAAGGTCCAGCTTTTTCCTGTGGATCTTCTTGACAGCCACGCGGTTGCCCTTGTAGAGCCCTACGGTGAAGGACGTCAGGGTTAAGGAAGGACTGTTCCCGACCGACGTGGCTGTGCTGCCTCGCGTACTCCAGCCCAGGGATAACTGCCACAAGATATCATCAGACTGTCACCACAGGGTGGAAACTTCATAGAAACGGGACGTCATAATACCTACCACTACTCTAAATGAAACTGTACGTCCGTGAACACGTCAATGTGTGCGTTTTCCTAGTCATAGCGTCCCAATCCGCAAAACAACGGGGGAGAAGTACGGGGTACGCAGGGGGTACACCATATTGCGGGAGTAGCATGAGCTTCCTTTCTGTACAGTCAACAGCACATCAACCTACTCAAATTCATTGCAAATTCGACTCTGCGGCCGCGGCATAAGAGATCATGCAGGGTAACTTGAGGTGCGGTCGACTGTACGTAGTACTTATATTAATTCTGTGCTGTCACACTAATAATAGTATTTACTTTTACCCTTTTACTAAGTAAATATATCCTCTGTCTATCGCTGGTTGACTGGAAGAGATCCCTTCATGTGATAAGTCCGCCATTGTATAGATATTTACCTTTTTATTTATGTTAATTGTATCCTTAGTACAATAAAAATACTACAAACAAAGAAAGAAACAAACAATATTATAAAGACGAAGTGATTATGAGTTGGTTTGTAGAGGGTAATCTTCGTAACTACTAAACTAATTTCAAAAGTTCTTTCACCAATAGAAAGCTACATTATACCCAAGTGACATCCTACAACCAATATTATAAATGCGAAAGTGAGTTTGTTCGTTTGTTTGTTACCTCTTCACGCTTTATCTACTGAGCCAATCTTCCTGAAATTTCGCATACACATAGCTGGAAATACGGAGAAGGACATAGGGTACCTTTCATCCCGGAAAAAAGCACTGTTCCCGTGGGAAATTCACGCGGGCGAAAGCTAGTAGGCTATAATTTATGTATGTACCTTCAGAGCGAAGCCGGGGCGGGGCGCTAGTCATCAATTATTTGCAAGCTAATAAATTAGATTAAAACTAACATAGGAATAGACTTTTATTAATATGTTGACGGGAAATTCACTTGTTATTTTCTCGCCTTAAAAATAGCAGGTTAAGCAGAGACGATAATTTTCAATTCAAGAGAAAGAGGACTTTTCAATTTCTATGTTCCCTACAAATCTCTCTGGCTTCCTCAACACTCCCCTATAGACTTATTATATACTGGGTGCTCCTAATATATCCCCATAAGTATATAAGAATGTCCGCAATCTGATCGCAGTGTATTCACCGAGGTCGACTAACTAACTCTTCCATTCACCTCTGCTATATTTTGTTGCTATTTTCATCCATCTTCTTATAAAAAGAGTGTTTTGTTAATAACATAGGACAGAAAACGATCAAGCGACTTAGGTGACAATTCATCAACAAAATATCTCATCCGCAGATGAATTGTCACTATTTTCAAATTACTAGGCGTCAAATCATCCGCAAATATTTCCTCCGAGGATGAGATGTCTCCCTTTTCAAATTGCTAGGCGTCAAACCTGATGGTTCAACTGAACTGGGCTGGTTACATTAAAACACAGGTTCAATACAAATAAAACAATTCCCTGACATTGGCAACAATGCAATGCACACAATAAAAGTTGCACTCAATAATTGCTTCCCGGTACTCGGAGTAATTGTCAATTGACGTAACTACGCGAGGCTTTACGTCGCAGCCAATTAGAGAGATTACCGGGTAATTGGTAATTAACTTGGCTCTGCTTGTTTTAATGATAAAGATATATTTATTTGCCAGACACGAGTAAATTGATGCAAAATTAATATACAATTAAGTACATACATGAAATGATGCTTCCATGCTGGTCTGGGAGCGAAGAAAAAACATAGAATGTGCCGGCTGCTTCTCTTCCCGCGCAGATTGTAAAAGTCATTCGAGGGAAAGGGCTTTAAACTGGAGATTCCTCCACTCATAGGCTATGGGCTAGCAAACTGTCACTATACCTGAATCTCCATTCCATCAGAGAGCCCACTATTCAGATAAGCGTGTCCTTCGAGTCTCACGACTCTTGGCTCTGTCTACCCCGTAAGGGATAAAAACGTGATTCTATGTATGTATGTATGAAATGAGATAGTTCATGCCTTTCAATGCTTTAATCAAGCACCAGAAAATATTCACATCACTGCATCGCGACGCGACATCTTCAAAGACTCGTTAGTAAAGAAAGTACAGAAATTGTAGTCGACGGTTCAGACTTTTTCTTATTTTAGTTGGTCTTGATTGGGTGCTCTAGGATAAGGTTAACAATCCTTTGATTCGGTTTTTTTCCAAGATAAAAATGCAAATCTTCTTTGTTTTTGCAAGCATTGAATTGATTGCAATTGATTGTAAAAAAATATGGGGAATTGTCAACACTTTATTAGGGAGGACTCGCCAGGGTTTATTGTTGTTAAATTATTTTTCTTTCCATTTTTTTACCGTTTAGCTTTAGTCGATGTTATGCAGAGGTAGAAAACTCCACGCAGACCATTACCAACTCTTCTTCAAAGTAGACTCCACACAATCTCTTATTGGTGACCTATGACCTACATAGTGATACTATTTTATTATTAAAAGACCTGTAACCCCCTATGTTTGGCAATAAAGGTGTTTTGTATTTGTACTTTAACCGCCTTGATGTTTTTGTGCAGTGCTGAGCTATAACCAGTGTTCATCGCTTAGTAGATGTCATGTAGCGATGTTCTAACCCTGAGAATTAAACCAACTTAACACTTTTACAGGGAGTATTTAAATTCTTGTTTAGGGAGGACTCAAACTGTGACCTACCGTCACAGCCGCATTGATGTTGTGTAGCGCTTGGCTGGGCCCGAGAGTAAAACCAACTTAACACTTTTTCGAGGAGGAATCAAATCCTTCTTTAGGGAGGGCTCATACTGTGACCTACCTTTACCGCCTCATTGATGTTATGTAGCGCTGGACTGGGCCCGAGTCCTGTGCCGACCTCCACCAACACTTCTTCGGGGCGGACCCTCCAAGCCATGTTGTTCAACTCGGCGTCGATTCGGGCTTGCCTAAAATAATACCTTATATTAGCTTTTTACGTGTCAAGTCAGTTTAATAGACCGTACATTATGTCAGAGGTTTTCAATAATCTGCCGACCTCTGGCGTGCGTTATTTGACGATGTTATTATCGATTGAGTACCACGGTTGAAAGCCTTTCAAAACACAGGAATCATCTCACGTATTCTTTCAATAAAGTAACTTATATACACAATAGCTAGTCGTAACAAAAGCCAAACACCTACCAAACTTCGAAATAATATAATACTCTATTTTATATATTCGTTCATTTGATAATTTATATAATTTGTATATTTTTTGATTGATTTAATCCTGAAAATATTTACGCTGGCTGACGGCAAAAGCTAAATACTAATAAAGCCAAACAGTTTGATTATTTGTTGGCTAATCTACAACTCTGATTTCAAAATAGAATATATTTTTCTGTAAATATAGATTTCTGTAAAAAGCTGTAGGTAACTTCCACAGGAGCGAAGCCACAGGGCAAAAGCTAGTATGTACACATAATAAACATTTCAGCCTGGTAATGATCGTTAAAGTCATTAGCTCGTCACAGACTTCATATGTGACACCGAGGGTGACTCCCGGCCTCATCTATCACCCAACTTTTAACTAAATTCTGAATTACGTACGATACATGGTAAAGTTGGAACTGTCAACGGAATTTATACTAATGACTGATGAGTTAACAGGGTAAAAAAGTTAAACAGGGTAAAATGGTAAATCGGCTATTATAATTTTAAAATTTTTCGTTTTTGTTAAATTCGGTTTCAGAATAACAGAACTCTACCTTCATCATATTTTTGTTCATAGGTGAAATCAGAAAAGTAGAAATTTAATGTTATAGGATTTTCTTTTACAAAGTTAACTAACATTTGCATAAAATATTTGAAAATTTGGATAATATTTTTTTTGTGGCTTTATTTAAAAAAATAATGCACATAAATCACCCCAATCTTATCAAGAAGAAAAAATGTTGTACCAAAAGCGATTTGAACCGGTTGACTCCGACACAGCCAATTACCGCAAGACTTGACTGCAAATTTCTCTTTGTTCTAAACCTCGACACGACCGATCCATCAATTGATACTCACGTTTATCAATATCCACTCAGGGGCAAAGACCTGAGACATTCGTTTTTCATGCCTAAGAATATAATCGAACGCCTATTTATATTCAAACTTCATCTTTGGAGTAAGTACCCTTCAAAGATAAGCATTTCTTATCTTCGTTACTTTAAATACAGTATAATTCAAATTTATTGACATTTAATGTAGGTAGTTACTTGTAACTATTATCGTCAATCGTTAAAAACATGCAAAGTATTTTGATGCAATTTTTACATGACTGACCAAAAAAGGAGTGTTTTGTTTTCAGGGTTCATGTATGTAAGTATGTATGTATGTATGTATGTAAGTTTCTTTATTCCACCATAAGTCCTGAACGGCTTAACAGATTTTGATGTGAGAGGTATTGTTAGATACATTGCATTCCTCCGAGTATCATAGGCTATGTAATTTGACAGTTGTGTTTTTTTTATTTTTGAATAATTAACTTGTTAATGTTATTCTTTGGTTCCCACTTCTAATTCGTTATTTTAGACCAACCAGTACCTATCTAAATAATGGCAGATTTTATAAAATCACAATTGCTTAATCAATCTGTCTATAATTATAAAATAAAGAAAAGCCCAAAGAAATGGATGAAAACACGACACAGGATTTGATTTATCGACGTCTACCTACGCGCGATTACCAGGCGACCATTTTGTTCCGAACTTCATAAAAAGTTAATAGAATCCCGATACTTACTTGTAAGCGACGCAGGATGCCGTAACTGCGAACGTCAGAAATATGGCCAGACCAATAAAACAATATATTATAACGGTCTGAGCCTCTACGCAGCGTGAAAAGGAATAAAAATATGTTTTAAATTTTAAATATCTTTTTTTTTCAACATTACATGCAGCCATTCACGAAAAAAAAATTGCTAGAAATATCGATACTTTGGCGTTGGGAATTTGCGACGAAGACATCACCTAATGGCGATATTCGATCGATTTCATGCGTGGAGCTATAAAAACGGCTATCTCTTGCGAACTTTACGGTACAGTCACAGAATAAGTAACAGTACTAACGTAGTACAGTCAAATAACCAGTAATAACCTTTAATAAAAATTTATCACTGCACCACGAGCAATCTAAACTTCGTAGACGGAAATTAATGAAAAAGAAAAAGATTAGACAGTCGTTGAATTGGAAAATATAGTTAAGTGCTTCAACCGGAAAAGTTTTAATTAAAAAGTTTCTTAGAACTTACTCAGAAATAATTGTAATTAAGTTATAGTCACACAAACTTAACGAGGAGTTTCGCCAGTGTACAAATATTGCTAAGAACTACTTTGTAAAACATTGTTAACATTTCTTTTGCTATTTGTTCTATTAGGAAGGGGACGAGTTGGGAACTTTAATCATTTGAGGGGACGAATGGGCACATCGTCCGAATTTCAGGGGACCAATGGGTTCCGACCCAAAGTTTTATTCACTAAACTTATCTTTTAAGAGACCAATATTTAGGAGCGATAACCATATCTCTGAGCAATATGTAAGAAAGTAAAAACTCTTCATTGCGTCAAACATTATGAACAAAAACTTTTACTGAATTAAGTAATGGATGATTTAAAGTTAGGTACAGGTAAACGCGTACAGGTAGGTAGGCACATATATATATATATAATTAAAAAAATACCTAGTATCGCTGAATTAGTATCAAACTATCGCATAACACAAGTCTCGAACTAACTTTAGCTCTAACTCAATCTGTGTGATTTGTCCGTATATATTTATTTATAAAATATGATGCTTCCATGCTGGTCTGGGAGCGAAGACAAAACAGAATGTGCCAGCTGCTTCTCTTCCCGCGCAGATTGTAAAAGTCAATCGAGGGAAAGGGCTTTAAACTGGGGATTCCTCCACTCATAGGCGATGGGCTAGCAACCTGTCACTATACCTGTATCTCCATTCCATAAGAAAGCTCACTATTCAGCTAAGCGTCGCCTTCGAGTCTCACGACTCTTGGCTCTGTCTACCCCGTAAGGGATAAAGACGTGATTCTATGTATGTATGTAAAATATGACAATTTTTAATACCTCCTTGGCATTTAGGGTCTGTGCCCAAAAAGCCGCACCGCGGAGTGTCGGGGGGCGGGCCTCGCCTGCCCCCGGGCCAGTGGATGGCCTTGCCAGCCACTGGCTTATAGCTGCTGTTCAGACCGTGGTAAAACGCTACTACCTGTGGACAAGGATGTTAATCATCATCTTATCAAGTAAACAAATAAATGAAGTAAAAAGTCTTTGTTATTTCCTTAACTTTACATTACAATAAAATAAAAAAAATAAGATTCACAAAAAAAAACCTCTCTCTTAAGGTAGGTTACCCTTTTTTGGCTATAGGTCTTCTCTATTAATCTCCTGATCTGTCCTTTGCCTTACTTTGCCAGATCCTCAGATATCAAGATCAAGTATAATACCGATATTATTGAAAGGAACTTGAACTGACGCGACTTCGATTTTTATTAGTTTCAAAACATACAAATAGAAATTATAAAGTACTAAAATTATTTCTAGTTTAAATTAATTCATAATTGATTCATTATTATTATTATTTTTTGATTGATTCATTATTCGGGCATTGGGTCGTTGTATGGTTTTGAGCGGTTGTGATCGTCGTGCCGGTTCATATCTGATCCAAAGGATTTCTCTGGCCATCTAGCGTGGCAATGCTGCTGGGGTTATGGGAACCTTTGGGTCATATGCGAACGGACTTTCTTTTTAATTAAGTTTATTCTAACAAACTGTTTTTTATTTCAACCCTACAATTAAGTTTAAAGAATAAAGAGCTTATATATAACGAAACTAATTAACTAAAACTTAAAACACAAATTCTTAGCTTTGAAATTAAACTAAATTAAATAGCTCACTGTGGACTGTAACAAATTAAAATTAAGCACTATTATTCAATAAATAAATCTTGTGATTCATAATTTATTGTTGCCCGCGGCTTCACCCACGTGAATTCCCCACGGGAACTAGTGCTTTTTCCTGGGACGAAAGGTACCCTATGTCCTTCTCAGTACTTCTAGTTAGAAATTTCTTCTAGTCAATTTCTGGAAGATTGGTTTAGTAAATAAAGCGAATAGGTAACAAACAAACTCACTTTCGCATTTTAGTTAGGATAAAACAATGACTTGATGTTAATTTAATTTTTTATTTCAAAGATTATAAAATTGGCACGAAAAAAAATATTGAATCAAGACAAGAATTAAAAAGCAAAAATATGTGGTCGTAGCCATGTCGTAGCAAAATTGGATATTATTACTCTTCTTCCTGATAACAGTTTCTGAAAGGAACAATATTTCAGGCCACACCTGCACGAGGGTTCCGTCAATCATTTTGCGGTGTATATTTTTTCCCGTTTGGTATTGTTAAAATGAGAAAAAAGCATTTATTATTGCACAAAAAAAATCTAATCTTTCGTATACATTAGGTAATATTTACTGGACATAGGTTTAATATTATAAGTTGCATTTATTATCTATGCTGTGCGAAGTATATCTGAAAAGCATACATTATTCCAAAAGTTGATCTTTCCACCTAATTAATCAGAAAACGAGAACTTAACCAACGAAAAATACGGCCCATAAATAAGCTCGCTAGACCTCAATCCGCTATTAAAAATCTTAATTAGGGTAAGTATACTTAAGTTATTACCTGTCCGTATAAGGGTAACGACCCATTATTTATTCTTCTTAAAAATCACAAAAGGAAAATGGCCAGGTAAGTCCACTCAATTTCAGAACGTACTTTAAAGAAAAATGAAAATGTATTTTCTATTGTTTAAAAGGAGCACGTGTAGGCTTCACTCTGTTTGAAATAAATTGGAGCCGACCCGAGGTATCTAAATTTCTACTTAAAGTGATATCATATACTTTTGTGTATTGAGTCACTTTTGTTTGGAATATGAAAAATATTGACGTTGTAATTTGACTCGAGCGAGTATTATGAGCGTACGGCCCATTGCACGATATTTATCGGGCTTTAGCTGAGTCAGAAAATAAGTTCTTTGGAAAATAAAGCTGTAAAAGACTCTATCAATGTCTGCCAAATTATTATAAAAATTTGTTCATTTTTGTGAGTCTAAACGTAGTCTCCTAGCAAACTAAAAATATACCTACTTTTTAATCTTGTCATTATACTGTTTCATTCCACCTAATGACACCATTAAGGGCAAGCTCTTAAATAGGAAGAATAAGAAATTGTGTCGTATTGGCAAAATCAGTTTGTAAGTCAGTGGAAAAAAGTTAGCCATCACGGGACGCTCGGCAGATGTAAAACAAAAGAGCATCATGGAACGACTTATCGTCCCATTTTCCGTCAATTTTACTGAAAAAAACGGACAATGCCCTGACAAAACCTTCTTCTCTGTCAGAGTCGAGCAAAATAGACGGATATTACATGAAAGTAGTAACAATAAATTATTCTAGGTCACTGGCGTTTTTTCCACTGGACAAAGAAACTTATATTTAGCACTTCATTAAATTTTCTCGCTAAGTTACTATCCTAAGGCCCTTCAATAAAGGAACCCGAGGCGGAAGCACACAAAGTGGAACAAAGTTTAAATTTACTTGCCTCAAATTTGCCAGTGACTGGGTCCAGGTCCAGAATGGCGTAGTCAGCATCCCTGTCACCCACGGCGTCGATACGGACGTGCCCCGTTATACCTGGATACAGATACCTTTTAATTATCGTATAAAGACGCTACTTTGATAATCCAACACAACAATTTTTGGGATCATAATAAGGTTTTTGTGGGGTTACTTGTTTACTTGACCGTCTTTGGTTAAGACTATGTATCTATGGAAAGACTTACAATCATGGTAGAAATAGTACTTAATATTTTATTAATTTCATGCTTACAATAAATAGGTAGGTAACTGATTAACTATGACATAAAATACAAAGATACGGTAGTATAATTACTTCCATGACTATGGCATCGAAGCTTGACTTTGGCTATTGCATAGAACAACGAAGTTTTTGTTTTTTCCATGGGCAAAAAAAGTCAAAGTCGTCCATTAAAATCAGTACCATCACAAATTAGGGTGAAGTTACCGTGGAAGTATCTCCCCCACATCTTGGCCGTGATGTTCCTGCCGTCCCTGACATCGTGGCCTGCAGACAGGGTCTCAGTCAGGGCCATACCCAGCAAGTACACGCCGTCGTAGAACGCGCCGATGAAGAAATTTACCTGGTCAATAAAACAAATTTGCACAAAAATATTAGCATACGATGCCATCTGCTGAATGGAAAATATAAATTGTTTAAGAAAAACAGGGCACGAGTGGAAACCGCAAAAATTTGAGGGTACGAATGGGCACAGAGTGTGAATTTCAGGGAGCCGACCCGTTGAACTCTATGGCAGATGTTTGCAGATCGCGTGAGATGATGATATGACCGAACATGCAAATCGTACATACTACACTCGTCCCTTGCGAGATAGACAGGGCCAATAGTAGCGAGTATAGGCTAGTTAACTCAACTGAATTTTAAACGTGGTAACATGCTGATTCGTCGCTCGATTGGTCGCTTACTATGGGCCTCATAAGAAGGCTCAAGGTCACCCAAAGGGCGATGGAGCGCGCTATGCTCGGAGTTTCCCTGCGTGATCGAATCAGAAATGAGGAGATCCGTAGAACTAAAGTAACCGACATAGCCTTCAGAATCGCCAAACTTAAGTGGCAGTGGGCGGGGCACATAGCTCGTAGAACAGATAGCCGTTGGGGCAGAAAAGTTCTCGAATGGCGACCACGAACCGGAAAACGTAGTGTTGGCAGGCCTCCCACTCGGTGGACCGACGACCTGGTGAAGGTCGCGGGATGCGCATGGATGCGGGCAGCGCAGGACCGGTCGTTATGGAAATCCTTGGGGAGGCCTTTGTCCAGCAGTGGACGTCTTTTGGCTGAGAGAGAGAACATGCTGATTCACATGGGTTTATTTAACGTAAAACGGCAGCATCTTATTAAAATCAGTAGACAGTAGTTAGTTTCACCAATATTAGTTGGCAATGGCAAGGACTACCCGAAACAATCACACTTGTTGACCTTTATTCGGTTAGTGCCGATCGCGTAGTCGATTTGTTTGAGGTATATAAACGAGGCCATTATACCCGCCTGATTCTATTTCTAGTCTACACGACTGATCATATATTTGCGGCTTTTAACCATTGATCTAGTTGATGTGGGTAGCACCCCTCAATACAGCATTTTTAGATACAAAAGCTGTATTTAGCTAAGAATGAAACACACAATTTTATAATTAGTTTCTATAATCTATACAAATAAAACAGTAAAAATATTTTGTCTGTACATTTAGTATTTTTGACTGAAATGGATAGAGGGACACCTAAAAAGAACAATAGAAAGCAAAAAAATTGTTTTGGAATTTCTTGTCTGTCTGTCTGTCTGTCTGTATGTATGTACGCGATTCACGCAAAAACTACTGGACGGATTTGAATGAAACTTTTTTTGTTGTATAGCTATTAAGCCTGGGCAACATATAGGCTATAATTGATTTTGAAAACTGGAACACCTGATGAAGAACCATAACAGAACAGCTAAACTATAAAAAATATGAAATTGGTACCTTTGCAAAAGTTTATCAATCTAACGAGCATTTTCTGTTGACGTATAAAAATCGAAGATCAGGATCATCTTTTCTTTTTTTTTTTTTTTTTTTTTTTTTGAAAAACATTGTTGATACATAAAATGCATGATGTTACAGAGCAGCAATGTTCAACCGTTGAAACGGTGTGCAAATGAAGTCAGATGGCTTGCCGCAAATTAATTCAAAATGTACTTAAAAAATATGATAATACACTTAAAAAAAATATAATTAAAATAATCATTCTTGGAGTTCATCATCTGATGAAGAACTCCAAGTGACCAGCTACACTATTACAATATGGAATTGGCGCCTTAGCAAAAGTCGTTCAACCTGATAAGCATTTTCTACTGACGTATAAATATTGAAGATCTGGAACATCTGTTAGCGTTCATCAACATATATTCCCGCGGGACACGGGATAATGGCTGAAATTTTGAGTACTGGAGTTTAGGTTACTATGAAGCGAGACTCACGCGGGCGAAGCCGCGGGCAACAGCTAATGTAAGTATATTTGAAATTGATTTTGTTACCTACCGAATCAATAACTTTTACAATCAACCGATTTATAAAGAATTTGCAATATGATAGTTATAGTATTAACAACAGATTTTCTGATATCTATGTTTGAAGGCACTAATCTTTGGAATTTGAGAAAAAATATATGTATGGTAGCCACATTCATGAGAAAGGCTATATATACATGTAGGCTATATTGGTATACTCTGAAGTTCCTAAGGGAGCGAAAACACACATACGACCCATATACGGAGGCTTATTTCTGCAAACAAAAAGGAAAATGCGGAAAATATCTTCCTTCCCGAGATGCTGATCAATATGTATTCTGGCTTCTGTCACAGAATGGCGCGAAAGTGCCAGTTTTACCACAGATATTACTTACTTTTCTGTCGGCAATAGATAGCAATGTCGAGGATAAAAATAGTTTTGTGGACGAGTTATAAACTCTGCTTTTCACTTCGATTGCGAGGAAATAAATCAAATTGAAGAAATTAATAAACGCACGAAAAAACAAGAGCTGTTTCCCGCCGTTTAATTTTTTTTACATCTTACTACATTGATATTAGGCTTAGGCCGCAGACTTATACAGCCTACTATTAAATTAATTTTGTAATACATAATAATTTTCTTATATTAATTAAATAACCTACCGTATTTGAATTTAATTTTTAATATCTTTTAAGTCTTTAAAAACACAGAAGGCAAAAAAATTAAAGTAAATATTTATAAAACATATTTATGAACTTCTTATTGTGTTTGGCTGTATAGCTCATTTTATTTGCCTTAATATTGATACAATTATGAGTAGATACGTTAATGCCCTTGTGCACAAAATTCGATTTTGTGCAGCCTATATCCTGCACAAATAAGCACTTTCAGAGCATGAGAAGTGAAAAAGTTTTATATTTAGACTGGTAAATTATACAGACGTTTGTTGCTTTCTTATAAGAGTTCCTATTTCGGGCAACACTACTCCCGCGCGCGGAAGTTCTTGTTGCTCGAAGATTTTGGCCCAAATGCGAAATTTATTTTAGCCGATGTTGACGACTGCTATCTATAAGTATCAATTTATTAGATCGAACCTTGATTGTTTGTAAATTTATAGCCAGAAAATCCCCCGATTTATTGGCAGCCCGATACAAGTAATTTTTTTCTTAGAATATATTGTTAGGTAGTATTTTGTTAGGTATAAATATTTTGTTTCTTGATATCTATTTTCGTTTATTCGGACCTAATTGTAATTTCTCTCACAGACCAACCACACTCCGGGGAATTAGTCTCACCTCCCACACTTGTTCGATCATACGTGAAATTCCGAGAAAATATAAAAAATAACGGCAATGTTCTAATACATACATTGTCATTATTTATAAATAAACTACATATAATTTGTATATGCCACTAACAACATCATCAATCTTCAATCTATCTATCTATATATATATATATATATATAACTCAAAGGTGACTGACTGGCTGACATAGTGATCTATCAACGCACAGCCCAAACCACTGGACGGATCGGGCTGAAATTTGGCATGCAGATAGATGTAATGACGTAGCCATCCGCTAAGAAAGGATTCACGCGAGCGAAGCCGCGGGCAAAAGCTAGTAATAATACTAGTGGTTCTGTGAGAACAGTAGACCTCGCGAGCCCTTATGACCACGAAATAACCCGTATTTTACCGTTTCCCTGGCTTAACAAAGCCATTTAAGAGTTCTGAAACCAACCTACCAATGCTGGAAAGAAAGTAAAACGACCCATCCTTACCATCCTCGTGCCTCATTTTGTCTAAGCATTTCCCCCGTAACGATCCCCAGAATGTAACACGTAATTGATATCATAATTTTGAAAATTTATCCCCTCCCGAAACATTGTTCTTCTGGTTGGTCAAAATTATTAAAAACTAGCTTTTGCCCGCGGCTTCGCCCGCGTGAATTTCCCACGGGAACATTGCTTTTTCCCGGGATAAAAAGTAGCCTATGTGCTATTCCAGGTCATTATCTACCTCTGTACCAAATTTCATCGAAATCCGTCCAGTAGATTTTGCGTGATTGAGTAACAAACATCCTCACAAACTCACAAATTCACAAACTCACAAACTCACAAATTCACATCCAAACTTTCGCATTTATAATATTAGTATGGATTTACTGAAACTTGTTTGCCTCGAAAAGATCTGGTGGCCCTCCAAAGAGCCGACTGGCAGGAAGTAGCGCAGAACAGGAAGGAATGGAAGCTTTTAGTATCGGAGGCCAAGATCCTCTTTGGGTCGTCGAGCCATCGAAGTAAGTAAGTAAGTATTTGCCTCGAAATGCATGGTATAGGTTATTTGCAATTTGCGCAAAAAATTACCAATGAAAGTTCAATTTGAAATCAACATAAAATCTTTTTCCAAAAAATTAAACCGCCTTCAATTATCCGCCTATGAATAAATGAATATGAATACTACACTCAAAATCAAGAAATAATAAAGCTACCTACCGGTTGAGAAGAAGTTTAGCTTTATTATTTCTCGATTTTGAGTGTAGTATTGAATGCGGTTTTTTGAAAAAAAAAAATATTTTACCCTTTTTGTTTATTTCATTTGACCAATAAGCCAGATAAAGCAATTTTTCAAATCGGTCCAGGCATCATTGAGTAATCGGGAAACACAGTATTTGCAACAACGTTGGCCATCTATGGACTTCTTCATCAGTTTCACCTCATCAAGTTGAGTCACTTAAAAACAAGTTTTTTTTTAACAAAAATGTCATTTTTGATACAAGCTTTTATTGTAGCCAAAAGCTCTTGATGAAGAGGTACGAATCAAACGAGCCCAAACTCGGTGAGATTGTGTCATTTTATTGGGGATTTCCTATAGCTCTCTTGCTGGAAGAGATCCAGCATCAGACCCTGGTTACTATACATATATAGGATCATAGTACCCATGGATACGAATCCAACGAGCCCAAATTCGATGAGGCTGTGTCGTTTTATTGCCGGGTTCCTATAGCCCCCTTCCAACTCTAGCATCAGAACCTGGTTACCAAAATACTCGTCAATACGAATCAATCAGTCCAGCTATCTGCGAGTAATCGAGTAACAACTGCAATTACGTGGGCCATCTATCATCAGTTCCACCTCACCAAAATGTGCTATTTTAAGCAAATACACAAGTTGATATACAGGTATGCCTATAAAATTTGAAGAGTTCCCTCGATTTCTCTAGGATCCCGTCATCAGATCCTGAGACTATGGGACCAAACTGGAAGTTCCAAACAAATAAAGAATTTTTCAAATCCGTTCATAAATGACGGAGCTATGCGGGCGCCAACATAGGAAAAAAATATAGCCAATTTGAAGAACCTCCTCTTTTTGGTTTTTGAAGTCGTCGTCGGTTGAAAAAGCCATGTAATATGATATTTGATAAAAAAAAAGCTGTTTAAATCAAGTTACTCTTGTAAACTCATGAAAAAATTACCATAGCGAGTTTTACGTATATTAAAAGCTTTGCTGCGCCATCTATTAATTTTTTTGTGAACTATTATTTAGAGAATTTAAATATATGGAATTAAGCCGGTTTTATTGAATTTCACTATGTTGTTCAGACAAAAAAGTTGCGTCTTAATAAGAATAACAAAAAATTCTAATGACATTTTTGATTTTTCTTTAAACAGCTGAGATATGAGGTTTTTTTATATATATCCGCCATTTTTTTTTAATTTTCGAAAAACTGGCTCGACTAAAAAATTCTATAAAATTACCGAACCTGCTCACAAAATTTCATGAGAATCGGTTCAGAAATGCGACCTGTAGGCGATAACATCCGGACAGACAAAAAGAATTTTCGGCTAGTGGAAACTGAGACGCTTCGCTCGCTTCGCTCGCTCGGTCAATAATAAAACTGCAAGAGGTCTGTGTCTGTACGTAAGAGATATTTAGGAAAAAAACTATGGGGGTCTTTTTTTACCTATCTGTATGTCTGTACAAACATCACGCAAAAACTACTGGACCAAATTTAAAGCGGTTTTGACTGTTGTATTGTTGATGGTCTAACTTAAAATCTGGCGTAGGTTTCATCTTGATAAGCCGCTTAGAACCTAAATTATAAACAATAGTAAATTACGCGCGGACGAATTCGCGGGCACAGGCTAGTATTAAATAATAAAAACAAAGAAAAAACCTCTACGAACCCGTGTATTTATTTAAGTCACGTGGTACATTTCTTAGAAATGTTGAAGTCTGCTATGAATTTACGATGGCGTAGATAACAAGCTTGAATAAAACAAGCAGTCTTACTAGCCACCTAGAATGCAACTTATGACGTCATTTTTCTCGATGTAAAATAAAAATGTCGTCTCCGTGGAGTTTATGAACGGTGTAACCTCAAACCCACTCTATGTAATTTACTTTATAACTAGACGTTCGCTGCGAACGTAGACCTCGCGACTATTAAAATATAATATTTATTTTCCCAAAAAATTAAATATCTCAAAAACGGCTGGACCGATTTTGATGCCCAACGAACTTGAAAATTCTATTAACCATCCCTACATATATTCCAACTTTCATCAAAATCGGAACAACGGTTCGAGAGTTATTGCGGAACAAACATACATACATACATACATACATACATACATACATACAAACAATGTGTTTTTCGCTCCAACTTGAATTATAGCCCTCGCTCGCTTCGCTCGCTCGGTCAATAAGATGTCTTTCTCAGTGACGGCAATATACTCGATCCCCAGAATTTGGAATGAAAAAAATAAATAATTGGTAAACAAAATTGAATTGGCAGCAATTCTATTTGTTTTATTTCTTTGCGTTAGTATTTTTTGTACCTACTATTTATTATACATATATTGCGACTGAGGAATACGATCGTTACGTGCCTATAGGAAATGCATTAATATTGCTAATTTTGCAGTATGCACCACGCACGTACACGAGAACACGCATCCTACTCCCACTACTTTACATAGTTTTAGTAATAAATTAGTGTATCATTAAATAAATTTATTCCATGTTTTTACCGGTAACGGTGATTTAATTTACGTCGCCATCGCCATATGCCCCGATGTGATATATATTGTAACTAGATTTCACGTTAAGTTTACTCTTGTCAAAACATGTAATACCTATGTACCTCGTATACACGTTGTGCGTACGCTCTTCAATCCCTACAATACCTACATTCGTCCCGTTTCCTCCAAAGAGATAATACCAAAGAAAATAAATCATCCAAATACATTTTGTACAATCCGCAATTAGGGGCAGTGGAGTTAAAGGGCAATCACAATTAAAAGAAAACCTCTAAAATAATTACCCTAAGAGCCAAAAACACAAATTATAGAAAATTCGAAAAGTAACCTTATTGTGCTCTAAGGCGGAGCTTACGTACCGCCCCTCACCCCTCTGATTAGCCTTGGGTAGCGCCTTAAGACCTTAAATGTAAAGGCGATGATAGAGAAGCGTGACGATACTCCACCGTCAAGAGCTCAACTCTTAAATAAGTAAAGAAAAGAAGATTGAAAGTATAGATTATGGAAGGTGGACAAAGATCTCTGGTTAAAACTATTAATAATTTTAAGTAATATAAGTTGAACATGTTTATATTATAAAACTGTATGTTGCCATAATAAATAAATAAATAAAAAATTAATGGTCGGTCACGATGTGAGTGACCTTTATAAATAAAGGTATATAAAATCCTCTTTGTTTTCCGGCTGAGTTCACCACATGGCCCCACGTGGTTGGTCATTGCCCTTCCGTCTTATCCAGTCATAACGAAAGCCAGTGCCTTATCAGCAATTAAAATGGATGATGATGATGGAGGATACTTTAGAACTAAAGTACATCGGCATTTCATACTTGACATTAGCGGAGTCATGGTAGTATATTCTTACCTCTTCGCCGTCAGAGAAAGTATAATTATAATGCAGCCGGGCTCTCGCTCGGACGGCGTCGGCGAAGTCGTCAAAGCGGTCTCCGGTGGGCAGCTTGAGCGACACCCGCAGTAGGGCTTCGTAGGCGGCCCGCGCGGCCGCGTCGCGCTCATCGCCCGCCGCCCACCCCGTCTCACCCCAGTACCCTCCCTGCACAAAATTAAAAACAAATTACATTTTCCTTGACCTTGACCCTTTTCGCCCCAGTCTGTTGACCCTGACAAATAATCACAAGTACAAATATTGCAAGCTTTAAATGCATTGTCATTTGACTCTTTTCGACCCGGTCAGTTGACCCTGTCAAATAATCAAAAGGTCGGTGGGCAGCTTGAGCGACACCTGCAGTAGGGCTTCGTAAGCGGCCCGCGCGGCCGCGTCGCGCTTGTCGCCCGCCGCCCACCCCGTCTCACCTGATAAATAGCACAAAGTTAAAAAAATATATAAGCTTTTACTGCATTGCTATCTGACCCTGTCAGCCCCAGGCAGTTGACCCTGTCAAATAATCACAAGATTGTACAAATATTTTAAGCTTTTACTGCATTGTCATTTGATCCTTGTCGCCCCAGTCAGTTGACCTTGTCAAATAATCACAAGATTGTACAAATATTTCAAGATTTTACTGCATTTTCATTTGACCCTTTTCGCCCCAGTCAGTTGACCCTGTCAAATAATCACAAAATTGTACAAATATTTCAGGCTTTTACTGCATTGTCATTTGGCCCTTTTCGCCCCAGTCAGTTGACCCTGTCAAATAATCACAAGATTGCACAAATATTTCTAGCTTTTACTGAATTGTCATTTGACCCTTTTCGCCCCAGTCAGTTGATCCCGTCAAAAATCAGCCAACAATAACCCAACCTTAGCTAAAAACTAACTAAACATTTTGGATTTTTTAAATTGAAACCTAATCACAATTTCTTATTATAAATCCGCCTGCCGTTCCATCCTACATTTGCTAATACCCGACAGGGTTCATATTGTACCTACCTAAAACCAGTTACTGTATTAGTAGTTATAACTGAATGTATGATATGAAACGCAATAAATGATATGATATGACCTGACATCGACCACTTTAATTTTAATAATAAAGATTATTTTAATAAAGATTAGGGTTGCACTCCACAATTTTTTCAAATAACGTAATCGTCCACTGTTTGGTTGAATGACAGTTTGAAGCGAGGCGAGCTCTTGAATTAATAAGGAGGCTTAGCTAAAGTCATTCTGCTAACATTGCCCAGAGGTCAGCCTGCAGTCGATAGAAGAGCGATATAGTTATTGCGATTATGCAAATGGTCAATTTTATCTTACGATGATAACACCATTATTTAGTGTGCTAAAATATTCCAGTAATATCACAGAATACATAAAGTATAAGTAGTAATATGTATTTCAACACTATCTAAATCCAACTATTGGTTCCAGCCGATAATTTTTACCAAAAAAACAAAATCGTGCGGCTTCTGTGATTTTGTTTTTTTGGTAAAAAGTTACATATCGGCTGGAGGAACCAATATCAAAAATCATGTGGCTTCTGTCACAGTGATCGTTCAATGTTCGATTAGATCAGTTGTGTCACACCTGACCGCGCGTGCCGTGTAAAGTGCTAACGCAGCAAAATACCGTCATCGTTCGCGTCATGAGTGGCCGACCAGCAATGACCTAGATCGTCACTTCGCTCGGTATGTTTACCATTTATTACTAATATTGTTAAGGCGACGCTCTCTCATTTTCCTTAACAATGAATACGCCAACTAAGAAAATAGAAATTAAAACCGAAACGGAACGGTATTTACTCGACCGTTTTAAAGAAGAAAGAGAAGAACGATTGAAACAGCAAAGCCTTATTGAAGACTTAAAAAGTCAAATTTCAATTCTTCAACAGCAGCTTCAATGTGCTGTTGCATCTAAAGCTACAGCCACACTAGCGCAAAACGTAGATGTCCCCCCGCAGTCGCAAGTCGACTATGGTACCGACGAGGAAGAGCTAGCCAAAGAAACAGAGTGGATAAGAACAAAATCAAGGAAAAAAAGAAAATTGAATATGTCACCCACACTCTCACCACAAGAGGTTAGTCCCAAATTAGAGAAGGCAAAAAAGCCCAACACCGCCACCAATAATAGTTGATGGCGTCAATAATTATCAAAATTTTTACGACTTTCTATCAAGAGAAGTGTCAGCCGGCACCTTCACAGTAAAATTACTGAGTGGTGACAGCGTGAAAATAAATGCTTGCAATGAAGAAGCATATAAAAACATCGTTAAGCTTATATCAGCTAATAATTGTCTTTGGCATTCCTACGAAAATAAACAGGAAAGGCCAATTAGAGTTATGGCAAAAAAGTTATCAGCGACTTGTAAGCCTGAGAGAATAATTGAAGATCTCAAGTCAAAGGGCCTACAGATTGAAGATGCAGTCAACAAACTGAGCTATAAAACTAAAGAACCGCTGAATATGTTCATGTTGTCCTTTAGTAACAGAGAGGAAATTAGTAAAATTTACAATATTAAATCAATTTTAGGTTGTATGGTTGATATACAACCACTAAAATCACCGAAACTCATACCACAATGTAAAAGATGTCAGGCTTACGGCCATACTCAAACGTACTGTGCCAAAGAGCCAAGATGTGTCAAATGCACAGGTAGACATCTTACTAAAGATTGCAAAAAACCAGCAGCAGAAAAGCCAAAATGCGTGCACTGTGGAGAAGCACATCCTGCTAACTATAGAGGCTGCACGATAGCCAAAGAAATTCAAAAAATAAGGAATAAAGTAGTTAAAAAACCCACTGGTCCTCAAGAAAAACCAACACCCACCATTCAACCGGCTAGCCAGTCTAAAACAAATATTAAACCTGGGGCAACTGTAACCACAAAAGTCTCATACGCCCAAACTGCTGCAAAAAACGCCACAAGCTCTCAGCACATAGATAAAACCGATACAAATATGAGTAAGTTAGATGAAATACTGAAGTTAATGTCGTTATTTGATGAGCGTTTGAAAAAAATAGAAAATAGCACTAAAGTAGCTATTCCTAAAAACAGAAAATGATGAACAATCTTAAAATCATGGCATGGAATAGCAATGGACTACTAAAGCACAAAAATGAATTGCAAGTAGTCCTTGATATAGAAAACATTGATGTGTGTCTTGTATCAGAAACACACTTTACCAAACAATCGCATATTAAGTTTAAAGGATATAAGATTTACCATGCTCTCCATCCAGAAAATAAAGGAAATGGTAGCAGTGCCGTTATCATTAAAGAAAGTATCCAACATCAAGAATATTGCAAGCATGAAATGCCAGAGGTGCAATGTATAGCAGTTAGATTAAATACAAAGAGGTATCCAATCACGGTGGCAGCAATATACTCCCCACCTAGGCATACCATACGTAAAGAAAAGTATCTTGATATATTACAATCTCTAGATGAGAGGTTCATACTCGGAGGAGACTTCAATGCTAAAAATACTCATTGGGGCTCCCGTTTAACGAATACAAAAGGAAGAGAACTTATGTGTGCCATTACAGAATTTAATTGTGATGTTGCGTCTACAAGATCTCCTACATATTGGCCAACGGACCCTCTTAAAATACCTGACTTAATTGATTTTTTTATTTACAAAAATATTTCGTCAAACTATATAAGAACTGATCAGAGCTACGATTTGAACTCTGATCATTCAGCTATATACTTAGAAATAAACGAGAATTTAGTACATAAGAAGCCTATCGCAACTTTAGTTAATAAATATACCGATTGGGATAGCTTTAAATTAGAGTTAGATAAGAATATCGATCTTAGAGCACCATTGAAGACCCCAGAACAGTTAAACATAGATTTAGAAAAATTTGTCAAGCTAATACAGCATTCTGCATGGAATAATACACCTACTTTAAAAAAAGAATTTTTAAAAATACATACCCCATCGAAATTACGAAACTTATCGCCGAAAAAAGAAAGCAACGAAATCGATGGCATCAGACTAGATGTCCAGATGACAAGAAAAAGTTGAATAAACTCACAAAACAACTTAAAAATAGAATCCAAAATCATGTGGATGAGCGTGCAAATAATTATCTCCAAAAGCTGACAAATAGTCGTAATACAGATTACTCACTCTGGAAAGCCACAAAGCATATGAAAAGTCCAGCAGAACAAATACCACCAATAAAGACTGCACATGGAAAGTGGGCAGTAACTAACGAGCAAAAAGCTTCAATATTTGCTGAACACCTGAAGGAAATTTTTAAACCTAATAGGCCTCAGGAAACTGTAGAAACAACTACTGAAGAAATTAATTATATCACAGATGATGACACAAATATTAAACTTGTTACTCCAAGAGAAGTCCAAAGAGAAATTAAACAGAACATCAATCCCAGAAAATCCCCTGGTTTTGATCTGATATCAGGAGAAGTTCTGCACAATCTTCCGAGAAAAGCCTTAGTTAAACTTACTCATCTTATTAATGCTGCACTTAGGCTAAGATATGTACCAGATTTGTGGAAAGTGGCAGAAGTTATTATGATAGCTAAGCCTGGTAAACCACCAAGTGAAGCAACGTCTTACAGGCCAATTTCCTTGTTGCCTGTCATGTCAAAACTATTCGAAAAATTGTTACTAAAAAGATTGAAACCTATTATAGAGGCTAACAACTTAATACCAGGACATCAATTTGGTTTCAGAGAAAAGCACTCTACTATAGACCAAGTACATAGAATCACAAATATTATTGAGAAATCTCTTGAGAGAAAAAAAGTCTGTTCTTCTGTATTTCTAGACGTAGCACAAGCTTTTGATAAGGTATGGCACGAAGGCCTCATTATAAAACTAAAAAGATCTCTTCCCAAAGTCTATACCGATATATTAACATCGTACATATCGGATAGAGTATTCAGAGTACGGCAAGAAGAAGCTTATTCTGAAGTTAAAGAAATAAAAGCTGGAGTACCTCAGGGTAGTGTTTTAGGTCCGGTCCTGTATCTTTTATACACCTCTGATATTCCTTATGACGATAGCAACACTATTGCGACCTTTGCTGATGATACCGCCATAATGGCGGTAGGAAGTACTCACGCAGAAGCAGCAGAGAAGGTCCAAATAGCTGTTAATAAAGTCCACGATTGGACAAAGCGATGGCGGATACAACTAAATGAAACCAAGTCGATCCATATCAATTTTACAAACAAACGCGAACAATACTACCCCATAGTTATAAACCAGAATCGAATACCATGCGCAAATTCGGCTAAATACTTAGGCATGACGCTCGACGCGAAGCTTCGCTGGAAAGCTCATGTTAAAAAGAAGCGAGCGGAACTAGACTTTAGATTCCACAAGATGTATTGGCTACTTGGTAAACAATCCACATTGTCGGTACCCAATAAATTACTTTTATATAAACAAGTCCTTATGCCAGTATGGACTTATGGCATACAGCTGTGGGGCTGTACCAAAAAGAGCAATGCAGAATGCATCCAAAGATTCCAAAATAAAGTACTGAGGGCAATTGTGAATGCGCCGTGGTACATAAGAAATAACGACCTACACCGGGACCTTAATGTACAGTTAGTTAGTGATGTAATAAAAAAATATGCTGAAGCTCATGAACATAGACTGCTTCACCATGTGAATGTTGAGGCTATCCAGCTTCTCGACACCACGGACATAGTAAGAAGACTTAAAAGGACTAAACCATGTGATTTAGTGCAGTGATAACAAAAAACAATTTGATAGTGATAGTGAAATAATATAAGTGTAAACAAAGACACATGATCAAAGTGCCTCCCCTTAAATAGAGACAGTAAGAAAAGTGCCGATGGACACATTCTTATACTACGAACTTTATAAAATTATGTCAATGTAAAATTACTCATTAGCCTGCAATCAGGCTAGATTGTAATGATATTAGCGTATTTAACTTTAGTAAATATGTTAAGAATAGGAAAAAAAAAAAAAAAAAAAATGTGGCTTCTGTAAGTACAGTCACGAGCATAAAATAACATGAAAAGAGAATGTAACAATGTATAATGTTATAGCATGTGACTGTACATAGACATTATCTGTAGAATTTTCGCGACCAAAACGTTCAAAATAAAATATTTTTATCATCCAATCTCTTTTAGTATTTTATTTTAACCCTTTTCGTAATTTAATTTTGTGGACAATCTTATCTAAATTCTGGGTATGCTGAGGGTTATTTAGATTGTTATCTTAATCAATTCTGAAAATGTCTGTGTTCGGCGAGTTTTCTTAAATTTGTTAGATAAAATATGGTTATTTACTCAAATGTTTTCAGCAACGATTGTCCCGAACGCCAATATCAAACATAGGGTAGTTACCCTCTATCGCAGTTTAATACATTATTATAAGTCAATGGGTTAATAAAATATTACTTGAAGGCATATGCAGCCGTAGTGTAGTAGGTCTGACTGGGAAAGAAGATGAAAGTGATTAAGAACGAAAAGTGGGTATTTTATTTTGCTTAAAAGTCTATTTAATTTTTTACAATGTGTTTTTGAAATTGTAAAACCTTTGTATTTTTATGACGAAATTCCCACTGTAGCGGAGACCCGAGGCGCGGCGAATACTTTTCGTTTTGCAAAACACAAGTACTTAGATACAGTACATATATATACAGTACATTTTTATAGTGTAATATAGGTTACATAAATCGGCCTTGTGAGCAATTTTTTGCTGTTTGAGATATTTGTGAAACTGTTAGACGTCATTTCGCAAGTGGCAAGGTCGGGTCGACTCTTAAGTTTGCACTAGTTTCGTCAAGTTTTAACCAAAAACCTTCGTCTTTTTCGTTATGTCGCCTCAAGCGCCACAGCTTAGTTATTGTTACGATGTGACGTGAGTTGTGTTTGTGTGTCGTAAACATAAAGATCTTCGTATACATTAAAAAGAGTTACAATTCGCTTAAAAGAGTAAAAGTGACATAAAAATTAAGCTTCGTGCCGGCTAGAGTAGCAAACAACCTTTGCAAAGAACATTCAAAAGTTGACTTTTGAAAGAACAACATTCAGCAGATTTTGACCAAACAGATCAATACGATAAGAAACAGCGCCGCTAGCAATTCATGAATTACGAGTACATTTCACTGTTTTAAGTACAAACTTCGGTAAATTGTAGCGAACTTTATACAGTCTAGAGTCCCAGCCAAAACATATCTACACGTGATTTGTTTGTATAAAAAACCATAGTAAAAAAAAAAAAAAAACTTTATGGCAAAAACACCCTCGTTGGTATTATTACCCCCAGGATTGCCACAGACTATAGAGAATAAGTATTGCTACCTGTAGGTCGCGTCATATAAAAAGAACGCATGGTATAGAGACTGACGAACCAATCTCGTGCGCTGCACGAGACCCGCCGCCCGCCCCACGCTCACAGCATAAACCTATAAATCGCCTACTGCACAGCTTAACCGCCATCGTTCATTTTACACGACGCGACCTGTACCTGGAATATCTCGACGTCGAGGAATGCCCAGTCACCTCTCGTCATGCCGAGGGCGTGGGCAGCCAGCAGGAACTCTCTGACCAGGGGTCCCCGTACGCTCAGGATTACCACTAAAGACAAAAATCACATTATTAAGTAGGCATCATAGAGCTATAGGACAGAATTATTAAGATAGAGTATTCTTATAATATAAATAGAAATTAGATATGATGAAAAACTAAGAGTACTTTAGTAAGTACAGAATCTTGAGGGCATAAACTTCCTTTAAAAAAATTTGTATTATTGAGACGAGACCACTGGAAAGAGATCACCATTATACTCGTATCTATATATTTTCATATAGAATGGTTGAACGATATTATAGATTTAATTTAAATTTAATACTATGGATTTAATATACCGGATTTGAAAAGAAAATTAAAACTTTTTTGTTTAAATCTCGTGTTAGTTACTCATTTGATAGTTTGATCATTATTATTGACCTTATTTATTGATACCATGACAGGACAGTACAGGGTGTTTTGTTTCTGATTTTACTTTTTTTAGTCACATAGCCTAATTTAGTTTTATTTCTTTAAAAAATGTTTCGTTTGATTCAAATTTGCTAACTAAAAATAATGACACTTTCCCTGGAGGTAGGGATAGTCCACTTTGTATAACCCTGATAGGTACCAATCTACTTTTTAACCTTAAATCTCAAAAAGAGCAGTCTCAGCATACTAACTGGCCTATTAATTTTATGCTAAACATTATACTTAAAATTTGATTCACCACCAGGTGAAACTGAATAACAGATAATATCTTCTTTATCCGGAAATTCTTTAGCGAAGCTTAAAGGCGCTTAAATAAAATTGAAAGTCAAGAAATTGAAAGTCGAGGATCAAAAGTCTTTTGAGAGCTTTAAAAACGTTAGATAATATTTTATTAAAAAGTTGAACTCTGCCCTTCTGAACATAATATAAAATCGAGAGAAACAGCGGGTAATTTCGTAGAATACCTATTTTTATAGGCGCATTTTTTGTGCCTTGCCGTCCTTTTTATACTTATTTTGCGCATTATCCCTCCTCTAAAGCCTGTAATACAAAAAACCTTGTGTTATTTCGTGCTAATATGAAGTCAAAAAGTCTGCCATCTGAGAACGGAAAATAAATGTACCTACCTTTATACTATTTTTGTAAGCATATAAACTCCATTTATTCTTTTCTTACCAGTCCTATCATGTAAACAATCTTCACTTGTTGAAAATAAATCAAATATTAGTTCAAACCTAAACATTCTAAAGTAAAACATTTATTACCTAACCACGAAAGTAATTTCCTAAAAAGTCTATTTTAATTTATATTGTTGTAAAATCAAAAAGACATGGTAAGATTGTTTACATGATAGGACTGGTAAGAATAAATGGAGTTTACATATATATTGGTGTATACAATCAAATAGTAACATTTAGAATGTTAGTGATTCATCTATAAAGCGAAATTAAAGTAAAACTTAGTCGTACGACGAAGTTGTGTAGTCTTACAAAGAACCCACTAAAAAGGACTTAGAAGTAGTAGGTACAAACTACGGAACCCTTTTGAGAAAAGGGGTCATATTTTGTTCAGCCTTATTCAGAAATGACGTTACCTAAATTCAAATCATTCATTCAGAAATTAGACCATCACGTGCACTTTTTCTCAACTTTTTAACTACAGAATGTCGTATTATGAATTCTCAATGGTACAAACTACTAGCATTTTGGAACTGCTGAGAAAAAACTGGCTATCTAACCTGCCTTGCCTGTGGCGTCATTTTCATGTTAAGTTCATTCACTAAACTTAACACGAAAATGACGCCACAGGCAAGCCTTGGCTAATTATGCTTCATGCACGGGCGAGGCCGCAGATCTTATTACTGCTGGTCCTCATTAGATTACGGTCATGTCCCACTTTATTAAATTTTTATGGTCGACTAGCGATCGCCTGTGGATTCGCCTTGTTCTCCGGACTCTGCCAGAGTGAAAGAAAGGATATGTGTATGAAGATAACGGCTTTTCTTTCTTCTTTAGTTAAATAGGTATAAGGACAATCTATCTGTAACACCTTTATAACCCTATTTATTGCAAATAAATGATTTGATTTGATTTGACTTTTCGTTCGCGTAAATTTTGTTTTCACCTATTTCACCCCTTAGGGGTGGAATTTCCGAAATTACATTTTTTGTGCTCACTTACGCTATAAAAAGAAGCTCTTTGCAAAATTTCAAGTTACTACGTTCAGCGGTTTCGTATCCGCGTCAATATTTTACAAATAATTCAGTGAGCTTCTTATTTTATTAATATAATATAGAAGAAGATATATGTCGCAGTCGGATTGTATAATCCGCCGTATTACATTACGGCTAGCCGTTTTACAAAACAGCGCCGTTTTGTAATTCAGCGGTTCGACGATTAGCCGGATTGAATACGGCTGAATGAAAATACGCCGAAATATATTCGGCACCATACGTTTTTCAATAAGGCTAGCCGTAATGTTATATAGCGAGTCATTAGCCGCCAATTTAACAGTTTTAGTTCCGATTTTTAACACTTGTGGCGCCGCATGACGTAACAACAACGATGGCGAATAACTATGATAATAATTCTTGGTTGCTAAAGAATATCGTTAAAAGAAAATCTGTTAGCATTTTCTTATTAAAATAGATTTTCATTTAAACATAGTTTTATTTTGTAAGTATAGTCACCCTACTAATCGTTGAACCGCCGTATTACAAAACGGCGCTGTTTTGTAAAACGGCTAGCCGTAATGTAATACGGCGGATTATACAATCCGACTGCGACATATATACACAATGATATTATATATGCTGCCTGCGTGATGGGCACCTTGCCAAAAACACCTAATTTAGAATTTGATTTTTAATTTATAATGTTTATATATAGGTAGTATTAGTATCTAAGGTAGTTTTAGTTCTATTTTAAAATAATTATCCATAGTTATATATTTTTTGTAAACATTTGATTAAATAAAACAATGATATTGATTTATTTAATTACGTTTGAATAGTTATATACTTTATTAATATATGCAACATGAGCCGCTTTTTACATGATCTAAACTAAACAATTTTATGAGAAAATATAAATTTCATAACGTAAAAGTTGTTCTACATCTCCTGTTATGTTCAAAAACAGTGTATCGAGTTAATCAAAACCAACCTCTATTTTTGCATATGTAATGGCTAAATTGCTTTGAAACCGGGTAACTGGATATGTTGTCTGTACAAATATTTCCATAATACATGAACTTACACGCGCATGTTACATTATGAGGGTCTCTGCTTAATTTTGAGCTAGAAATTTCAAATTACATCCAGACAAATTAATTTTCGTTTCATTCCAACAACGGTGAATGTACTTGGTAGAAAATTGGACTTTTTTACATAATTTCGTGCTCAAAGCTATTGTTTTTTGTCAGAGATGCATAAGTGTGTAATTGAAATAGTCTGACGCTGTGTATAATTTAAATAACTTGGTTATTTATTTATTTTGATGAAACATTAGTTTTCTTATTTGTGTTTTTTGTAACGAAATAAATATTTCGTCCTTGTTTTAACCCTTAGATGCATGATTTTTTATTTTTTTCAGAAAAAACATATATTATGTAAAAGCATCTCAGCTTTATGGTAAAAATAATTAAAAAAATCATATGTAAATTATTATGTACTTTTTTATGTATTAAACATTGTTATCATTTTTGATAATGTATGCATCTAACTGAAAATATTTTCTATACCAAGAACATTATTATGTAAAATGGAAAGCTTAAAATATTTTAATAAAATAATTAAAAAATAATGTAAAAGCTGGATGCAATTGTTCTTCCTGTTAATACATAGTGATACATTGCATTTTACACATATTACAGATGTTATTTTTTTACATAGTGCTTATCAGTTTTGAATTTTTGTATTTTTGTTTGTAAGGAATAAACTCAAAAACTACTGGACCGATTTTAATGAAATTTGGCACAGAGATAAACTAGACCTTCTGGAGTAACATAGGCTACCTTTTACCGCGGACGAAGTCGCGGGCAGAGCGCTAGTAGTCAATAAAATTGTCGTCAATATCGTTTTCATCCTCCAATATTTTTCCTTTTTTCAGTTCTAATAAATATTTTTCAATGCTTATGTCATCCATATATATAATTATAAAATATAAATTTAAATAAATATAAAAAAAATAGCCAAAAACCCAATAAAAGTAATTTTGAGATAAGAAAAATTTATACCCAGACTGCATACATTATCATTTTTGATAACTAAGTATACGTGCAAAAAAATATGCCATATCCAATGTATTGTTTGAAAATCAATAGAAAAGTACAAAATATAGCTAAAAACCTCTCAAAATATTTTTTTTTTGGCCGCAGATTATGTTATTATCTATAATAATTATTTCGATGAAAAATCAAAAAAAGTTTACTTCGTGAACTGTACGACATATGGCAACAAATGTCAATTTATATTTAAAATTCGCGCGCCTTGTATTTTTTCAAATTGACAGATCGATTCGTGACAGATGAGGAAACATTCAAAAACTAAATATTTCAAAAGTTATAGAAGTATGTAGAATTTCTGAACGCGGAAAGTAATGTTATCAATTTTGATAAACTATGCATTTAAGGGTTAAGACATTGTTTATTTCTTAACTAATTCACACAGTCTGACATATTTTTTTTTTCTTTTTTTTCTTTTTTATTTCGTTAACAGGCGTACCTTCCAACACAAAACGAAAGGAAATCCTCCTAATCCTACTAATATTATATCCAAAAGTTTGGAAATGTGCAAATAAGTTTAGCAAAATCTACTAAACGGATTTCAAAAAATTTGGTACACGGGTAGAAAACCTGAAATATAACATAGTCCTGAGCCTCTTACGCACTTACAAAGAAAACCAGAAAAGATCATGAATTTTCCCGCCAGTTGAGTGATCGAATAATCCGACGTTGTGGAAAGTTCAAAGTCGTGCTCAGTGACGCGAGCGAGTCAGTGTCAGTCGTACTATTACCAGGAGCAGCCAATCATGATAATGGTGATGGCAACACATAATAATACAAGCTGTGCCTTGGGACTTCTTTAAAATCTTTAAAAACCATATTTTGCCGATAAAAAGTATTAGTGAAGTGAAGTATTCTTTTTGTTACTGTTGGTTATTGAAATTCTATTTTTAACCGAATTCCCAAAAAAGGAGGAGGTTACATGTTTCGATGTATGAGATGCATATAATATGATGCATGGTAATTTTAAAGATACCTAACAAAATATTAAAAAACTAACATTGGATTATAGAGCAAAAGCCCACGACAGCATGCCCTTCGTTATTTTATGAAAACTCAAGATTCTCTTAGCATGTCCCAACACAGAAATGGCAATTGTCGATTATAATACTTGCATTATGGTTATTTAGGCAGATAATATGTAGCAATCGTATTTAATGTGGTAGCTCAATTTCCTCAGAGTAAAAGTTTTTTAAAGATTGTATTCCGAATAATATTAGAAATCATGCCATCCACTGCCAGTTAAAACCTACATTATAGTTGTATTTGTTTTATTATAAAAGCTGAATTTAATGTTACTTTGAGAGGTCCCCAAGGGTGATGTTACCTATAAAAATCACTTTTGCTATCCATAATACCTACATAAGCAACTAAGATCTAAACTTCATGCTTGGTCCCTAATTTATTTTACCCGTATATCCTACAAAGAGAAACATTCAGCATTTTTAAAATAAGAAACGTTTGGTCGTCACGGGCTCTTGGTCTATTTAGGTGCCAAAATAATGGAATTCTGACATGTTTTGACATTTCAAATCAAACTGACATAAAAAGTTTCGATTTCTTAATTTCCGGCCAGTGATAAAATAAGTTTAAGTTTTTATGACAGCAAAATCAATCAAAATAGGTATTATAGATGCTTTAAAAATGATAAAATAAAATAAAAAATCAAAGAAAATTTACCGACTTTCATCACAAAACTTAAAATCATGAAATAACATATAGGCAGATTTATCAAAAAGATAAATGTGTTGGCAAGCTACCTTCGTTCAGTAGGTGGCATGCCAATACATTTTTCTTCCTTTTTTTAAAATAAATCTGCCTATATGTTATTTCATGATTTTAAGTTTTATGATGGAAGTCGGTTAATTTCTTTTGTAAAAATTTTTTTTGTTTTATTTTAGTTTAAAGTGTTGTGTTTATTTTATGGCACTAATAGGTATTAGGTTACGTTCAGATCCTAAACTAGCTAAGCTGTTTTAATTATGTCTGTTTAGTGTGTTAGTTGAATAAAGATTTTATTTGTTATTAAAAAAACAAAAATTCGTCCACTCAATTTCAATTCTATGTAATTTCTCATTATAAGTGAATTTTCGTAGATTCTTTTTATTTATTTATTTTATTAGAATAGATCTTTAACCAGGAGATTTATTATTATAACTAGCATGGGCTCGGGACTTTGTTTTCATGGGAATTTCGAGAAATCCTCTCTTAGTGCATTTCTACACTCAACAAGGAACCTACTGGAGCGTGAGCTCCATATAATAATAAATCTCCAGGGTCGTTGTATATAATTTTTATTGGTAAACATAAGAATATAAGTATAGGACCTAAAACAAAATATAAAAACGATTAGAAAAGATAACACATATATACACCATAAATTTAAAATTACTTCCTAAAACAATTAAAATTCACTTACCCTGTAGTAAGGGTCCTATTGATAATATATTTAAAATAGTTATTATGTATTATTATCTTCACAATGATTAACTTATAGAAATTGGATCAAGAATGACATCAAAATGCAGAATCGAATATGTATGAATACGGTTTAAAATTTATGACAGGTGAAATAAGTATGTATGTGCCAGCGCACGCATAAATGGATCCAAAGAGGATGAACGCGTTGCCGCGTTACACTACATGCCAAATTTCAGCTTCTAATACCCAGTAGTTTTGGCTGTGCGTTGCCTGTCAGTCACTTCAGTCAGTAACAGAAGAATTTTATTAAAATAGATTTTTAGAAAGAAAGAATAAAAAGAATTTATTTAGCACACATACAATAAAAACACAGAAAAAACAGTTAGATCAAACGGTCTCCATTCAGCAATGTGTCTTGGCAAGAACCACGACGCTCTTCCGTGGATACCAAAAAAGTCAAATAAAAATAAAATAATAAACAGTTTGGAAAGCGCTGCATACACAATTACACGATGATGTGTAGGTTATTATAAAACAAGTGGATTATTGGAATTCTTGGTTATTGGAATTCTATTTTTAACCGAATTCCCAAAAAAGGAGGAGGTAATATGTTTTGATGTATGAGATGCATATAATATGATGCATGGTAATTTTAAAGATACCTAACAAAATATTAAAATACTAACATTGGATTATAGAGCAAAAGCCCACGACAGCATGCCCTTCGTTATTTTATGAAAACTCAAGATTCTCTTTGCATGTCCCAACACAGAAATAGCAATTATCGATTATAATAGTTGCATTATGGTATGGTTACTTAGGCAGATAATATGTAGCAATCGTATTTAATGTGGTAGCTCAATTTCCTCAGAGTAAAAGTTTTTTAAAGATTTTATAACATATTTGCTCGTATAAAGTGTCACTTATTTCACCAATTTCAATATTGTATTGTATCTCGTTTATCTATTGTAAAGTATATATTGTCTATTGTAAAGTAAAACGCACGCTCCGTCTAAAACGAACGATACTTTTTTAAATCTTAGCAAAGAGTTTTTATGTCAGAAAAATGGTCAACATTTTATGAATAAAATTAACTTTAGGAGATAAAATAAATAAAAATTTAATTCTTTAAATTAATTTTGACAATAAATTACAACCATTTATCTGTTACAAAACACAAAAATATTAATTTACTTTATTAGTAATACTGGCTGTTTTTTGTGCATTTGCCTTAAAAAAAAGCGCTGATGCGCGCGCATCGCTAATTTGTGAACAAGTAAAATTACACCGTGCGCTTTTTCTTTGGTATTGACGTTTTCCGAGTTTTATTTAAGGCGAGATGTTAGTCCAAATGTGTTAATGATTGTAATTTTTCATGACGAAATTTACCTACTTAGAGTTTAATTACGAACTTGAAATTAATACAGCATATAATACACAATATGTGAAAGAGTCTGAAACGTATACTTTTTTAAATATATATATATATTTGGTTAAAAAAAATCATAAAGTCCCCTCTATGAAAAATCTTTCAAGTCAGAATTCTTCAAATTTTCAGCGACAACATATATTTTTTTTTTATTTATAGCAAATATATCTATTGTAATAAAGTCTGAATCGAACACTTTTTTTCTTGTCTAATATTTCAAAAGATATTTAAGAAATACCATAAAAATTATAACCTCTTCAATCTCCTGAAAATAACAGCAAAATTGTGCTATGCAAAAAACAATCTTAATACTATGCATCCACGCTTGGCTCACGCTTCGTTCTTGCGTGTCAGTCGGCCGCCGCCCGCGTACATGTGACGTCGTCTCCGGACGCTCTGTCTTCTGAATTAAACAAATTTTTTTCGTACTTTTGTGAAAGAAAAATTGAGGGATCAGCATTTTTGTGCAGTGCTGTGAAAATGGGAAATAAGAAATCTATGAAATTAGCGAAAGAACAAGACAAAAAAGAGAAATAATCACCACGACGGAATGTTTTGGGTGAGTTTGAGTATCATATTCCATTCCAATTTCAAAAATGGCGTTCATCTGGAAAGGCTATAGAATTTGTCTCACCCAGCTTGCTTGTAGCAGCTACGTAAGCGTAGAGTAATGGAAAGTACACAGAGCCTGCATGCATATAGCCTGAATAAAGTGCAACTTAAATGCATTTTCATTGTTTATGTAAATCAATGTGTTGTATATTTTACTTTTCAGCTCAAATAAGAGATGCCAAGAATGTGTGTAGTGTAGATGCCAAGATTTTGGTGGTGACAAATTGAATCATTATGATTCGTCAAGCGACAAAACGAAGGCTCGTGAATCTGTTGAGTAAGTACCTTTTTATTATTATTATATAATTGCTTTCTCATACTTTTAAAAGTGGTGACTAGTTAAAAAGTATGATGTTTTAGATTGCAAAATTATTATATTACACAAAAATTTAAGATCAGAATCTCTATGTACACGATTTTAAGATAGTATATTTATTTCAGGCATTGCACCGTTAATCCTAAACTGACCGAGTTACAAACATTGGAACCAGCAGTTATAATAACATCAGAGGCTCGACACCTCTTGTTTTAAGTAAGTACCTATAATAATATTATTGATATTATTGTAGACTAGCTGTACGGTTTCACCGCACATACAAATCGCCCAATAAGCATTATTACACGAATGCATATTTTTGTCCATCTATCAATCAGTTCACGATTCACCTTCGCACATCATCGCCGCGCATCGCGTTCGTGTACTCATTAGCATTAAGTATTTTCGAATACATTTGCTTTTACCTCAGCAGCATCTATTATTTATCTTATCAGCATCAGCTACTCAGGTGTTAACATACATCTTTTTGGTCCTTCGAGCTAACGTAGCGGGACCTAATTCGCGAGTGTTGACCTATATCCAGCACGAGCCCTTAGTACCGCCGCGTAAGTCAACCAGCAGCAGCTTTGGTGAGTCCATTACTCTCCTTATTTGACTATCAGCAGCACATTTATATCATCAGCAAAATGGAAGACCTTTTAGCTAGCCAAAACCAAATCATGGGAGCTATGGATCAGCTCTTAATCAATTTTAAGAAAGACGGTGCCGACCGCAAGACACCGGCTCTCATTAAAAAACGACTTAGCACCCTTGAAAGTTATTGGCAGGAATTCCAAAATAATCATATTAAGCTTTGTGAGTTTGAAGATCGATCTCATGAATATTTTACTGGCAATTACTTTAACAAAACCTCCGAATTTAATATCGAAACTCGTAATCTTTTGTTTAGTTATTTGCCATCCGAATCTAAGGAAACAAACATCTTAAAACCAGCTACCCCCTTGCCAGGTTATTTAGGTCATAAGTCTGGCAACACTAGCTCTCGTCCCGTAACTCCTGACGTGGAGGTTCCCCGAACTCATAGTACCAGCAGCAAATTGGAAGAAATGTTAAGGAAGCAGAAAAGTAATTTTAAGGCTTTTCAGCGAACTATCAGCAGCATCAAACTTGACAACGTCTCCGAAAAATGGAAGTTCGAGGACATCCTAAAATCTGTACAAGCCCGGTGGACGGTCATCGATACTTTACACTGGGAAATCGATAGCGAACTTATTGTGGATAACCCGGAATACGACGAGATGTTCAGCAGCTACGAGCGTCAGTTTAATGACATTAAAGAGCTCATAAACAGCAAGATGCATAGTGAAAGCTATAGGGAGAAAACTACCCCAAAAATCGACATCCCGACATTCAGTGGCTCATACAACCAATGGGTGTCATTCAAGGATTTGTTTGTCGAAGCTATCCACAGCAATCGAGCTCTCCCGAATGCTCAGAAGATGCAATTTTTGAAAAGTAAATTGAAAGGTGAAGCCGAGAAATTGGTGACACATTTACATATCAGCTCAGATAACTACCAGGTGTGTTGGGATCTTCTAAATCATCGGTTCGACAATAAGAAGCTCATTTTCAACTCTCATATGGGCCTCTTACTCAACCAACCTGTTATTCAGCAACAGTCAGCAGCAGCAATTAAGAAGATTCATGACACGACCAACGAGTGTCTAAACGCCATGAAAAACCTGGGAGTTAAGATCGACAACTGGGACCCCATCATAGTTTATATAATTTCCCAAAAGCTAGATGTCGATACACATAATGACTACGTAGAGTCATTAAAACAACCCCGGGAACTGCCTTCATTAAAAGAATTTCTTCAATTTCTAGAAGCCAAATTTACAGCTTTAGAGTCGTCGAAACGCAAGCCAGATTCCCAAAAATCATCTCAACCCCATCAGCAATCTTCTCAGCCATCTAATTTCAAAAATCTTTTAATTTTAAATCATTCACTAGCCATCAAAATCAATCGTCAAAATTTAGTAATTTCAATAACAAAACTAGGTCATCGTCCGCAGTTGCACCGAAGCAAAAATGTCCCGTCTGCAATAAAGATCACGCCATACAATTTTGCGAAACATTTTTATCGTATAAACCTGACGTCAAACGACAGAAAATTTCTGAATTATCGTTTTGCCAAAATTGTCTTTATAGTCATAACGGTAATAAATGTTTTTCCGTAAAAAGGTGCCACAAATGCAATTCCAACCATCATACACTATTGCACGACGCCTTCGCTGTATCAGCAAACGTCATCACCTCATCGAGTGCATCGACCGACGCAAGGGTAAACTCGCACGTGTCTCTAGATGATACTCAGGAGATTCTTCTTGCAACAGCACTGGTCTACGTCACAGGCATCGACGGTACTCTACATACGATGAGGGTTCTTATTGATCAAGGTTCACAAACATCTATTATCACTGAATCAGCAGCGCAGAGGTTGAGGCTACCCCGTAAACAATGTAAAGGAGTAATCGTAGGGGTAGGAGCGAAGAAAAATAGTTGCAAGGGTGTTATGAATATCATGTTATCATCGTGCTATAGTGAATATCGCCTAAATCTTGACGTTTTTATAATGAATCATGCAGTAAACAACCTACCTAACAGATCATTCGGGAAACCATCTTGGGCTTTTCTCGAAAATATCCAACTAGCGGATCCTGAATTTTACCATAGTCGGGAAATAGACATGTTGCTCGGCGCTGATGTTTTCGCCGCGATCATCATGGGTGGAATCATCAAGGTTAATGAAGGGATGCCCATCGCTCAGCAAACTCGGTTAGGATGGATTCTGTGTGGAAACGTCAAATCTTATTACTGCAACGTAGTCAAGATCGACTTGGAAGCTATTCATAAGTTCTGGTCAATCGAAGATATCAGCGAAAATGAAAATAATATGTCATCCGAAGATCATCAGTGTGTTGAGAAGTACAAAGCAACGACATCTCGCCGGCCAGATGGAAAATACGTAGTGCGTCTTCCACTGCATCCAGACGCTGACGAGAAGTTAGGGTTATCTGAGCCTACAGCACGCGCTCACTTACTCATGCCTGGCTTAGGCAGGAGTATTGGATACTGAGTGGAAATAAAGCTGTGAGAAATCGTCTACGTCATTGCGTTATATGTAAACGTCACAGCCCTACCAAGCAAGAACAGTTAATGGGAGATTTACCTGGAGCTAGGACGAATCAAACACGGCCCTTTTATCATACCAGATTATTCGGGTTATTTTGACATCAAAACCAACAAAGGCCGTGGCGTCAAAACATCGAAAGGTTACGTGGCCGTATTTGTATGTATGGTCACAAAAGCAGTCTATCTAGAGTTGGTTTCTGACCTAACATCGTCGGCATTCTTAGCAGCACTACGTCGGCAAGCAGCAAGGAAGGGTACTCCGCGACACATTTATAGTGACAACGGAACCAATTTCATCGGAGCCAACAAAATTTTTACTAAAGAATACATCGATCTTAAATCAATTTTATCTGAAGAGTTTTATACTGAACTTAGCGAAATGAAAATTGATTTTCACACGTTGGCCCCTCTCTGGCCTTCGGCAGGAGGCCTGTGGGAAAGTGCGGTAAAAAGCCTGAAGCATCATCTCCGTAGAGTCGTCGGAGAACAAAAACTGACGTACGAAGAGTTCTCTACTTTACTTGCGCAGTTGGAAGCTTGTCTCAACTCGAGGCCTCTTTGTGTCCTATCGGAAGATCCACAAGATATTGATTATCTAACACCAGCACATTTCTTGTCGAGTGGACCGATACTTTCGATCATCGAAACTGAAAGAGACGAAAGAACGAGATGGCAACTTACGCAAAAAATATTCAACGATATCTGGAAAAGGTGGCGCGCTGAGTATTTGGTCCAGTTATCAGCAAGGAGCAAATGGCGTAAGCCACAAGCTAACATCAAAATTGACGACATTGTATTAATACATGACGCCAACCTGCCCCCTGGAAAATGGGCACTAGGCCGAGTCATTGAACTTCATCCCGGAGCCGACAACCTAGTTCGCGTCGTCACCGTCAGGACGAAGAATGGCAAAACAATCAAACGGCCCATCATCAAACTGTCCATTTTACCAGTCAACATAGAGGAGCAACGAAACAATAGCAGCGAATCTACTTTACCATCAACGGAACCCGAAAAACCGAAAACATCTAGAAAAGGAACACACATTAGCTTATTATCGATATTAATGACACTGCTGTTCTTTATGACTTCAGCCGTACATTGTAGTTACAACGTTACCAAACTAAGCGACAACAAACTTATATTTTTTGATAAATTAGGAAGTATGCGTTTAATTCAAGATCATTGGAAACTTGTAGCATACTACGATATGGAGCCATATTGGGACGGAACTGTTATATTTAATAATTATATAAACCATCTAGATGATTTGTGTACAAAATCGGGAAGAAAGGCTCACTGTGATATAATCATACAACAGCTACGTCACGGATTCACGGAAATGGAGTACTACGACCGCATGTTGCTAGATCAGCAATTCGATAATCGGAAGCGCACGCGTCGTGGTCTTATCAACGGGGTCGGTTACATAGCAAACACACTGTTTGGCGTTCTAGATGAGCGGTTTGCAGCACAGTATGAGCAAGACATCAACTTAGTACGGGACAATCAGAAGCATCTAGCACAACTCTGGAGAAACCAGACATCGGTTATAGAAGCTGAAAATAACGTCTTGAAAAGGATCGAGAGCACAATGGATCGACAGTACAAAACCTTCCATCAGCATTTGAACAACTTAGGACAAGCAGCTTACACTCTCAAAACTGAAGTAGAGAAAGTAGAGCTGACGAACGACTTCATCATGTCCAGCTTCATCGCCAACAATGTCCTCTCCAACCTTCGTAGTATTCAAGAAACACTTTTGGATACCATCACCAACCTTCAGCATTTTAACATTCATCTGTTATCTCCCGTCCAATTCCAAGACGAACTTAGCCTAATATCTAGCCAGTTACCTAGAGAATTATCATTACCTATCGAGAATATCCAGCCTGGTCTATCTAACCTTTATAAGATTTTAAAGGTCAAAGTCAGAATGACAAAACGGTATTTCATCTTTGAAATCCAAATACCCTTAGTAAATCGAGACGATTATGAGCTCTACAGCGCTATACCTCTTTATCATCAAACTAACAACTTATCTATGGTCAGTATCAAACCAGTCGCTGATCATGTAGCTATTAACTTGAAGAAAGACACCTTTATACCTGTGAATTATCAAGATTTCCAGACTTGTATAGAATACAATTCGGATGGTTTTAAAGATTATCTTTGCCAGCTTCAAACGCCGGTCTTCGATCAAAAGACGGACGAGAGCTTGTGTATAAAAAATAATCAACTTACAAACAGCTGCGAAATCGTCACTACTCAATGTCAAACAACGTGGAGAAAGCTTACTAAGCCAAACTCACATATAATCAATTGTTGCGGTCAGTGCGCCTTGCGATTCATATGTCCAGATCGTGTTACCGTCGAACAGCTGATCGGAGTTCGTATTATAACTCTCGGGAACGACTGCGTCATTCGCGGGGATACTTTCGTTATTACTCCACATAAACAGCAACAAAATAAAATTAATGTTGAGCCGGTGATCTTTGCACCAGATATCGCGCCTGTCAATAACATCATAAATATATCTATACCTATCAGCGTACTAAATTCTACGGATTTTGAAAACCCCTTACAATCTGCAATCGATGATCAGATTAGGCAGCTAAAAGTAGCGTCACAGGATATAGAAACAGAAGCAGACAGTATCAGCTTTCACGACATTCACCACTATGTCGTCATTTACTGTGTAGTAGCAGCAGGTCTTATAGCAGCAGTGTTCGCGTGCGTGCGCGCGCGCTGTGGCCGCGCCGCCGCGCGCGCTTCTCCAGCCGGGGGCCAGCAGGATGACGGTACTGTACAGTGTGTGAGTGTAAAAGATGTGAAATGTGTAAATGATAGTGTAAAAGCAGAGCAAAGTGATAGTGTAAAAGCAGAGCAAAGTGATAGTGTAAAAGCAGAGCAAAGTGTTAGTAGTGTATCCGACAAAGACGGTCAAAGTAGTCATAGTCTATCAGCGAATAAAAACACTTCTCCGGTTTTAATTAGGTGTAATTTTAAAGCCGAAAAATAAATGTCGGTATCATCTTTGTAACTTATCTTTAAGCGTGACATATGTCGGTATCAGCTGTGTTAATTTAGCTCATTTCGCTCATCTTTCACTCATCTTCTTGTCCGGGAGCATGTACGGTTTCACCGCACATACAAATCGCCCAATAAGCATTATTACACGAATGCATATTTTTGTCCATCTATCAATCAGTTCACGATTCACCTTCGCACATCATCACCGCGCATCGCGTTCGTGTACTCATTAGCATTTAAGTATTTTAGAATACATTTGCTTTTACCTCAGCAGCATTTATTATTTATCTTATCAGCATCAGCTACTCAGGTGTTAACATACACTAGCTTTTTCCCGCAGTTTCACCCGCGTGAACTACCTACCTAACCTACCCTACCCTATGTCTTTCTCAGTACTTCTAACTATGTGTATGCAAAATTTCAAGAAGATTGGTTCAGTAGATACAGCGTTTATTTATTTGTTTGTAACAAACAAACAAATGAACTATGTTTCGACACCACTATAATTTTATCATGATTTAACAATACAATTGTGAAAACCGAATCAAATTTCCTCCAGTAGTTTTTACAGGATGCGTTTATGTGTGCGCCCACAAACATATGGCCAGAAAAAATCAAAACAATGGTTTTTCTTTTATTTAAAAGCTAGTGTAGCTTTTGCCGCGGCTTCGCCTGCGTGAATTTTCTTACGGGAACAGTGTTTTTCCCGGGATGAAGGATGCCCTATGTTCTTCTTAGTACTTCTATGTGTATGCAAAATTTCAGGAAAATTGGTTTAGTAGATAAATCGTAAAGAGGTAACAAACTCACTTTTGTATTTATATTTTATAATATAAGTTACGATTAGGATGAATTGCTCGTAATGAAAGCTTTTCACGAAAATGAAATAAAATGACTTATTTTTCAATTTCCTTTTTTAGGGACCAGGATGATTATACTTATATTGTGGACGTCGAAGAGGATCAATCATTTGAAATTTATCAAGGACGAAGGATAGTAGATATGACGTACTTCTTTAGTAGACTAAAAGAGATTTCTAACCATAATGCACTGTTCAACTGCGGTCCTCAATGTTGGTCTTTTGTGGGAGAAAGGAGGGTAGGATTGAGGTCTTAGTATAAGATGAAATGCGACATGTGTTGTTTTTTTTTAGGGTCCCGTACCTCAAAAGGTAAAAACGGAACCCTTATAAGATCACTTTGTTGTCCGCCTGTCTGTCTGTCCGTCTGTCTGTCAAACTTTTTTTTCTCAGGAACGCTTAAAGGTATCAAGTTGAAATTAATATCGAATACTCGGATCTATCATCTCTTTCAGCAAAAAAAATAATCAAAATTATACGTCAATGCGATCAAGAGATATTACCTATAACCTATAGAGGTTTTGATTGCTGCCTGAAATCGCAAAATATGCGAAAATTCGTAACATTTTAGGTAAACTACGGAAAGTACCCTATGGTACTTCTCGTTGTCCTTAAATTGTGAAATTTGGCAAAAAGCAAGGTCTAACAGTACTTATACAGGAATAAATCTGAAAATTGTAAATATGGTGTTGGAAGTCTAAAAAAAGTGTTAAAAACTTATTTTTGCGCTGGATTCAGTATGAATATCAGGGATCGAACTGTAAATTTAAGTTTGTTTTTGAAACTAGTTGGTCTTTTAGTTAGGGCTATAATTTGAGATGCTTTTCGTGGTACGGAACCCTTAGCGCGAGTTTGACTCTCACTTGGCCGGTTTTTATATTGACTGTGAAGATCCAGATCATGTAGAAAATGTTGACGCAAACGTTGACGCTATAATAGTATAGGGTATAGTTTCATCTGGTATAGCATAAACGCAATTTCAAGAAATAACGTCCTCTATCAATGTTCCCATATTTTCTAAAAGATTTTTTCAAAATTGTAAATTAATTAATTTTAATTTACAATTTATTGCGGAGGCCATTCCTGTACCATGCCTCCAGGCGTTTAGGCGCATAATGTTAAAAGCGCAGAATGATAACCGGTCGCAAAACGATAATAGCGCATAATGTTAAAAGAGCAAAATGGTAAGAGCACAGAATGGTAAAGATTTCAGTGCTATAGTATATATATCAGGTCTATATTAACATCATATTGGTGAATTGTGACTCCCTAACAAGGAAAATATAAGTAAACCGTAAACAGTTTTGCAATTTTTTTATTTTTAAAAAAGCTAGTTTATATATTTGTGTGTGTGTATTTTTTATGAAATATAGTATCTTTGCCTTGGTTCAGTATCCCTTAAAATAAGTATTTAGAACTTACTTTAGGACTAGAATCTGTGTGATTTGACAGTATATAATATTTTTTTAACTGTGTCATTAGGGCCATTCAAAGTATTTTTATGTTATTTTTATGAATGATGTTATCATAAATGTTGATTATTAAATTTTGAAAATATTTTTTTCAAAAATTGATCACGTTTTTTTCTATTTACTTACTTTTACTTGTTAGGGAGTCACAATTCACCAATATGATATTTATATAGTCCTGGCAGCTGAAAGCTAAAGCACTGAAATATTTACCATTCTACGCTCTTACTTTTTTGCTCTTCAAACATTGTACGCTTAAAAGAGCAAATAGTAAATTTTGCTCTTTTAACATTATGCGCCTAAACGCCCCCCAGCTATAGTGTAGCAATGGCTTATATGTATAGGCGCTGTCTAATCTAGAATAGCACAGTCTAGCCATAAAAATTGTTGTGTATATTTTATAAAAAATAAAAATAAATGAACCATCGTAAACGAATTGTTTTTTAACCCTCACGATATCGCCGAAGAGCGGCTAAAAAACGCAAATGGTCTCTTTCGCAAAATGTCGCATTAGAGACTTTAGATTTTTAAAGAACAACATATTTTTTTAAGTAACTTATTAACATACAGTAAACAAAAACCCTAAATATGATAATGTTGGTTGGTACTTAAATTTACTTCATATATATATTTTGCATAAGTGACATTCCACAAAATATGATTTTTACGGGGGACATTTTGTGTAAGAGACCTTGGAGACCGTTTGCGACTTAGCCCATTAGGCACTTTATGAAATCCAATACAATATGTACTTTATGAAAATTTATAGCATAAAATGCAGGGAAATAAAACCAAAAACTCTGAAAGTGTTTATTTTTATTTAGATTATTATGTCTTGATTTGTATTCGTGACATGTTTGTAAACTACAGGTGAAATAAATAAATAATATTATTATTTAAATATTTATCTGAATTTAATTACCCAATTAATTTGATATTAGCTATCTGGGGCTGCGCATAAGCAAGCACATTCCTTGCGACCGTCGCGTTCCGCTGCTCACCACTCCTCGCCACCGCTACCGAGTGTGGCAAGCGTTGACGTCAGCGCACACTAGGTGGCGCTAAAATCGTGGTTTAGCTGACATGTTTGTGTTATTTTTTCAATTTCCATTTTTTTTTTCTTACTAGCGCTCCGCCCTGTCTTCGCTCGAGAGGTACATACATCAATTGTAGCTTATGTCCAATTGGTAAATTTTTTAAAAAATTAGTTCAGATGGGATTTTAAAAATTTATTAGTTGTGTATGGCAAAATAGATATTATTTTCACCCATTGCACCCCAAATGCAAGTATACTGGAGCCATCAACGATCTCATCTCTGCGTTATGCATACACTGTGCCGGTGTGTCGGTGCAGGTGTACGCGCGGACTATTCTAATTGGTTAATGAGTTCCGCGGGATCCGCCCACTATGTCTATGTGTGTCTAAGGTGTCTTTGGTTGTGTGCTCGTTAATCGTTTTGAAGTTGAGCTAGGACCTGGTCTTAAATATTTCCTCGCAAATATGTTATAAAACGTCGTATGACATACGTGCACTTTGAAAATTACAGCCTCTGCCTTTCTTGTAGCCCTCGCCTACGGCTCGGGCTATCAATATCGCCTCGGCTGTAATTTGCAACTTACCGCACTTATATCACAATGTACTATTATTCCGAATAATATTAGAAATCATGCCATCCACTGCTAGTTAAAACCTAAATTATAGTTGTATTTGTTTTATTATAAAAGCTAAATTTAATGTTACTTTGAGAGGTCCCCAAGGGTCCCAAAAATGAAATAATAAACAGTTTGGATAGCGCTGCATACACAATTACACGATGATGTGTAGGTTATAATAAAATAAGTGGATTAGGTACAATAAGGATTTTAAAAAGAATAAAAGAAAATAATGGGATGCCTCAAGTTACAACTTTTGAATGTTCAGTAAATGTCTTTTTAGTTTATCTTTAAAGTTTTTAAAAGCTTACCTCTTGCGTACATGCTGACATCCTTCAGCAGGGCTTCGCAAGACTCCCTCTCATTACCGTCCAACTCCCGGACAGCCTTCAAGATCCCCTCTTTCCTAAGCCCCCACTCCAAACTTTTTCCTGTACACAAAAATGTAAAGGTAGCTCGTCATCCAACGGGGAAAATAGAGGTTTTATTTTGTAAGTTTTGTGATCATTGAAAGTTTTGCATCAAATAGAGGGAAACATATTAAGTATGTAACTATAGTATATTGATATACAACGTGAAACGTAACTCAAAACCTAAATTGGTCTCGCAGTACTGGGTGAATAAATTGTATTGCAAGATTTATTCTTACTTTGATTCTAAGTAGATACTAATTAATCTCATTCTCAATATTGATATTTTTTCTCTACAAATATTAGTGTAGCTTATTCACTTTCCACCGCGCCGAGAATAGGACACGGCATAAATGCGGTAGACGTCGACACCGTGTGGTTTTAGTGAGTTAAAGTCCCACATACCTGTCCGGCTTCCCGTGGCTGGATGGATAAGACGAGGTTTTTCGAGTTGAGTGTCCGAGGTGCAGTAGAGAACTCACCGATAGTGAGCGAGAACGGGTCGGACTTGTAAGCAGCAGCGCTACGTGCGCTCAGCCGAACCGCTCGAATACGCTGGTGAAGACGTGTTACTCGAAGACGAGAACAAACCGGCAGTAGAGAACTCACCGACAGTAAGCGAGAACAGGTGAGACTTGTCAAGCAGCAGCGCTACGTGCGCCCAGCCGAACCTGTCGAACACGCTGGTGAAGACTCAGTAGAGAACTCACCGACAGTGAGCGAGAACAGGACGGACTTATCAAGCAGCAGCGCTATGTGTGCCCAGCCGAACCGCACGAACACGCTGGTGAAAATTCAGTAGAGAACTCACCGACAGTGAGCGAGAACAGGTCAGACTTGTCAAGCAGCAGCGCTACGTGCGCCCAGCCGAATCGCTCGAACACGCTGGTGAAGACGTGCGGCAGCCGGCACTGGCAGTACGACATCCGAGTCAGGGTCGGATACTTGCCCTTGTCGTTAAATAACGTTTGAGGCTGTACACAAAAATAAATATTAGGAGTAAAAAAACACAAAAAAAATTTGGTCCTTGATTATATTATTCAGATTTCTATGGTCTCATCGAGGGTCCCGCCGACTCGGACCGCTGCTCACTCGAACCGCGGGCCGAGTCGCCAGATTTTTAAATTTTATTTTTTCCGTCCGGCGACTGGGACTACTTACAAATTAAAAAAAAAACTATTGTTCAAACCAAAAAAGAGAAAAAATGAATGAAATGTCAGGTGAAAAAATGTTTAGGGAATAATTAAAAAACGGAACTTTACGTCATATTTCAGGTTTTTTAAATAACTCCAGAAACATTATTACTATTTAGAAGTATTTGTAAATAAACTTTAGATAATAAGTAATCTAGTATCATAATTTTAGCATATTACTGGCAATATTACGTTCTCCATACTTTCATGTGTTGAAATATATGTTTAATAAGTCTGTTCACTTACATTTAGAGGGGAGAGGCTGGTGTACTGAGATACATGCTCTGCTTAGTTCAGACACCAGTCTCTTACAATCTTATACGGTTATTCTTAACCTTAGACTTCTTATTTCTGTAAATGTTAGATTGTGGAGAGAAATAAAGTAATTTTGAAAAAAAAATATTCAAAAAATTCTGAAAAAAAAAGTGTACGAGCTTTGAACACTAAAATCTCGAAAAGATTTTACTTTACCAAACTGAAATATTGTCTAAATAAAATTTTTGTTTTTTTCTTTCTTGCTTTAATCATTTTTAAGCCTGACTGTACTTATTGGCTTAAATAATAAATATTTTTTAAAATTTTTGAGTAGTCCCAGTCGCCGGAAGAAAAAAACTAAAATTTAAAAATCCGGTGACTCGGCCCGCGGGTCGAGAGAGCATCGGGCCGAGTCGCCGGGATCCTTGTCTCATCATCATCATTTCAGCCCTTTTCTGCCCACTGCTGATCATAGGCCTCTCTTCTTTTACGCTATGAATGAATAAATGAATGTAATATTTATTGACAAGTAACAGAGACTCAAATTTGTTAGTAAAATGTATTATTAACTTATACAGGGTGATTTTTTATCCGAAGGACATATTCAAGAAGGGTATTTGGTATCGGATCTTACCTACCTACCTAAATAAGTCGAAACCGCACGCGAGGGTGTCCATACGTTCGGAGAATTTTCATGAAACTTTAACAAAGTATATCTCAGTTATTTACAAGTGTTTTTATTATTTCATATTTTTTTTAGTTATTGCTAGCATGACCTACCGTAGGATTAAATATGTCCTTCGGATAAAAAATCACCCTGTATATAATCTATACATATAATAAAACAGTAAAAATATTTTGTCTGTACATTTTGTACTTTTGACTGAAATGGATAGAGGGACACTTAAAAAGAATAATAGAAAGCAAAAAAATTTTTTTGGAATTTCTTGTCTGTCTGTATGTACGCGTTTCACGAAAAAACTATTGGACGGATTTGAATGAAACTTTTTTTGTTGTATAGCTATTAAGTCTGGGCAACGTATAGGCTATAATTGATTTTGAAAACTGGAATACCTGATGAAGAACAGCTAAACTATAAGAAATATGGAAATGGTACCTTTGCAAAAGTTTATCAATCTGACGAGCATTTTCTGTTGACGTATAAAAATTGACGATCTGGAACATCTGATGAAGAACTCCAAGAGACCAGCTACACTATAACATATATGGAAATGGCTCCTTAGCAAAAGTCGTTCAACCTGATGAGCATTTTCTGCTGACGTATAAAAATTGACGATCTGGAACATCTGATGAAGAACTCCAAGAGTTCAGCTACGCTATAAGATATATGGAAATGGCGCCTTAGTGAAAATCGTTCAACCTGACGAGCATTTTCTGCTAAACTACAATTTGGAACACAAAAAGATTTTTCATCTAAGCTAAACTCACGCGGGCGAGCCGCGGGCAACAGCTAGTTACTAACTATACTACTAAATAAAGTGGCCATCCTTTATTCTTCTATTTTCAAAGGTTTATCTCACTATCCTTTTCACCGAGCATATTCTCTAGGTTATAAAGCTATTGTTGCTTAAGCTAGATTTAGCATATACTGGCGTAGTTATAAAATAAATCTGTGGATAAAGGCACCCGTTTATAAAGAGGTAGCTGTGTATTTCAGGTTTTCAGCCGTTCCTCACCACCCACGCCCAAAGGTTGTATTTGCGCAGGACACAACGGATGTATTGTCTTGTTTTAAAGACTAGCTAACAATACATTAATCCATTGCCATATTTTTGTGTAATTTATAAACTGTGAAAAAATAACTATATATATTAACAGGACTCATCATTTGGTTAAATCGACAAAAAATATATAAAACTAATATAAAAATTTTCGTGCTAGAACATTTTTATATTAGTTTTATATATTTTTTGTTGATTTAACCAAATGATGCCTATCCTTACCAGACGCTGTGTCTATAAACTAGATTGCAGCTGGGGAGTTCCTATATAGGTCAGACTAAATGTACAATAGCTGAAAGTGTAAAGGAACATATCACAGCTGTAAAGAACCGCCAGTCCAATAAATACCGATTGCTGAACACCTTAGGGACACTTAACTGCAACCACTGGATTGAACTACACGAGCCAAAAATATTATCCACTGACAGTGAGTAACAAGAGTAACGACAAAATACAGAAAGCTATTGAAATAATGAAAAATAAGGTGTTCCCAGAAGATGGATATATTTTTTTAAATCGTTTCAGTCCCGTTATTAATAGTTCTGTGTTTAAAGTGCGAAAGTTTACGAAAATCCTAGCTAATATTATAAATGCGAAAGTGAGTTTTTCTGTTTGTGGTTTGTTACCTCTTCACGCTTTATCTACTGAACCAATCTTCCTGAAATTTCGCATACACATAGCTGGAAGTACGGAGATGGACATAGGGTACCTTACATCCCGGGAAAAAGCACAGTTCCCGTGGGAAATTCACGCGGGCGAAGCCGCGGGCAAAAGCTAGTCTGTAATAAAATGAATAATTAACTTTATGGGTCTATATTTTACAAATAAAGTGATTGATTGATTGGGTAGTCGCAGAGAGATTATAAATAAATATATACGGGAAAACCACACAGATTGATCTAGCAAAGTAAGTTCGAGACTTGTGTTATGAGATGTACTATGTTTGTAACTCAATGATACTATATTTTATGACAAATATTAGGTATATATATATATAGATAAACATCCAAGACCCAGATCAATCTAAAAAATATCATTTTCCATCTTGACCTAACCGTGGATCGAACCCTCCTGTTCAGAGCCAAGGTCCTTACCACTGCGCCACCGGAGGTCGTCAAAGTCAGTTATCATTATGTACTCTTTTTCTTGAACTTGTCTTCTTGATAAACAGGCTTCATTAATATAATTATAAAATTCTTCCGTTACTGAGTGTGACAGACAGCGTACAGCCAAAACTACTGAGGTATTAAAATTTGGCATGTAGATCCCAAGGGAGTGTAGGAGAGCAGTAAACGAAGATTTCCCGAAATTTCCATAGAAGCGAAGTCTCGGGCCCTAGCTAGTAATCTATACATATAATAAAACAGTAAAAATATTTTGTCTGTACATTTAGTATTTTTGACTAAAATGGATAGAGGGACACTTAAAAAGAATAATAGAAAGCAAAAAAATTTTTTTGGAATTTCTTGTCTGTCTGTCTGTCTGTCTGTCTGTCTGTATGTATGTACGCGTTTCACGCAAAAACTACTGGACGGATTTGAATGAAACTTTTTTTGTTGTATAGCTATAAAGTCTGGGCAACATATAGGCTATAATTGATTTTGAAAACTGGAACACCTGATGAAGAACCATAACAGAACAGCTAAACTATAAGAAATATGGAAATGGTGCCTTAACAAAAGTCGTTCAACCTGATGAGCATTTTCTGCTGACGTATAAAAATTGAAGATCTGGAACATCTGATGAAGAACTGCAAGAGACCAGCTACACTATAACATATATGGAAATGGCGCCTTAGTAAAAGTCGTTCAACCTGATGAGCATTTTCTGCTGACTTATAAAAATTGAAGATATGGAACATCTGATGAAAAGCTTCAAGAGACCAGCTACACTAAAACATATATGGAAATGGCGCCTTAGCAAAACTTGATTAATCTGATGAACATTTTCTGTAGACGTATAAAAAACGAAAATCCGAAACATCTAAAACAGTTTGGAACACAAAAATCATCTAAGCGAAACTCACGCGGGCGAAGCCGCGGGCGACAGCTAGTATATATATATGTATGTATGTCACCTTGATTCCTTTTCGCAGATTCCGCAGCCGATGCATGCGGCTGACCACACTCGCTGGTGCTGCCAGCTCGCCTTCGGAAGGAGGCTGCAACAATATAGAAAGTCCTTAGAGATAAAAATATTATACTATTTATCTTATAAACGTATGCAGTTCACGGGAACTCCCAAGACTGCCGAACCAAAAACAATTAGAGTAGGGACTAGAAACTAATATTATAAATGCGAAAGTGAGTTCATTTATTTGTTTGTTACCTCTTCTCGCTTTATCTATACCAATCTTCCTACTTTCGCATACACATAGTTAGAAGTACCTACTGAGAAGGACATAGGGTACCTTTCATCCCGGGAAAAAGCACTGTTCCCGTAGGAGATTCACGCGGCCGCGGACAAAAGCTAGTAATTATATAGAAATTTTGGCAAAAAAATCTTATTTGTAAAAATCAAAAATGACTACCTATTGGATTTTCGCAAAAGTTATATCTCTAAAAGTGACGCTAAGTTGTAAAGATAACAAATTACCGTGATTTTAGTCAAAAGTACCAATAAAAACATAAATCATGCAAGATTATTTAGACTGGCATTTTCATAAATAACTTTTTTAATTTCTAGAAGTTCTAAGTTAGTTTTTACATAATTTTTAGTATTTCTAATTAGATTGTTGTTTAGTTAATTATGCATTTAGAAATAAACAATATATAATTCAATTTCAGAAGCAATCAAGGTGAAATTAAAGCTAACAAGGCAACTTTATAATGCCTACATTATAAAGTTCTTCTTTCAAATGATTGTGCCCACATTATGATAAAATTTGAGTGGCATTTTGAGTGGCATTTCTCCCTCTTCTTCGTAATATACTTTAAAGCGAGCACTTCCTTCTTCCTTCACTGTTAATTAATACTTGTCAGAATGGACATTTACCAAAATAGCATCTAATTATTCTGCTGCTTCGATGTTGACATTTTAGTAAATTAAAGAAAAGTTGCTTAAACGAAATATTGAGTTTACAATATTACTATTTGTAAAAATAATTGTAGAGCAGTATTTTATTAAACCTACTGTAAAAACCTTAATCTATATTACTTATTTTAAAACATCAATTTTGGATATATACATTGATGTATTAAAAAAGTTGGATCGGACAACCCGGATAGATAGGCCTCTGGCGCAAATGTACTAGTAGACCAGTGAGCCCAAAACAATTGAATAAGAAGTTAATTACAGATTTATCAACTCGTAAATTACCAAACATTTTAAACAATTCAGTTCTCGTGTTAGCTCTAGTATAATAAGCTGCTCCAACTTCTGCCAGCAAAGTCGAGATTGCTTTTAAATATTAAATGGAGCGCCCATGGGTAATGCACTAAAATGAAACTCGTTATTACTCTATAATTCTTAATCATATTTGTTATATATACTAATGAATTGTGTCCGTTATTTGATAAAAAAACATATTAAAAAAGTACGTCATATTTCTTAGGAAATATAATTGTAAAATAGATACAAGCTAATTTTAAAATACTAAAATTAAAAACTAAAATACAATAGTACTTAAGTTTAAAAAGTACATAAGTCCACCGTAATTAATTTACCTACTAACTTTATGCGATGAAGTTATTTCTATAGTCTTCCTAGTACTTAGCGGCATTATGAAAATCAATAAAAAAGTCTCATTATAACTGCTCTAATCATGAAGGATATAAAATATTTGCCGATTTTTCACACGGAAAGTATTTTGCTTTTTAAATGAGTTAGGATTTTTTTAAACTCATATAGGATTTTCAGCTTGCACGTAAGCTGTTATTCGGTATACTTATTTTTAATAAATCAAGAAATGAACTAACGGCACCCTCATATGCCTTCTTTATTACCCAGCTTATATTAACACCCTGAACGCTGCAATATCCTCATGTTGTCACATCAAAATAAGGATAATCCGGCGGTCCCTGTCCGATACATCACGTAATTACATTAGATATGTTGTGTATTATGAGGAAACTGTAATAGAAATATTTTTGTGTCTATTTATAAGTGGCCAGCTCTTATCCGCGAGATTGCTTTTCATTGGAACATAAATCTTGTTTGTTTGTAATATCTTTATTGTACTAAGGATACACAGTGAACTTATTAGCATAACTAAAAAGGTAAATATACAAATCTTTTTTTTGTTTTCTTTAGTCTGTTGTACGGTCGAGGGCAAATAAACCTGATCCCTATGAGAAAGGATTGAGTGAGGAAGTATCAGTTTTGTCTGCCCCCGACGACTGTACGTTTCCCGCTTGGTCGTCCCTTATACGCTCTTTTAGGTTTAGCTGCGCGATCCTCTCCCATCCTCTCCACTTGGGAAACGACCTGTCAGCCGGCCCAAATACTGCTGGAGGCATGAAGTGCTAAGAATTGAAATTGGGTCGTCACGCCACCAAAGTAATAAGTAAGTAATTTTTATTGTACGTGTACCTTCGATCAACAAAGACTTCCGCGCGCGGGACGGAAGATTCAATGACGTACAGTACAAGTTTTATAAAAGCTTGTAAAATACATGCCCAGTTTAATATCGAAATAACTGCCAACTCAGCATAGCAACTAAATCCTTTGAACTCAGAGCACCTGCTCCACAATCCAGACATAATCCCCTAATCCCAATAGACCACAGCCATCTGGCGCGGTAACGGGGTAACGCCACGGAATGTTCTATGCAAAGGTTATTCTTAAACTAGCTCCGCCCTGGGGCTACGCTCCTGTTAGAATTTTAATTTAGATACATAGATCAACTATTTATTGCACCATTTATAGAAAAAAAATACAAAGTTTCCTCTCAATCTATCGCTGGTTGACTGGAAGAGATCCCTTCGTGGGATAGGTCCGCCATTGTGTATTTACCTTTTTATTTATGTTACTTTCAACTATGTATCCTTAGTACAATAAAGATATTACAAACAAACAAAGTTGTCTCAAAATAAGTAAATACAAAAATGAGCGCAAAGGCAGATCCATTTACTTACAGGTTGTACATGTATACCCGTATAGAAAGTCTCATCGAAATCCGTCAAAACAACACAACAACTTATGTTTATATAATAGATTGGTGGTTTGCCGACAATGAAGAAGATAAAAGCATGGAAGTAATAAGTACTTTGTACAAAGTACTTACTACTTCCATGGATAAAAGTTCTAGGTCGCCATTTTGAAAAGTGAGCACCATCTCCCGTCAATCCGAGAATCGACAACACATTGCGGTCGACATCAAGCGTCGGCACGCGGACCATAAAGGCTGGTACAGACAGCGGCTCATTACATTCCGATCCAATCCCATTACCCTTCAATGCCAAGTTCGAGCAATCTGCCTTCGCATGCTTTCACTCTGATTTGTTTGTACCCTTGACCAGAGGCGTAAAATAAAAGCGCGAGTAGATACGACTACACTTCGTTTAGTGACAAAGTTGAAAGATTCGTTTTATTACTTTGACATTTGATGGAAGGTAAAGAAACACTCGACGTTAAATTGTGCCATTTTTCTATCGTAATACATTCGTCAATCAAATATCGGAAGACACCCTTTGGGGCCCAGTCCACGACAAATTCATCAACTGGGGCCCTGCCCGACGAGTGCCCGACCATCGTATTTTTACGATGCTATTTTGTAGCATAGGAGCCCCGTATAGTTGCTAAAGCATACGGCAGTAGCTACGCCCCTGAATAGAGCTCTAAAGTCTTCCAATTCGAAAAACGGAACTCCCAAGAACTTTACTTCTTTTTAAGAGTCTATAAATTTATGTCAGTCGGATATTTCAGGACGCTGTAATAAATCTTCCACAAGGACACTAAAAATAAACCGTTTCACGACTTACATGCGAAATCAAATACCTACAATGGATCATAATCACAGGTAATTTCGTCACACGAGTAGATAATGGATTATCTACTCGTGTACTTTAGTCTTCATCTCTCTCTCTCAGCCAAAAGACGTCCACTGCTGGACAAAGGCCTCCCCCAAGGATTTCCACAACGACCGGTCCTGCGCTGCCCGCATCCATGCGCATCCCGCGACCTTCACCAGGTCGTCGGTCCACCGAGTGGGAGGCCTGCCAACACTACGTTATCCTGTTCGTGGTCGCCATTCGAGAATTTTTCTGCCCCAACGGCTATCTGTTCTACGAGCTATGTGCCCCGCCCACTGCCACTTAAGTTTGGCGATTCTGCGGGCTATATCGGTTACTTTAGTTCTCCTACAAATCTCCTCATTTCTGATTCGATCACGCAGGGAAACTCCGAGCATAGCGCGCTCCATCGCCCTTTGGGTGACCTTGAGCCTTCTTTCACACTGGTCAAAGACCTTAGTCTTTAGACACTGCGGTATTTTGGACAAGAAGATATCGCGAAGCTTCCCGAACGCTGCCCAGCCGAGTTGGATTCGACGATTGACCTCTTTCTCAAAGTTGGACTTACCTAACTGAACTGTTTGTTTGTCAACAACTTCGAGTGTAGAGTCTCCAACCTTTAAAGGAGTGGGTGCGACACGGATATTAAACATAATTTTGGTCTTCTCCGTGTTCATTTTTAGACCCACTTGTTGAGAGGCACTACAGAGGCCATCGATCATTGTGCCTAGGTCTTCCAAGGTCTCAGCCATGACTACGATATCGTCAGAGAATCGAAGGTGAGTGATGTACTCGCCGTTGATATTGATATCGAGTCCGCCCCAGTCCAGGAGCTTGAAAACATCTTCCAGGGCGGCGGTGAACAGTTTCGGAGATATAACGTCTCCCTGTCTCACCCCTCGCTGCAACTGGATAGGTTTCGAGCCTTGATCCTGGAGACGGACCGACATGGTGGCATTTTCGTACAAACACTTCAGCGCTTCGATATATCGATAGTCAATTTTATATTATTTTTATTTTATTAGTCTTCATCAGGGTCAGTATTTTGGATACCGAATTTATGGGAAGATACCGTACCAGATGTACAGAAAAAAAAATTGTTTTCTGTAAATCAGGGTATGATTCATGAAGAGAGTAGGAGGCTTTTGCCCAGCAGTGGGACATGTTGTAGCTATCAAAAAAGCTTCTGTATATAATATATATTTTGCACAGTGTTCAGTACGCTTGGGCGCACAGGTGACGGAGGGAGATTGTTTGCGTATTTGATTGAAATGGCATATTTTAGGAGCTAGAAATAGCAACACGAACAATTGTATGAGAACTATTCGATCTAGTGATCTATACAATGGATATTTTTGTTTTTGAATAAATTCATCAATTTTGTAATTACAAATTTTCATTCACGATGAATTTAAAATCAAACATACGAATTATCCTACCTCGTCTATCATCTTTCCCCGAAATAGACACTCAAAAATACTAATTGAAATAGTTTTCAGTCAAAACTTTTACGAAACAGTGACAGAAATAGTAGATTGCTTTACTAGGCTAGTAGTCGGGGCTGTGAATTTTCAGTTGTATGGAGGTGGTCACATTAAATCCTACGATGGTGATTTTTATAAACTACATAGATTATGATATTACAACTGCAAATTTAAGTGTAAAAAAAAAATCACCACCGCCGTTTTTTTTTAAACGCTATTATAAGACTCATATTGTTATAACTCTCAAACAAAAAATCCTACCAGGGTGATATTTTGTTACATGTTTCCTTACGAATAATAAAAGCTTGATTTAAAAAATCACCAATAAATAACAATCCGAAATGGATTTTTTAATGAGTTGTAATTTTTATACTTTAAAAACATCCTGTACAAAAACAAAAAATCCAGCAATGGTGACTTTTATATATTATTCGTATACTATTGTAATGAACCATATCCTCAATTTTTATAAGGGTGACTACAACAGTTTTTTTTTATTAACTTTTAATTTTTTTTTTTATTCTACAGTCGAGAAAATTGTATATTCGTACGTAATGTGAATTCTTCTCTCAGCCGAAAGACGTCCACTGCTGGACAAAGGCCTCCCCAAGGATTTCCACAACGACCGGTCCTGCGCTGCCCGCATCCATGCGCAACCCGCGACCTTCACCAGGTCGTCGGTCCACCGAGTGGGAGGCCTGCCAACACTACGTTTTCCGGTTCGTGGTCGCCACTCGAGAACTTTTCTGCCCCAACGGCTATCTGTTCTGCGAGCTATGTGCCCCGCCCACTGCCACTTAAGTTTGGCGATTCTGCGGGCTATATCGGTTACTTTAGTTCTCCTACGGATCTCCTCATTTCTGATTCGATCACGCAGGGAAACTCCGAGCATAGCGCGCTCCATCGCCCTTTGGGTGACCTTGAGCCTTCTTATGAGGCCCATAGTAAGCGACCACGTCTCTGTTCCGTATGTCATCACTGGCAACACACACTGGTCAAAGACCTTAGTCTTGAGACACTGCGGTATTTTGGACGAGAAGATATCGCGAAGCTTCCCGAACGCTGCCCAGCCGAGTTGGATTCGACGGTTGACCTCTTTCTCGAAGTTGGACTTACCTAACTGAACTGTTTGTCCCAGGTATACGTAATTGTCAACAACTTCGAGTGTAGAGTCTCCAACCTTTAGAGGAGTGGGTGCGACACGGATATTAGACATGATTTTCGTCTTATCCATGTTCATTTTTAGACCCACTTGTTGAGAGGCTCTACAGAGGCCATCGAGCATTGTGCCTAGGTCTTCCAAGGTCTCAGCCATGACTACGATATCGTCAGCGAATCGAAGGTGAGTGAGGTACTCGCCGTTGATATTGATACCGAGTCCGCTCCAGTCCAGAAGCTTGAAGACATCTTCCAGGGCGGCGGTGAACAGTTTTGGAGATATAACGTCTCCCTGTCTCACCCCTCGCTTCAACTGGATAGGTTTCGAGCCTTGATCCTGGAGACGGACCGACATGGTGGCGTTTTCGTACAAACACTTCAGCGCTTCGATATATCGATAGTCAATTTGGCACCGTTGGAGAGACTGTAGCACAGCCCAGGTCTCGATCGAATCGAAGGCTTTCTCGTAGTCCACAAACGCCAAGCATAAGGGCTGATTATACTCCTCAGTCTTCTGTATAATCTGCCGCAGCGTATGTAAGTGGTCTACGGTACTAAAGCCTTTTCGGAAACCGGCTTGTTCGGGAGGCTGGAAGTCGTCGAACCTGCGAGCGAGACGATTCGTAATGACTCTCGAAAACAGTTTGTAGACATGGCTCAGAAGTGAGATAGGCCTATAATTCTTCAATAAGGTTTTGTCTCCTTTTTTGAAGAAAAGTACCACCACACTTCTGTGCCATGCCGTAGGCGTTTGTCCCTCGAGTATGACGGAATCGAATAGCTTCTGAAGAGCTTTTAATACCGGTGTTCCACCTGCTTTCAGAAGCTCAGCCGTGATTCCATCATCACCCGGTGCCTTATTGTTTTTTAACTGTTTGAGAGCCATTCTAATCTCGTATAGGCTGACGTCCGGGATATCTTCGGTGTAGTGTCGGGTCAATCTGGCTCTTGGATCTTTGGCCAGATTACTGACAGGTGCGCGTACGCTGGTGTATAATTGTCCGTAGAACTTCTCAACCTCTTCCAACAGCTCTGGCTTCGACGAAATGATTCTGCCATCCTCAGTCTTCAGCTTGGTCAGTTGGCTTTGACCAACAGACAGATCCCTTGCAAACACTTTTGAGCCCTTATTTCGCTTAATCGCCTCTTCAATACGGTCAGTATTGAATTGGCGTAAATCGCGCGTCAGGAACCTGGAGATCTGTCTGTTTAGACGTCGATACTGAGCAGCATCGTCAGAGGACTGCAGAACCAAGTTTCGTCTTTCTTCCATGAGTTTGTTGGTGAGGTCCGAGATCTTTTTGGTTCCTTTTGAACAGCGGGTTTTGAAGGCCTTAGACCCAGCTGTTTGAACAATTTGCACAAACCTGTCATTATAATCGTCAGGATTTTCGCAGTCTCCCAGGCATTCGAAGCGATTCTGCAACTCGAGCTGAAAGCTCTCGGGGTTTTGGAGCTGGATAGGCGCTGGTCGGAGCGTAGACTTCATCAGTCGACACCTTTCGAGTTTTATTCTAAGATTCAATATGCCTCTTACCAATCGGTGATCGCTTCCTGTTTTTACGGCATTGATCACAGAGACATCATTGAATATGTGCCTCTTCGTCGACAAGATGAAGTCAATCTCATTTTTTGTAACGCCATTAGGATGCAACCATGTCCACTTTCGCTGTTTTGGCTTTTTGAAGAAGGAGTTCATCATAAAGAGGCCCTCCTTCTCCATAAAGCCGGCCAGCAGATGACCACGTGCATTCCTCGTTCCATATCCAAAATTCCCCACTCTCAGCTCATCATCGCTTCGTTTGCCTAGTTTCGCGTTACTATTCACAGAAAAAAAAAAGAAATGTTTTTCATCGAAGTTCTTCAGAGTTTTTCAAACTGGGTATTTTTTCAGTATAGAACCTAGAACTTAGCCAATAGACATAGAAAAAAATTATCATTCCATAGACAATATTTTTTTTACAAAATACATTGCTGGACTAATTTGTAGAAGTTAATGATGATTAAAATAATTCGTACTATCCATTAAGTAAATAACTTAATTATTTACCTTTGAAGAACATTCATTTAGTTTTAAGTACAGAAAACCATTCCTTTGAGATTTGAACAATCGTTTTAAGTAGATTGGTCAATTACCTTTTCTAGTTCTTAGATAAATCAAAAGTACGAGTAGAATGTTTCATTTATTTAACCTTTATTGCACAAATACAATGTATGGCACAATAGGTGGACTTAAGGGCTCTCAGTAAGTGAAAACGGCAATATTGGCTGTTTTCTATAAGCTGCTGTTTAAAGAATTGAAGAGTTTTCGCCCTGAAATTTCTGATATGTATTGTAGAACGTATGTTTAAAGGGAGGACTGTTTCCAAAACACGATGGGAAAAATTTTGCTCGATAGAAAAAAATCCTGAAGTTACCTCTAAAATTTCATATGAATACAGATAACATCCGTGTTTTATAATAAAAAATGTTTTTGTGTTGCCAAAACAAAGGCATTTTACCTTTTCGATTTTGTGACTGATTTAAATTTTTGAAAAACTAAACATTTCTATTAACTTTTTGATAAAAATGTGAATGGCGCGCAACCGGGACGTCCCCCCGCGCCTCAGCCGCTTCATATGAATTTTCGCTGACCGCCTAATTATCTAACAGTCGACCTTTGAGGTAAACAGAGAATTTTAAGTGGTTCTAATAAAGGGATTGTTGGAATGTTATGTGGTATGCACGTAGATCTTGAAGGAATGATAATGAATGATGATGACATTTGATGACTGAAATCAGGAAATTTAAACGTAGGTTCCTAGACTTTTTCAAATGTATGGATCGGTGCGTACAGAGGCAGTTGGTCTCAAAATAATTTAATTTTTCATTTTTCACTCTGAATTTGGTTATTTTTTATGAATTTTATCAATGGTAAGAAGAGCATTTAGAAAAACCATTACTTATTTTAGTAGATACGTCAAATAAATTTGCCTAGTTAGTACACATGAACCACTCAATACCCACGGGCCCACTTAAAATACCTATTCTCGCGGTTCGTTTACTTAATTTAGAGATTTATTACTTTTTATTTAGGGTTCCGTTCACTGCAGTTTGATTCTTCTTTAACGAGCCTATTAATGGTCAATTAAACTTTACATCCTAATGTTTTGATCAGTTTCTAAACGGCATTACATCCACTTATTTTATTACAAAGATATACAGGTTTATTTTGAAACCCCTGGCCAAATTTTCGCAGCAGATTTGGTTGATGAAATTGAGCAAGTTTCCAAAAAATCTAACTCAAAAAATGAAAAAAAATTTTTTGCTTCCCTTAAATTGGTCGATCAGCTGATGGGACTTAGTATAGAAAGTTGAAATTTTATGTTATTCTTTTACTATAAATTTCTTTCGGACGTAGTTGTATTCCAAGTACTGAGCATATTGTAAAAATTTGGCCAGTAGTTACAAAATAAAATATATATATATACTAAACAAGACATAGAAGTATAGGAAATATGTTTCATATATCATCGGGCTAAGGTGTTTTAAGTCAATTGAAAACAATAGTATGAAGTATATATATGCTGACTTATTGCTTGACTCAAGGCAGAGCCGAAACAGTTGTCCAAAATTTTGCAGATTTTTTTTTAAGAAAAGTATTTTGGGAATTTCACCCCTAAAGAGGTGAGGGATGAAATTCACACGGGCTGCCACATGCAAATAGCTAGTATTATAGTTATCTGTGTAACTCTATCTTCCAACTCACACTTAGCCAGTTTCATTACGCTATCCTTAATGGTTTAATTTAAACATAAATTACGCTCTTGTAATTTTATTATCAAAAATTCCATACATTAAAAGGTTAATTCATGCTCGAGGCCATTGTAACTTTGTGAGATATTTGTTATGAGAAGATGCTTTGATTAATTTTCGGAATAATTAAATATCTTGTAATATTTATGAGTTTAATTTTTGGTATGAATAAAATTATATGATAGGCAATCTCAATTTAATTAATACTCATAGTTATTTGCGTTATCTTCTAGAGAGCCCATTAATAGTTTTAATACAAATTCCTAATATCCACTGAATTTCTAGTCGTAGTTGTTATTAAGAAAATTTAGTTCGTCTGGGGACCGTTGTAATGTCTGTTGTAATCACAGACGTTTCTCCTAAATTACAAATTACTTCGCTAAGTAATAGTATTTTTGATAGTAAGTAATAGTGAATAGGTAGATTATAGAAACTGATAGTTTTGTGACAAAATGATGTTTATTAGTGATAGTAGATATCTATTACTGATCTCAAAAGGCATATATTATGACTTAGCGGCCGCCATATAAGATAGTGTGCATTTATTTTCATTATGTTATCGAAGTCATTATAAATTACTAGCTTTTGCCCGCTGCTTCACCCGCGTGAATTTCCCACCAGAACAGTGTTTTTTCCCGGAATGAAAGGTAACCTGTATCCTTCTCAGTACTTCTAACTATTTGAATATGAAAGTTCAGAAAGATTGGTTCAGTAAATAAAGCGTGAAGATGTAACAAACAAATAATTAAATAAACAAACTCCCTAAAGTACTGTAACGATATGGTCGTTACGTGAATTCTTAATGAAAACGCTGATAATAAGACTATTCTTTTATTGTATATCAGTAGGCCAACAGCCTGGTCGAGCTCGCAGCCACAGGGCGGGCGCTTCATAGAAACGGCGCGTCAAATATGCCTACTACTACTACAAATGAAACTGTATATCCGTGAACACGTCAGTAACACGTCAATGTGTGCGTTTTCATAGTCGAACGTCCGACAGTTACACAAGAACGGGGGAGAAGTGCGGAAGGAGCGGGGGGGTGCCATATTGCGGGAGGGGCAGGGAGTTTCCTTTCTGTACGTAGTACTAATATTAATTCTGTGTCGCAGCTCACCCTCGACTCGACTGCGTCAAATACAAAAACATTCGATAATCTTTTTTAATTTCTTATTCTTTATGAAATGCACTGAAAAAGGTCTTAAAACTATTAAGAGACCTTCTTCATTACAGTACTCTCATAATATAGAGAGATTAAATATGGTGAAAAAATTCCATGCGAGCCATTCCTGAGATGCACAAAAATCCAAAATAAACAAACTCACTTTCGCATTTATAATATTAGTTAGGATTAGGATGCCTACGTTAAGTCGAAACTCGGGAATTTTAGATTCGAGATTTTCGATTTTAAGTTAAACCTTGTTCCGATTTCAATATTTTAGTCTTCTTCTTCCGTGTCTTATCCCATTATTTGGGGTCGGCCCTCCTCGTACGTCGGCAATATTTTAATATGAATTCTATTATACAAATATCCAAAACGGTTGCTACCTACGGGCCAACCTCCCAATACAAAGCTTTGTGATATAAAACTGATACTCTTTTTATAAATATACCACGTGACAGAGGTTGACCCCGTTACCTTTTTAATGATTTTGGGTTAAGACTCAAGTTAAACTGGATTTCCTAATATTTTCGATAAGTTTACTAATCAAAAATTAGATAAATTAGTGAATTTATGTAAACCCCTCTTAATTGAAACTTATATTACTAGCCGTTGTTTTCTAGTATGTACACGTCAAATGCAAAGAGTATTTAATCCATAGAAATAGAAAAAAAAAATCTTTAATAGACCTATAAACTTGATTGTCAAATGAAGCCCAAAAGCTCTTATGATTTAATCACTACGAGTCAAATGCTTTCTAAAAGATTTGACACCAGTAGTTATGTATTTAGAATCATAGACTTATAATATACGGGCGCGGTTAGAATAGTCAACACACTCGATAAGAAAAATGATAATTGTAATTAACTGTCAGTGAAAACCACATCAAAATTACTCCAGTATTTTGCTGCAGAAAACAAAATTTAACACTTCGTCATTAAGACGCCTACCTCTGTCTACGCTGCAGAAAACAAAATTAACACTTCGTCATTAAGACGCCTCCCTCTGTCTACGCTGAAGAAAACAAAATTTAACACTTCGTCATTAAGACGTCTCCCTCTGTCTACGCTGCAGAAAACAAAATTTAACTATTTTTTTTCATAACCTATGACGTGTCCCACTGTTGGACAAAGGCCTCTCTTTTCTCCTTCCACAATTCTCTGTCAAGAGATGCCCGCTTCCACTCCCGCAGATAACATTCAATGTCATCTCACTTAATCCTAACTAATATTATAAATGAGAAAGTGAGTTTCTTTGTTTGTTAATTTATTTATTTGTTACCTCTTCACGCTTTATATACTGAATCAATCTTCCTGAAATTTTACATACACACATAGTTAGAAGTACTGAGAAGAACATAGGATACATCCCGGGAAAAAGCACTGTTACCGTGGGAAATTCACGCTGGCGAAGGTCGCTGGCAAAAGCTAGCATAATTTAATTGAATATTTACTGGGTTAGACCGCACACGTAGTAGTGTGTATCGCATTAATGAAGTACACATTCTGTGAGCAGCGAACGAACACGGCCTGAATATTGATTGTCAATGAACGTTACTATGTATTTGGTTTAGCATAGGTGTGATAAATAAATAGTAAATCTTTATTTTCAGACCATAAAATCATAAATGTTGATCAAAACGCTATATTTTATACGCGCATAGGCCCCGGGACTTTGTTCCCGTGGGAATTTGGGAAATCCTATCTTAGTGCTTACCTACACTCCCTAATCCCCCCTACATGCCAAATTTCAGCTTCTTATGCCCAGTAGTTTTGGCTGTGCGTTGTCAATTTTATATACATATTTTTTTGGACGATCATAATTGAACTAATTGAAATAGGTCTGTAGCGTCTACAAGATAAGGTTTTATTTAATAGAATAAATTTGTCAAAAATTGTTAAAAACAGTAGAGTTCATGAAAGTGGCAATATTTACGATGATGGTCTACGAAACAGCTACGAGCGCAAACTACGAAGCAAATATTTGCTACGAATTGTCGTAGCAATGCTACGCCTTCGTAGCGCTTGTAGCATTTTATCGTAGACTTTTGTAGTTCGTACGACTGCTAAATGACCTAGTTATTTGTTGGAATATTATAGAAATGGTTCATGGTTTATTAAGATAAAATTTGCTGTTTATCTTAGACATGACTGTCAAAAAATGTGATATCTGAATTATCAGATTATTATAAGATTGTTTATCTTGAAAAGAAAACACCTCCAATCTTATTATCTTGACATAGTAAAAAAAATATAGACCACTTTGGAGCTAGTTTCGTAATTTAAGAGAAAATTAATCTGAAATTTGACTTAGGGTGTATTGATCCCCAAGTTCAAATTTAATTTGGGAGTTAAGACCCAAGGTCAAATTTCAGTTGCGAGTTAGTCAAATTTTAGCTTTCTACGCCCAGTCGTTGATATTGATTTGAATATACTGCAGAGTTTTGATGTTTAAAACCGCACTTAAATCTTTAAGTGAACTGCTGAAATCACTTGGTTGCGTATTCTCAGGACCAAAATTTAAGATAGGGTAAAATTTACTTGTGTGTGTGAATTTGTGACATTCGCAAAGCTGAACGTTACCTTCTGTCCTGCGTTGACAAAACACCGAGCGACGCTATGCTGTGCTACAAGAGAACATTACACGCGACAACGCCGCCAACATAAGCCGCAAGTATACACGTGCATACATTCGCGTCGTGCTGCTGGTTATTCCCAAAGTACTCCAAAAAATGTTCCCTAACTACTCCGTGAAAAAATAATATTTTAAATTAAGTTTCATTCTACTCCGCGGTAATATTAAAATGTTCTCAAAGTACTCCACGCGATTTTAATATCAAAACGCATTAATTAGAATAAAAAGTGTAGCTGATGCTTTGTCGCATTTGCTGCTCACACAGGACACGGGGGTTAAAGGCGTTAAAAAAGTTCGAGATTTTTTTTCTCATAAGATTCCCAAACTTTTATTTGTTTAGTTTAGAGTCACGCTCTTGTTACCTAATAAAGAGGCCAGTTAGTGTTCAAGTCACGAGTTTGGCAAAATTGCCGCCAAGAATGTTCAATGGAGAGATCCCAATTTCAAACGCCAGTATACCTGGGGGAATTCAAAGTTTTTTTAGACATAATCTATTTAATTTACGGAGGTTAAAGGTTTTTGTTTGCAAAGTTCACAAAGGATTGGTAAGAACAGTAAATCTATGTATTTTTTAGAACAGATGTTAAATACTTAATGTCGTTTTTTTTGGAAAATACTGTGTATATTACTTACTTCTTCTTATAATTTCCACACGTAGTTCTGGTACAGGTCGTTATAGTGGAACAGAAGCAATAAGTTGGCCACGGGCTCTAGCACGAAAGCACACGCTGGTCCCACGAAGCGATGACGTCATCCTAGGGTCACTGACCTGGTCTCCCATGCCAGTGATGATGGGCGTGTTCCAGTAGGCCGCCAGCCTTGCCACGGGCTCGAGGGCAAAGGCGCAAGCAGGTCCCACGAAGGCGATGACGTCATCCTTGAAGTGCATGTCTGCTGCAAGGCCTGGAGCGATGGCTCCGGAGCATGACGGGTAGCTGAGGGTAAACAGAACTGTTAAGATATGATCTTATACTAAAAAAGTTAGATAAGTAATCCGTAAACTGTTAAAAAACAAAATAAATGCCCGGGAAGAATTCTAACAAAACCTCACATACCTACATCGGTTATAGGAGTTATGATGTTATAAAGAAACTCGCAAGCATCATACGTAACTACATATAAATTGCCCATACATAAACCCTGAAAACATTACAAACCCTTTCAGCAATCGTGTAAATTCTTTTACTAAAATGTCATGTCTCTAAAAACCTAATTTTCTTCAGACATGTTTGCAGCTATTCATTCTAAATACTGAATGAAAGGAACCTGAGACCTTTGGGAAATGTAACAGTAGGTAATGTATATTGTATACCCAGTAGGCTACAGTATTAAATCCATATGTGGAAACATCTACAGTGTCGGGTATTCGGAAGTGTAGTAAAAAAGATACTCGGGCTGCATAGTGATGAGAGGAGAGCAGTCGAAATGTGTATAAAAAGGATAATAAAGAGGGCTTGCATCAACTTTATTGTCATCTTGTTAGATGGTTTTTATCCCCCGACCCAAAAAGAGGGCTGTTATAATTTGACGTCTCTGTCTGTGGCATCGTAGTTGTCAAACGGATGAACCGATTTTGATCTTGTTTTTTTGTTTGAAAGATGACTTAATCGAGAGGGTTCTTAGCCGTGTTTCATGAAAATCGGTTCAGCCGTTTAGGAGTAACCAGCATTTTTCAACGTGAAGTCGGGGTTTTTGTAAAGCTGTTGCCCGCGGATTTTTATAAGGGTGGATTTCTCAATTTCTAAATAATCTCCTTAGGACTAGGAAAACTACTCCAGAAGTTAAAGGACTATATAAAACAAATGAAAGCCTCTTTGTAATTTAATAAGCCTTTAGAGGCAAGTTCAGTCCATGATACGGATCACTTTTTTGCCAAAAAATATATCGTAAAGGGCGCAGCTCAATCTTTTTACACGACTGACCAAAAAAAGAGTGTTATGTTTTCAGGGTTCATGTATGTAAGTATGTTTGTATGTAAGTTTGTTGTCTGAACGTAAGTTGTCTGAACGGCTTAACAGATTTTGATGTGAAAGGTATTGTTAGATTTCTTGCATTCTTCGAGTGACTATGTGAGGCTATGTAAGTTGTCAGTCGTGTTTTTTATTTTTCAATAATTAGCTTGTTAACAACCTTCAAAAGCCGACTTTAAACAAGATGCGACTTTGGCCATAATCACTCACTACACTGGGACTTATATATACGTCACCGATTTTTTCCTATGATCACCTTGTACGACACCCTGGATAAGTTTGTTGTCTGTTTACATGGGAATGATAAATTTTACCTTAACATAGGCTATGACTCGTCTAGACAGTTGGGTTCTTTAATTTTTTTTAATTATTAGTTTTTGTAGAGCCGTCCGTATTCTGTAATTAGCTTCGAGCAACAAGGACTACCCCCCTGTTGCTCTATGGTAATTAGCATCCAAAATAAAATTTAGTCTTCTTAATTTTTGATTTATTTCTTATAAACGATTTGCTAAGTAAGGAATTAACCCATACACCCTGCTGAGAGTAAGGGAAAAGGAATAAAACTTACCTGCCCTGCACTTTCTGTAACTCAACGCCGTGATGAGCTAGAAACTTCTCGTTGACTTTGTCCAACGCCAGGTCCACTGCTGGGCCACAGCGCTCCAGGTCAAAGGGAGAGTCGAGGCGAGAGGCCATCAGAACCCCCACTTTATACACCTTTTTGGGGGACACCTCAGAAGACAACACAGGTATGAGAAACAGAACTAGTATGTTTATTATCAACATTTTTGCTGATCATAAATATGGGTAGAAGTTTGGTGTGTTAAAATGATTTTAATCAGAAGTACTCGTAGGTATTTAATAGTGAATATTTTATGAATTTAGTCAGTTCAAAATTTTATATTTTGGGATTTATCATCCAGTCCGAAGAATATTTCAATGCTTTTCACACAAAATTCAGATCAATGACTTGATTTCCACAGCGAATATACTTTCCTTATCAAATTCGACCAGAAAAATATCATACGAAAATCAAAACGCGTAAAAATGGCGCGAAATCCCGTTTTCCCGGGCACGCGCTTCCCATCGGAGAGTTCAGTTGACACTGACCGTAAATTCAGGATTCAGGAGACGAGGAGGCTGGGGTGGTGGGGTAGAATTCGGGGGGTGGGTGCAACAGGTCCGCTGTTACCCACAAACCCCTTTAACCCTTGATGAGGCAGCATCGCAAAATTAACGGAGGCACCTTTGAATCTGAACAGTATCGATTTTCAAATCCTTGTCCTTTCAATCCTTCTACTGGTTTTATCAGTACATTAGATTGTTGCGGCAACAGGATTTCGAAAATATTGACATAATTTTCTTAGCACAATGTCTACCAGATGTCCTAATTCAAGTTATATAGTATTATTATTATTTACTATGTGGGGACGCCAGCGCGAGCACCAGACGGGTGATCAGTCCACTTATGCTGGGACCATTTCACCCAATTCCCCGAGACCCGTATAGGGTTTTGAGTTACCTGGTAACTCACGTTGGTGGCGACCCATTGAATCTACCTGTTACTTTGCAGAATTTTAACATCTGCCCTATTGTAATGTTGCTCAGATCATCCTCAGATAGGACGTCTGAGCCCAATATTTCTCTCCTTGCAGCGGCAAATGCAGGACATTCTGCTACTAAGTGAAAGCTAGTTTCCTCTTCTTCCAGGCAGCTGGGACAAATGGGATCGTCCATTTGCTTAATCACTGTCAAGTGCCTGTTCAGTTGACAGTGTCCTGTGAGGATTCCTATAATGATTCTAATGTTCTTCCTGCTCAATTTGAGCAGGTGTTTTGATTTCTTTTGGTCTACTGCTTTGATGAAGATTTTAGATTGTCTTAGACTTCTAGTTCTTCTCCATCTTCTATTGGATTCTACTTTCATTCTATGCTTGATGACGCCTTTCGTTATCCCATAGGCTATGGGAAGTCTGGGTTCAGGTCCCACGAAGGTTTCATCTGCTCCTTTCCTAGCAAGTTCGTCTGCTCTTTCATTGCCAGTTATGCCTCTATGACCTGGAACCCAGGCCACAGTGACCGCAGTATTGTTGGCCAGCCTGTTCAGAGCATCCTTGCATTCTTTAACTAACGCCGACGTTGTTTCTTCTTTATCTAGTGCTTTTAGCGCTGCTTGACTGTCACTGTATATGATGACTTTTTCCGTATTGTCGGGCCATTCGCTTATAGTGTTCACACACTCCAGGATTGCGTTTATTTCTCCTTGGAACACGCTAGCATATTTGCCCAATTTTACGGTTCTTTCATATTCTGTGCCGTCCTGATGTATGATCAGTGTACCGGAGCCAGATAGCTTTGTAGATTCTTTCCTGGAGCCATCAGTGAAACAGGTTGTCGCGACAATGCCCGCCTCATCTGCGACTTTCCAGTCTTCTCTGGTACCTATGTGTATCTTGTACTTTTTGTCAAAGATCCTTGCTTTCCTGATGAGATCATTATTTGCTAGGATCATTGACAGGTTACCTATATATTCGCGTTCTATTTCCACGTGACCTTTGTCTGTGTGTATCCCTTTCCAGAGTTTATGGCTTTTTAGTCGAAACCATTGCTCTGTTGCCCTCCTTTTATTTCTATGTCCAATGGATTTAGACCGAGGGCCATTTCTAGTGACGCCGTCGGGGTTGATTTCATCACCCCCGATACCATCAGTCCAGCCAGTCTTTGGACCTTGTCTAGTTCCCTTTTGTTGGTACTTTGAGCAGCTTTATGCCACCACACTATGGCACCGTGAAGAATTCTTGGCATTATTATTGCCTTGTATACCCATATGAATATTTCGGGTTTCATTCCCCAGGTTCTTCCTATCGCTCTTCGGCACTGCATCATGGCCACTTTCGCTTTTGCGCAAGTGTCCACGATGTGAGTCTTGAAGGTAAGTGTGTCGTCTATGATAACACCCAGATACTTGATTTCTCTTACCATCTCTAGATTGGTGTTATTGATTTGGATAGGAGCAGGTAACGACTTGTTCCTTTTGGTGGTAAATAAAACGAGCTTGGTTTTATTTGGATTCAAGTCTAGTCCCTTGCTCCTACACCATTCTAGGGTTACTTTTAATCCTCTATTCATAATATCTCTTATGACACTAAGAACTTTTCCTGATACTAGAAGTGCACCGTCGTCTGAATATACTTGTGTGTATATGTGCAGTTTGTTTAGTTTTTGGATAAGTTCATCTATAAGCAGACACCACAGGAGGGGTGAAAGACAACCACCTTGTGGGAAACCCCTCTTTGCTCTTATTGTATGTGTGGTGTTTGCTAGCTCTGCAGTGATTGATCTATGTTTCAGCATGTTTTTTATCCATCCTGAAATCTGTTTGTCTATACCCTCTCGTTCAAGAGCTTGTTCTATTGATTCCGGGGTTGCTTTATCGAATGCTCCTTCCACATCGAAGAAACACCCAAGGGCATATTCCGATTCGCTAATTGATCTCTGAATCCGTGTCACTATACTATGGAGGGCAGTCTCTGTAGATTTGCCCTCCATATATGCATGTTGATTTCCATGTAGTGGATTTGAGGTCTTTTCTATTTCAGATCTTATTTGTTTGTCTAAAATTTTCTCTATTGTCTTTAACATAAAGGAGGAAAGGCTTAGGCACCTGAAAGATTTCATTTCTTGGTACGAGCTTTTTCCCGGCTTTGGAATGAAGACTGCTCTTACCTCTCTCCAACATTTTGGTATGTAGTTGGTACCGATACTGCTTGAAAACAGTTTCAGTAGGTCTTCTATAATATACTTCAATGCTATTTGGAGCATTTTCGGGATAATCCCGTCCGGCCCAGGTGATTTGTAGGGTTGGAAGGACTCCACACTCCATTCTATCCATTCTTTTGTTATGACCGCTGTAGCACCTCCGGAGTAGGTCACCGTGGTCATTTCTTCATCGACGAAGTCCACGCATTCAGGAAAATGCGTGTTCATCATGTTCTCTAAGATTTCTTTTGGGTTAGTGATTAGAACTTTATCCTTCCTAATGCTACCTAGTTGGCTGCTTCTATCCTTGGTGAGTACTTTCACCAGTCTTGCTGCTTCAGGGTAGCTGGAGATTTCCCCACTATATACTTTCCAGCTTCCCCTGTCTTCTTTACGACAGTCATATTTAAATGTGTTTCTATCTTGTCTATACCTCTCCCAGCTCGCATTGTCATCCTTATTCTTTAGGGCAACTCTGAGAGCTCGTTTGGTTCTTTTCCTAGCTTTTTGCAGTGACTTGTTCCACCATGGTTGTCCCTTGCCTGGTTTAATCACCGTCAATGGACAAGCCTTGTGGAATGCCTCTTTCAGGGCATTATTAAGTCTTTCAGCTTCTTTGTCTAGATCTTCTTTGCTTCTGAGAGCCATTGTTTCCCCCGGGACCCATTTTTTCATTTCGTTTTCGAAGATGTCCCAGTTCGTTTTCCTGGCATTCCTTATTGTAACACTATCACATACACAGTCTATATTGAACGTTATTCGGCGATGGTCCGAAAAAGCGTCGGATTCATCGACTGTCCAATTCTTGACAAAGGTACTAATTTCGCGTGTCGATATGGTGATGTCAAGCACCTCCTCGCGTGCGCGTGTGACAAAAGTGGCCACATTTCCTATATTTAAAATTTCTAGATCAGAGGCAACAATAAAATCCAAAAGCAGATCTCCCTTCTTGTTGCAGTCCGTGCTGCCCCAGGCCAAGTGGTGGGCGTTGGCATCAAGGCCTGCAACAATCTGGGTGTCCTTACCTTTGTACATCCTTATCACCTCTTCTAGCTCCTGGGATGGCGGTTTATAATCGGTCTCACTGGGTAAGTAAGCCGAAGCAAGCGCCACTCTTGATTTCTTGTTCTTCTCCCTTTCCACAGTAATTTCCACTGTAACAAGGTCTCTGTAACATAGAGTTTCTATTAGTCCTAGCGATCTGACCCTGTTACTTGCAAAAATGCACGTCCGGGGGTTGCTCACCATCGTTGTGATAGAAGAGTTTCCCTCCCAGGGAGCCGAGGCCAACCACACGTTTGTTGGCCACGTATGGCTCTTGTAACAGGGCGATGTCTATACCCTTCTCAACCACATACCGGTTAAGTTCTGTCATAGCTTCTCGGCAGTGGTGAAGGTTTACTTGAAGAATTTTTAAAGTGTTTGTGTGTTTTTTATTTATGGTGTGACCCATTGTGTAGTGTGTGTGTGTGTGTGTGTTAGAAGAACACACACCAAATATGCTATGTCCCGTTCTAATTAGACTCAGGGTCGTCTAGCAGATCCTCCTCCAGTATACGGGACTCCTCGAAGTCCATATCAAGAGGAGGCAGCTGCCGCGACTCCCGGTCTTCATTAGGACGGGAACTTTGTGGCGTAAGGCTGCCAATCGCCTGGTCAGGCTTTCGACCGCTTCCTGGGACCGCCTTATAGGTACCCATCAGCTGGTCAGATCCTTTACCGGCAATCGGCTGCCTGCCACCGCAACTGCAGGAGCACGAGTGCTCGTCCGTCTGTACGTCTATGTCTCTGGCTTTCAGTCCAGATCCTTCTTTTGCCGGAGGGGCACTCTCCTTCGATGTGCTTGCCCTAGCCGAGGACTTTATAAGTCGCACCTGAACCTGTGTGGCCTGGAAATTTAGCCACACATGGTCCTTGACGATGTCCGGAGGTATCCCGACCACCAGTCGCGTGCCCAGGGCAAAACGCTCCTTGTGGATCAGGGACCACTCCGGAATCATCAGGTGCTCCTTATAATCGTTCTGACCCACTAGCAATTCGAGTGGGTCAGACGGAATCTCGTCCTCTTGGCCGGGCAACCAAATCGAAGCCCTTTCTCTGTCCAGAGGACTTACTTTAAGACAGACCTCGCCGAGCCTGCCAAAGTCTAGGCCCAGGAGCCAGCCCTTCGCCTCCTCGGTCATGGGTGTCACAAGGAAGAACCCTTCCGACACCAAGCCCGAGGTGGCGAACGCCAGCTTCCGGCCCCCGACCTTGGCACGCACCGCGGTCTGTATATGCTCCGTCAGTTTCTTCCTGATGGAGGACGCCTCCGCCTCTTCAAGCGAAACCCCGTCGCTTCGGTGTATCATCACGGCGAGATCACTCTGCTCCTTAGCGGAGCAGCGTGGTCCCTCCGTGCGACCATGCCCTCGGTTCGGTCGTTTCGCCGGAAGTTGCTGGGACGGTCCTTCATCCGGGTCTGTGCCTTGGCGCTTCAGCTTGCGCGAGCTACTGCCTTCCGCGACAACCTCAAGGCTCGGGGCCGAGGTAGTCGGTCGCTTGTTGGCCGCTGCGTGAGCTTCCGCGTTTCTCTTTTTAGTTTTCTTATCTTTGACCGAGATAACCTCTCCTTGCCTCCCCGATCCTTCTCCGGTAATACCGGAGCGGATAGCCTGGCTGAGGATGGTCCTCTGCGGTCTCTTTCCTCTCGTAGTGAGAGTTTCTCAACGGACGTCTGTAGCGTTTCCGATACAGTCCGTCCTTTTTTGGACACTTTGGTCCAACCTTCTTCTTCTTCTTCTTTCCGCGAAACTTGGCCCCCCCCGAATACGAGGGGCAGCCCGCAGCCTCTACGCGTCCACCACTGGGTCGCGCAGATTCTACGGGGAGGGATTCTCCGGCGGACAAGTCGACGCCGGTACCCTCCTGGGGTAGTTCTCTTGTAGGTTCCGCAAAAAATTATATAGTAGGGTACCTAACTTATCTTTGTCTCATCCACTTGTTTACCAAATTTCAGGTATAAGGTAGGTGGTTAGGTATACAATAGATTTATAGGTCCCCACCTACTTCGGACTATGAAGATATAACCATTAGTTTTCTTACTTTAATAACCATACAAATGTCACCGAAACCCTTCTACGTACTTTCGATGAACATCAGACACCAAACTGCGTCGAATTAAAACCGTCATAAAAATGCCGTTTGTAAAGCCTACTTAAAGAGTTGCTGCCAATATCCAACTTCCTCAGTCAAAGGGCAAGGGCCCGGCCAAAATTGGACTTAAAAACATTTTTAGGCGCGTTGAGCACATTGATTTGTTATGTGGGTGTTGAAAAAGAGGTGAAACGCTCGGCTATGTAACGCTCGTTGGAGTAAAAATCGGTTCGAGTCGATAAATCACAGGATGCGCGAAGGATGAAGTTTTCTCTTCTGTTGTGTGGTGTCAGAAAAAATTGGTGAGTACATCACACCATTTTTTACACGACTGACCAAAAAAGGAGTGTTATGTTTCATATGTATGTATATGTATGTATGTTTGTATGTATATAAGTCACCATAACCACCACCTGAACGGCTTAACAGATTTTGATGTGAGAGATCATCTTAGATTTCTTGCATTCCTCCGAGTGACATAGGCTATGTGAGTTATCGGTTGTTTTTTTATTTTTTAATAACTAGTGGTTCGCCGCGAACTTAGACCTCGCGATTATTATATTAAAAATATGCGTATAAATCTCAAAAACGGCTGAACCGATTTTGTTGCGCAACGAACTTAAAAATTCTATGGATAGTTGCTATCATCGAAATTAATTCAACGGTTCGAGAGTTATCGCGGTACAAACATACATACATACAAACAATGAGTTTTCGCCCCAACTTGAATTATAGCCCTTTCTAGCTGCTAACGAATGAGACTGTTTCACCCTTATTCTTTTGCACCTTTTTTGGCCCAATACATAACATAAGCCTTTACATTACACGCCAAGCTTCTCGGTCATTAAATCCTTCTCCATAATAGACCTCTAATGTTGGCAATGTCGTCGTTCCAACATGCCACTTTCTACGTCCCACCGCATGTTCTCCAGTTAAGTAACTTTCAAACCCATCTTCTGTTCTCACTACAGCAAATGTCACCTGTCCATTTCGACTTCAGAGTAGCAAGGCCCTTTTTCTTCTCCGGCAGAAGAGGAAAACCCAAGAAGAGCTAGCTTGATATAGTCAAGGAGGATATTCCGCGCCAACGGTCTCACAACACAACTATGTATAAGGATGCCGAAGACCGTGCGAAGTGGAGAAGAAAAAGAAGGAAAGCGGACCCTAGGCTTCAATGCGTATGAAGAGGATGCAACCGTTAAAGTGCTCAGATGAGAGAGAGAGAGACAGAGAGAGTAGCAACTCTTCTGACGATGTCTATTTTTTTCATGGAAGACCAACAGCTACAATTTTAGTCTTAAATGTGTTTTGACTTTTAATTTCGGTGTTTCGTATTTACGCCTACAAGTCTCTTATCAAACCCCGTTTATTTCTATTGAGATCCATGGGGCTGTAACTGGACTGTTTGTTAAACTCCTGCCCACAGCCTTTATGACTTGCTATAACGACCGCAGCAATGCGTGCCACCGTAATGGCCCACACTTTTAGACAACATGTTACAGATTTGGCTGTGATAAATACTTATTATTATATTATCACTACTAGACAAGAAATTTAGAGTAATTCAGAGGAAATAAGATTGTTGCGTACGCTTAGTTTTTTTTTTTCATTTATTTATTTATATCTCTTATATCTACCATTACAGGAATTTCCTAATGCGACTAAATGCGATAGTATAATAAAACTTCAGTCATGACGACACCTGGGTGGACTACGAAGTGGACCACGGGAACTAAAGGCTTTTTTATGTATTTAGAGTTTTAGACCATGGAATTAATAAAACATTTTTTTGAGCATTTCCAAATTTAGATTCAGTTTTATACATAGCTATCATGTAATGTACTTATGGATAAAAGTGCAACAAGACAGTTGCACTTTATTGCGTGTTTATTAAAATTGTGTACTTCTCACTTTTTGGGTCACGGCGTATCACGTGTACCTAAACGAAATCGTTCGAGCTTAAAAATTCTAGATAATTTTAGCTTCAGTGCCTACGTACTTATCAAATGCCAAAGATATAACGTCGGTAGTGACTTGTATCTACCAAGATCTAATTCGAAGCTCAATTTGTGGAAGCACCGGTATGGTATAGGTTACATATACAGCTCATATATAGGAAGAACATTTATACGATCATGTGGCTACGGCGCACAAGTAAAAGCTACCTCCATTAATCAGGAATCACAAACAAAATAATTTACTTTAATAGCCATCTATGTCCCAGTAGGTACTGGGCAAAGGCTTCTCTCCTTCCAAAACTCTGAGCCACCCTTTACAAGTTTAATTCGTCGCACCAGCGCAGCGCATCCGTGGTCGATCCGGCAGTCTCGAAGCATACAGAATGTGCCTTTAAAATCTTTTAGCACCAATACCAAGTGACGTCGCGTCGCTTGTATCTTGATCCCGGCTCCTTATAATAAAAATGTTGATTGACGTCGCAGGCGACTGCACGTAAACACCATTTCATTACTTGCGACGATAAAATAATGGACGACATACTTACATAATATAGATATAATAGGGGTTGTAAAAATAATACCCTGGCTAGGCGAACATAGGCATTATTTTATTGCCTTCTAGTTGGAGACCAAATCTTATAAAGAACTTCCGTTTGCGACATTTTTTCACAAAATCATTGAAAGAAACTGTCTTAAAAATGTCTTCATCAATTTGATATATACTCATATTGTCACTCATATTTTTTGAGGACTAATTTTTCACCTTTCCGAATATAAAAAAAATAATTATGTTGATTAAATAAAATAAAAAATATTTCGAAACATGACATTTATTCAACAAAACGTCTACACACTGCTTACAATTTTTGCATAAAATATAATTATTATTACAAACATGAAAGGTACTATTTGGTGTTATAAATTATTACACATAACAAATTAGGTACATATTCATAAATATAATATGGACCAATAAACAAAATTACAACAATCAACATATACAATTTTGTACATAAAATACATAATATTTTTTACTATTATTGTTCAAATCACCTACATAGGGTAATAATAATATACTCTCTTAATGAAAAACTCTAATCTATGGAATATATTAATTAAACATTAAAATTTAAATACATTTGTAAGCGTCAATTTCGTAATGACTACGGGTATTGAACAACTAGGTACCTAAAAGGTATGTCGGGGATTCGGGACTAAAAATGGGCACACAACTTCAAATATCTATTTGATAATACTAACAATTATATGTTGTTTGATTAGATTTTTTTATTAAAGGGAAAGATCATATTATACAAATTTTACGCAGCTGTTACCGAATAAGCTGATCGCACGCGCGTCACGTTGTTAATTTCCCAGAGGTACTTGGACTATCAAGATTTTTTTTAAATACCCAATTGCTATCTGTCAAGTACTTGAATTCTTTTGAATATTTTCTTGTAAGGCCGAAATGGCTATTTAAATTATTTTCGTTTATTACGGGCCACGACAACCGCCCAGTCTATTAGCCTACAAATAGCAGTGGGGAGGTCTGGGGTATTAAAATGGCCACTTAGATGAAGCTGAATGATCCCTTTTTCATTTCCTAAATATTTAAAAACGAACCTTAAATATGGTGGAATAAGGTTCATTTTTAAATATTTAGAAAATGAATTTTATATATCCATAAATGGCACCACAGCCACATTACTTGTTAGCTACAGAAACCCCAAAATATTGAGTGGTTCAAAAACTTACTCATTGCCCTTTTTGAACGTTATACAATAGGTATTTGAAGTCATCTTTACACTTTTATCTATACCTTTAGACGAATCGACATTATAATTGGTTAATTAACTTATGCAATCCATAACGTATTCTGTATAAGTAAAAAACAGTACTGTCTTGTGTCTGAATAATATTTAAAATGGTAGCAAAATAACGCCTTTTTTTTATTTACTCTATTCATTCATTGTAGTAATAGTTAAAAATTAATCTTATGAAACCTTAGTTTCATTTTTAAATAATTAGGTAATTTTAGTATTTTATAGATTATATTAAGATTCATCAAAGTGACCTTTTCAGACCCCAGTACTCGTGAAAATGAAAACAGGCATAATGCTTATTTTATAAAAAAAATCGGTATGGATTGCAGATTTATACTTGCATATAATACAATAAAATATTTAAATGTCAACGTAAGAAAATACCTCGATAATTTCTATGTCTACTAACTATACTATCATGGCTGGCATACGAGTGCGATACTAAATTAAAAAAAAATAAACAAGAATAGAACGGAATGGTTAAAAAACGTTTGTAACATTTAATGTTAGTATAAATGGTTCAGATATTTTGATATTTTATATTGTGATGTGTATTTGTTTTATCAAAATATCATCGCTTCATTTTTTGAAATATAATGTCGGGCACTAATGAGTGGCTAATTTATTTCAAATATATACAAGGTGTTTTTTAAATCATTGGCATCCTTTCTACTGGTGAAAGTACTCATGAACATGAGCAACTTTTTGTATGGGACCGACTCAATCCGATAGAAAAAAAAATCTGCCAATGATTTAAAAAACATCCTGTATATATAACAACAATAAGGTAGGTAATACAAACACATATAAATTAATAGGCTTAGAAATTTATATATTGAAAGAAAAAAATATATTAAAAGAATAAAAATTATATTGGGATCGCAGACGGCCCTAAGAAATTAAAAACAAAATTAAAAAATATATACAAAATTAAAAAATATATCTCATTTCCCCATCACGGATCGCACTCTACGATAACACACAAAAACGTCTACTAACTTAGGCCAATGTGGGAACTCGAACTTGGTCTAAAATGGCCACAATGACGAATCGAAATACGATCCACCTCCCATTTCCTCAATATTTAAAAATAAACCTTATTAACGTCATGAAAAAGGTTCATTTTTCAGTATTTAGGAAATGGGAAAGGGATCATATTCCATTTCGTCAATGTGGCAATTTTAGACTGATCACTAGTACAACGAGGATTGGTTCCGATAACGCTAATACTACGCACATTAATATACTGACTAGAGCCGGTTGACAGAACTGGTTGAAGATAGAAATAACCATAGACATAGGAAATAAAAACATTCTTAAATAGACTTATAAACTTGGCTGTCAAATGAAGCCCAAAAACTGTCCTTCACCAACATAGGTAAAAACTATATCTGATATCCCGCTTCCTCAACTGTCTGCGCTGTCTATATCTCTAAGTAAAAGTGTGTCTTTAAAAAAAATTCTCTCTCTCTCTCTCTCAGCCAAAAGACGTCCACTGCTGGACAAAGGCCTCCCCCAAGGATTTCCACAATAGCCGGTCCTGCGCTGCACGAAAAAAATATTTTTTAAATATTCTAGCTCTTGGAAATAACTAATTTTAAAAATGGTAAAATCACTATTGCCGCCGTCTGAAACATACATATGGTATGCTCCCACACTCAAATAATCCTAGTGGGACCATACAAAAGTATAGAGTTCATGAAGCTTCCAAATAGTTCAAATATAGCCATTGTTTCACAAGTTCTTAGTGAAAAATGCATTTAAATTCATAAGTTTGTTTACTCATTATTGCACTAATAAGAGATATACGAAAATAGCAAAACAAAAAGACAGGCGTACAATGACGGACTTATCTCACAGAGGATTTTTGTCCAGTCAAAAAGTTGTATTACAATATTTTGATACTTGATTAGATTGGTCTTAATATTGAGACTTTTTATCTAGACAATATTATTTTTTCGAGATTTCAAAGACTAAAGACATTTCACCACCACATTAGACATTGATGATTGATTGATTGTTAGTCATTAAACCAGTCAACCGGCTCCTTGTCTCATAGGTATAAAGTTAGGCCAAAAATCTACATTAACAACTATACCAAATTATAATGACTAGAATTAAAACCTAGCGGCAATAGTTTGGGGCTAGTTTTCTACAGTTTTTTGTTAACTTTAATATTATAATACGTTAAAATAGAATAATCTTATAAAGGTATATTTTCACCTCATGTGTCTCCCTCTGGTATAAAGATATCGGACCACTACAGGTAGACAAAACTGCTAGATAACATTAAAAATAGTAAAACGTTAGAAACGTTAAAATATACATATAAATCTGACAATATATCGAACCCAAACTAAGGTACAATTCTGCCAGTTATAATCGGGCCGAAACCTAAACTCCCGTATAACAGGTGTCATCAGGGTCAAGCCCATGAAGTTCCGAATTTTTTTAATTTTAAATCTATACGCGGAAATGTAGTACTTGAACTTCCGGCTTGCCCGTTTAGGGAGTTCCATTGCATCCGTCTACAATAAATCGATAGTGAAAATGTAAAAAATCGCGATACATCGTTTAATTTATCGATTTATTTAACAAGGTTTGTAAATGCTGGAAATAAAAATTATTGCGTTTTAAGATTAAACATATTTAACATTAAAGTAATACAAAAAAAGAAAGAAAAAGGGACAAGAATTTACGCAATCGTATCGAATCGTGACATCAAGTAGATAATATTATTCACAATGAATTTATTATTTATCCATGTTATTGACGATGACAGCGACTCAGACTCAGGTTCAGACTTCTGATTAATAAAAATAATTATTTTATTTCGATTTCTTTTTTTACGTAACATTAAATAATCGCAGCGATTTGTGTTTAGGTACATCACTATTATTGTCAAAGTGACATACGTCATACGGGAGTTTAGGTTTCGGCCCGATTATAGTTAACTGGCGTTGCCAGTTAACTGGCAACGTCATTTTCTAGCAGATTAAAATAAAATAAAAAATCTTAAAATAACTGCCAGTACATATTTTTTTTCACAAATATGTGATACATCAATAATATTCCAGGTTACGATATTGTACTTTACCACCTAAATATTAAGGTTTATATTAGATCGCCGCCCCTCCCAGGCCTGTGTTCGGGCGTCAAACGCCGCACGCGCAAGCTCAGGTTGCTTAAAAATACTCTAAATAATAAATACCCTAGTTTGACACCGTTTTATTCCACCGAATATTAGTTACTAAACACGATTCATAATTATATTGATTGTCTATAAAATTTTGTTTAAATTTGTACGCGTTACATGCTTCTGAAAACAAAAGACAGAGCAGAGCGGCCATTTGACGGAAGGCAAAAAAAATTAAGGATTTTCCGAGACCCAAATAAAAAAAAAAATAGTTCCAGATGACTTCATGGATGGCGCTTATGGCGCTTAAGTAAGAAGCGAGTCCATACAAAAAGCAAAAATTCACGGGATTGGCATTTTATAAAAATAAAACCTAATAAAAAAACATCTAAAAAGTATCAATATTGTGATTTGTGCAACTGTTAAACTGTTAGGTGATTTTTTTTCTGCCTCTGGTTGACAAGAAAAAGCGCACCATATAGGTTCAGCCATTATTACGACTCGGCTTTCATAAAACGCTATCTGTTGAGACTTTTAAACTGATTTGATTAATCGAAATATGAACTATTTCTCATTACCTACATATAAATAAATGAATCTTATAAATGACAGAATAAGGTTAGTTTTTGGCCGTCGCCACTGTGCTCAAAAAAATATGAATCGTGTTTAACAACCAACAGTGATATTATTATTTTATTGCGCCAGGAACGACTCTTTAATCCATCCATTATAATATTATTTTACATTATTATCTAACTATTAAAATTCACTACAAAATCTATATTATATTTACCTTAGTTTAACTTCTATTCTCAATACTGTCATGAACTATTACAAGAGTCAAATTAAATGTCATTATAAACTATTTTATATGCCTCGTATTTACTAGGGACTTCATAGGCCATGGACAGACAAAAAAGACAGACAGGGCGCAAACAAGTAAACATCGTGTCTGCGCAATGTCTTCTATATGTTTTGCGTCGCGACGCTTCTATACATTTTGTATGAAAGGGACGCGTAAGTGACATGTCCGCGCCATGTCTTTTCAGTCTGTCCAGCGCCTTAAGTGGGAATAAGGAACTTTTCTTGGGAGTGGGAATTTGGGAATGCTAGTGCTAGCCCTAATTCCCTATTATTGCCTAGTAGGCTAGACTTTGATGTATACTCTAGTAGTCTTGTTATTTTTTTATATGGTATGTGTCAAGTATACAGATAGTTTGTGCGAAAAAACACTGAAAGATTAAATGATCGTTCCTGAGACGCAAACACACATACACCCACTGTATCGACTACACTAAAATTTGTGCGTATCAATCTATTATTACGTTACAACATCCAACCGACACTTCGACGAAAATACATACACATAGATACTGTAAATATTAAATATACTTTATATACTTATTGCTGTTTTTTTGTCTCTGTCATACAGACTGGTATTCGCACATCACATCGGCTTAGCATTGTCGTTTATAAAAGAGTAGTCAAAATTAAAATTGATTTTTTTCGATACTTGTAAATGTTAATTTTATTAAAACTAACGTTAGAAATAGTAGGTACCTAACTCACCTTGACTTCCGTATAAAGTCGAAACTAGTCGGCGGTCCCGGCTAACAAAACACGTGAGTATCCGTAATAAAATCGTAATTTGTAAATGTTGTCTTGGTTTACGAGTATTTCTAATTGTTGGTTTAACATCCAAAACATGCTACCAACATAAGCCGAGACGCCTGCCAAGCCTATCTCCACTCATAGGCGATGAGCTAGCATCCTGTCACTATACCTGGATCCCCATTCCATCAATAAGCCCACTATTTAGCTAAGCGTGGCCTCCGAGTCTCACGACTCTTGGCTCTGTCTACCCCGTAAGGGATAAAGACGTAATTCTGTATCTATGTATTATCTGTGTCTAAACTACGCCGATGCAATATGCGAATCCCCTAAAGAGCTCGATACATCACTTACATTACTTAAATTGTACTCCGAGGTTAATATATCATGGTCGATTAAAACTTAATCACACTGGTAACTTAATCAAAAAAATATACTTTGGTTATTGGATTTTATGGCCGTTTTATGGTGCTCGTTCACTCGTCTGATTAAAAACTAGGTGCTGTATGTACCAATTTGGATTTCAAATAGAAGTTACACGCAAAAACAAAATAGAAACCTATTATGGTTCAATAGAATAATATCAATTAGAAATTTACAAAACCATCACGCTGAAAATGCTGAATGGCTAAACCGATTTTCATGATTTCTTGCTAATAACACTCTTTATTAAATCACATTTTAAACAAAAATATGCTGCTATATAAGCATTACAAGTGAACGAGCACCATGTACTATAGTTGCGTACCCGAATGATGGGAATTTTAACAAATTAGGGCGACGCTTGCAATGCAGGCCGTCTTACTCACACACCATACGTGCGCAAGAGACAGTAGAGTGGCTTATTTCTGTCACTCGGCAGTCACTCATACATGCATTTTATTGCAGCATAACGAATCAAATCTTTAAAAATCAAAGATCACGGTCTTAATACAAAAAAAGCTTTGTAAAATCCACCATCATTCTTCGTCGCAGTAATATTTACAGAATATGATTCTCCTACTAGGTCCTCTATGCTACACTATATCCGTGTACAAGCTTAACATTTAAACTCTAAACAAATCAATGGCTCAACACATAATTACTCCTAATTTATTGCTTTTTCGGGTTCCATTCTGCGGAAGACTTGCTTGTTACAGAGGAGATAGATATAGAGGAAAAGGTCTTTACAATTGCGATATAGCACACTTATAAAAAAATCTGTGCCACTGACATTATTTCTAATAGTTAAAAATGGCTAGGCACAAGGCATATTTTGTACCGTATATATGCAATAAATTAATTTGAGGATCTAGAGATCTATCAAATCAAATTCGCTCTTTCTTTGCACGTACTGTGATGATGTGTACAGTTCAATTAATTTAATTGAGGAACATACGACAAAAACAGGAAGCTATGCAGATTAGATCCTGATGTAAGTATATATTTCAATGCGCTAATAAAATATTGCATTGAAATTAACCATTTGAATGGTAAAAATTTAAAGTGTCATATCGTAGCACAATTGTATAAAGCTGCGTCTCTGTATTTATCTACTCTGTATCTATGCTGAGGCCAAAGCTATCCTATGATTTGTTATTACTATGGGGCAGTGTTAAAACACGTAAGATGACTACACAACATATAAAATAGTGTTTGCCATTTTGCACCAACTTATGCACCATTCTAATCAAATTCAAGGGTTTTCTAAGGAACTTCAAGTCTTGCAATCATTAGTAGTTTCATTCTACTGAAGTTTAGTAGAAAATTTAATAGTTATTGTTTGAATAGTTATTTTTTATATTTGTTTATTTTTAGTGTTAAATCTTAGCAAAAAATGTTTATTGCAGCAATCAAGGGACACTCAGCAAAATGTTTGCCGCGTTATGTAGGTTTATAAAATAGTAGTAGTAGTCCATAGGCCTAGCATAGTTGGTGCAATTAGGACTTTAAATCAGTGTTTTAAGATATCACTAAAAAACTACCACTAAAATTATTGGAAGGCAAAGACTATAGGCCATGCACTTTTATAGTTGTCTAAATTACGCTAAACCATAAACAATACTGTTTTAAAAATAGAACCACAAATACAAGGGATTCTAGAGGACCAATACAATAAAGAGATTGCCATTAAACTAAACTACTAAATAATGGTCGTTATGGCAATTAATATTAGTTATGTTGCCATTATTCAAAATGGCAATGGTAGATTTGGTAGAAATTTTTAAAAAGTTACATCAATGAGGTAGAGGAAGGTAGGACGCACCTGTCTACTTATATTTAGGGTTGGGCCACAATCATCACCATATTATGGTCAGAAGCTCAAAAACTGCAATTTATTTACAGTTTAAGTAATTTAAATACGATCATGTGGTCCAACCTTTACATAGCGCAGTTTTCTCACTTTTGTGTTACATATAAATATACAGTTTCCCTTGTGTGCATTTGCAATCACTACAAATATTATTACTTTATATTATACCATTTCGTTGGAATATTGCCTTGTTATTTTTTACGCCCTTATTTAATGACATCCCAATTTTTAACTTAAATTTCGGCATGACAAAAATTAGTAGGAAAATGTTACATAGGTAAAATTCCTAGGTTTCAATCAAATTATTATTTATAAAAAATATAATTTTCGTCAATGGTACGAAAGGAAATGATAACTCAACAGGATGTTTAATTTTAATGTCTCTGTGACACTCTATTTTGTCAAGCTGTACTTATAAATATAGGCTAGCCACATATGCAATATATTGACAATTACCCTTTTTTCCACTGATATTGATGGAAGTATAGGCCCCACACATAATACAATATGTCCAATATTGACAATAAAATTACGTGTGTGCGGCTAGCCATAGGGCGCAAGCAAAATGGGGGCTTACTGCATGGACTTTCAAAGACGTAGATCCCTTGCAGGATGTAGTTAAACTAAATGCAAATACGCGCAGCAGACGGAGCACTAAAACGAGCAAATGAGACAGCGCATATCATGTTCTCTCTCGCACTCACACGGTTCATGGATGACGTCACTAGGACGTAGAGATGTGCGTTGTTTGGTTGCGTTTGTTTATCGATAATAATGGGTTTTAAGTAGGGTATTTTAAAAAGTAATATTATAAAATATTGTGCAAAATACCGTCACGTATACAGCGATCTTAAAACTTTAATGAGGTGTTTGTACACATTTGTGCAGCGATTTATTTATGCACACTGCAGTTTATCGACATTCCAGGAAATTTGCACGCGGACGTCCCTATTATAAATATGATTTATGGCACCGTCTGCCGCAAGTCTGCGACTATTATAGGCGATTTTCGTACACTGATGCTGTTACTGTGCTGTTCTATGGTTTTTTATAAAAATTGTGATACTTGAAAATTGTGATACTTGCATGCAATCTGCAGCCTCGCGTTTCACTATGGATATATCCAGTATGGTCAGGCTAGGGCTGGCGCCGCCGCCGCCGGAACACGAGCGCGAAGATGCTGCGCAGGCGTCGCCAGCGGCGCCGCCCGCCGCCGGGGGGCGCCGAGCCCAGCAGCGAGGACTGCGGAACACATTATTATTATTAGCTAAATTACATACAACTTTCATCTTAGCCAGGCCGCACACCAGGCATACACTTGTATCACGGTAATTGTGGCGCCACATTAAAAACGTGATACATTTAACGCCCCCGTAGATCTGTGCGGGAGCACGCACACCAAGGACACATTTATTGCGGGTGCACTATGTGGCAAGGCGTTGGTCGCGCTACACGATTTCAAGATCGAACACGTGCGATATATATGTCGCGTTTGTTCGCAAAAATTAAAGACACCATTAAATTTTACGTTGAGTTTATTGCAGAGGTTGAAAGAAAGCCTATATTATATAACCATATATTCACTCATTATAGCATCAGACGGATTACAGAAAATATTTGGACTAAAATTGGTGAAAATTTCTCGTAAATTGATAATTTTGATTAAACTGATGACCCATTATCGTCTTTTTTTCTCATTAATCGCCACATCAAGAAATCGTCGTCGACAGACGATGATGTCGACATTCTCAAAGCGGTTCCACGCATGTGCCACGCAACAACTGTGCTTCCGATGTGCGCGTATACGAAACATTTGTAGCAAGCTGAATTGTAGCGCAATAACTGTAGCGACGTAAATGTACGATGCGTGTAGCATGTGGCGCTGGTGTGCGGCCTAGCTTACTAAACTGTAAAGCACACGACACACCCAAAACCTGATCAATGAGAATACACGTCGTGTGTTTTCAGCACGTATGTCAAATCATTTAACATAAATTAATAGTAAAAAACTTTTTTCAACAAGCTAATTATTTAAAAATAAAAACACGACTGACAACGTACATAGCCTATGTTACTCGGAGGAATGCAAGGAATCTAACAATACCTCTCACATCAAAATCTGTTAAGCCTTTCAGGACTTACGGTGGAATAAAGAAACTTACATACATACATACATGAACCCTGAAAACATAACACTCCTTTTTGGTCAGTCGTGTAAAAAGCTTTTATTGTTACTCTCAACCCTTTCATTTAATACCCATATTGTAGAAATGCATCACAAATAACTATTCCGCCATCTTGGATGATCTGCCATATTGGATTTAGAATGACTTCACATACCATATCATGCATTGTGATCCAAACTAAATGTGTGTACAAAATTTCAGCTCAATCTGTTGAAGATATCTACTTCAAAATTAAGTTCTAAGATTCCACCCGAACGAGCATACACATATCGCAAGTTAAATAAAAGCTTTTAAAATGATTTGACAATAAAAATCGAGACATTAGAGACGCTAGAGTTATTTAAGACGCGTCGTATACTTGTACTTTACGCATGGAAAAATAAATAAGAGTGGAAGTGTTACTTGATAAAATTAGTAGCGAACCGTGGTCGCCAAACTCACACATTTAAGTTATAAATCATACACTACACTACAGATGAACAATGAGCTTTATTGGTCATTTTTATTTTATCAAAGTGTATTAAGTCAATGCGACTATATCGGACAAACAAGTACCTGAAGTCTTCAACATATGGCCTAATTTATACTGTACAAGAACGTACATAAGACGTTTTAAAGTCCAACGTCGAGTAATGAAAAAATTCCGCCACTCGACAATAGATGGCGTTTTGAAACATTTGAGCAACTATAACCCATAAATCAAAGAGAATAGGGTTTAAATTAGCGTCAAATGAGAGTATTTTTACTGCTATTCGATTAGTGCAGTAGCGGATTGATTATTGCAACACAATATCGATATCGATAGATCAAATTTTCATACAAACTCAGAATAATAAAACCGATTTTCTTTCTTCTATATTGTTTCACGGATTTATAGTGTTATTATTTTAATCAAAAGTTAACGTAATATTTTGTTATAAAAAAAGTGTGTCGGTAGGTGAGAAGTGGGCGCTTCTACATGTGACGTCCAAAACTCGTTGGCTTTATATAATGTAGGCTTCTTTGGGAAACCTTAAAATTAATATTTTATACAATGTAAACAAAATATATCGATAAAATCCAAAACATTACCTTACTAGGTACATCACTAATCGAGTAGCATAGAAGTTTCGGGAAGAACAGAGGAGCACATGTTAATGACAAAATCGACCTTATAGATAAGACTTTAAGGTAACTTTTAATAAATAATATTTTATTATCATTATTGAAGTTTTATTTTAAAGAAAACAAACGAAATATTACTCACCGGTGGTACGAAACACCTCCATTTTTAAGATTAATTTTGCTACTGTCATTTTTGCACTCTAAAATAGAACAAAATGGCATTTTGACGAGGGAATTTCGAATGTCATGAACAAACTACTCAGCGCGAAGTCAGAACACAACTAGAATGACGAGCCGTGTTTGTAAGCAATGCATTGCTTACTTGTGGCGACACACTTCCACTCTTATTTATATTTCCGTGACTTTACGAGTTTATACACCCATTTGAAATAATTTTCGTATAGAATTGCTTCTGGTACGGTGCAAGAAAATATTTTGTATTGAAAAAAATGTTTTTATATGTAATAGGTTAGCTTACGGTGGAGAAAGTAAAAAATTACGTATAATTAGGTCAGAGAATCGGGTTGGAGGACACGATGGAAAAGGAGATCGACAGACGCATACAAATGGGCTGAGCGGCCTTTGGAAAATTGACAGATGTCTTTAAGTCAAAGATACCTCAGAGTTTGAAGTCCCGAATATATGACCAATGTGTTCTCCCAGTCATGACCTATGCTTGCGAAACATGAACGGTCCACCGCCTAAAAGTGGCTCAGCGAGCCATGGAACGCTCAATGCTCGAAGCCATTCTGCGAGATAGGATCAGAAACGAGACCATACGCCAACGTACGAAAATCACTGATATCAGTAAAAGAGTAGCGCGTCTAAAGTGGCAATGGGCTGGACATATCTGTCGCAAAGATGACAATAGATGGAGCCAGAGGATTCTGTTTTGGCGACCCCGTACAGGAAGACGAAGTGTAGGCAAACCAGCTGCCAGATGGTCAGACGATATTAAAAAGACGGCAGGGCCGACCTGGACCAGGATCGCCGCATCAAGATCGGAGTGGAAAACCATTCAAGAGGCATAGCAGTGTTCGGCGTTCAGCAGTGGACGCAAATATGCTGAGAAGAGGTTAGCTTGAAATTCGTATGGACCACGGACGTAAAACCCGGTATATAATAAACGTGTATGTTTGTTACCTGTCTCTGTCGTTCCAATCGTCGTATTTCTCGCACAAGCGCATGGAAAGCGTCATCCACAAAATGCCTTAACGCCGCTGACGTTTCGAAGAATGGGCATCCCAACTGTGTTGCCAACGCTTTGCCTTCCTCTGTGCTCACCTGTAACAGAAAATAAATAAGGAACATTATTCAATAAATAGGATGAAAATTGTGCTCCACATCGTAATAATATTACTTATTGTCATTAGAATAGTGTAAAAAGGCAACTAAAATCGAGTGTAGTGTGGCTCAGTAGTTCACGCGCTTGGCCTGCGATAGTGGCTGTTAAGTAACTTTCGCAATGGTCGGTCACGGGATGGGTGACCAAAAATTTTATTACCGCGCCTGCGCCAGCAGCCGGCGGTACTCGGCGGTGTTTCTATATCAAGAGACTCACCTGTCTACAGCGAGGCGCGAGGTCCAGCTTGTTCCCCACCAGCACCAGCGGCAGGCGCTCGGCAGGCCGCGCCTGCGCCAGCAGCCGGCGGTACTCGGCGGTGTTTCTATATCAAGAGACTCACCTGTCTACAGCGAGGCGCGAGGTCCAGCTTGTTCCCCACCAGCACCAGCGGCAGGCGCTCGGCAGGCCGCGCCTGCGCCAGCAGCCGGCGGTACTCGGCGGTGTTTCTATATCAAGAGACTCACCTGTCTACAGCGAGGCGCGAGGTCCAGCTTGTTCCCCACCAGCACCAGCGGCAGGCGCTCGGCAGGCCGCGCCTGCGCCAGCAGCCGGCGGTACTCGGCGGTGTTTCTATATCAAGAGACTCACCTGTCTACAGCGAGGCGCGAGGTCCAGCTTGTTCCCCACCAGCACCAGCGGCAGGCGCTCGGCAGGCCGCGCCTGCGCCAGCAGCCGGCGGTACTCGGCGGTGTTTCTATATCAAGAGACTCACCTGTCTACAGCGAGGCGCGAGGTCCAGCTTGTTCCCCACCAGCACCAGCGGCAGGCGCTCGGCAGGCCGCGCCTGCGCCAGCAGCCGGCGGTACTCGGCGGTGTTTCTATATCAAGAGACTCACCTGTCTACAGCGAGGCGCGAGGTCCAGCTTGTTCCCCACCAGCACCAGCGGCAGGCGCTCGGCAGGCCGCGCCTGCGCCAGCAGCCGGCGGTACTCGGCGGTGTTTCTATATCAAGAGACTCACCTGTCTACAGCGAGGCGCGAGGTCCAGCTTGTTCCCCACCAGCACCAGCGGCAGGCGCTCGGCAGGCCGCGCCTGCGCCAGCAGCCGGCGGTACTCGGCGGCCGCGCGGAACGAGCGCCGGTCCGTCACCGAGTAGCACAGCACGAAGCCCTCCCCGCATCGCATATACTGCTCCCTCATCGCTGTGAACTCTACCTGTTGTTCAGTATTATTTGTTTGTTTGGAAACTCTTTTTGCAAGAAAAGTAAACAGCGACTTATCCCAAAAAGGGACTTTTTACTTCTTTCAAACTTTTATACTATTTATCACAAGTTTGCCGGCTCCTTCACCCATTAATTTAGTTTGTCTCTCTCTGTGTGTTTTGTCTCTGGGTTGATTTATATCTTTATACTATATTTTATTCTTAAATACACTTAAGCTGTATTAGAACCACAGATTAGAACAATCTTAATGGCAGTGTGTGGAATATTAAAATGGTTTTTTTAAGTAGTGAATCATCAGAAATATCAAAATGGAAGTATTTGCCATATTTCCCACAGATCAAGTTTACAGATAGTGTCAATAATCAATGAATAACATTCAATTTCAAAAGGAATAGATACTTGAAAACATACCTGACCAGCTGTATCCAAAATATCCAAAAGGGCAGGCTCTCCATCGATCACTGCTTGTTGTTGATACGAGTCCTCTGAAATTTCATTAAAAATAATATTATTCAACTAACTGCATCCCTGGGCTGTGCTCCCATGGGATATTTGGGATACAAAGAAGACTATGTGCTGTTCTAGGGTTTACTCTCTAAATTTTAACATTTATAATACTAGTTTGATGCATATTAAGCTAACACACTTGGTTATTTATTCACATGAAACTGATAGGAACCACTTTTATATCATTACAAACAAACAATTTTGTTATCAATGATTTAATTATTTCATTTTATTTTATTTCATTCATATAACAATTTACAATATAATTGAACAGTGTACAATGTTTCATAAACCAGTTTTGGTTTTTCCGAACATTTTTAATCCAAATAATGTAATAAACATTGATAAGATTGATTGATTAGAATGTAATGGACAGGAATAAATGGTTGAAATAGATACTGATAAAACTATTATTGACACTGAAATATAAGAGAATATCTAAAAAGATTGAATGAACAGCCAAGCCACATATCTTGACTTCAGAGTGGAGTTGAGAGAAATTAGAGCCAAGCTTCTAACTCGACATGTATCTAACTCTACACATAGGGCATGTAGAGTTAGAAGCTTGACTCTACATAAGATCTGATAACTTTTTGACAGTGTGAGCTATATAGACTCCTCTTGGCAACATTGAAACTTTACATGAAAATGTTTTTGGTGGGATTATGTCTATTGATTTGTGATATTAGGCCCTACATCTGGGTAGAACTCATAAAGGAAAAATCTAAATCAAATACCTATAGTAGGGTCATGGTAGTCCAAGAAGCTGTGGCTGACGAACTGCAGGGTGACCGCGGACTTTCCCACCCCGCCGTCGCCGAGCACCACGATCTTGTAGACTCGGAGGCCGCGCGACGTGCCCGCAGCCTCGCCCGCCATACCGCCGCATGCCTGCGTTCCACCTTCGGACCCTTCCGCACCCTCACTTCCACTTCCAGCCCACCATCGCCCCACGCACAAACCACCACCCAATGCTAACACCACCGTGCCAGTAATTTTAACCGCACAATAAACACCACACCTTTCATTTAACAATGCACATTTTATTGGTAAATAGTAAATAACAATTAAATTATAGCTTCAATAAAAAATCGACAGCTGATTGAAGGCGATTGACATTTTGGAAATTGGTTTCGTTCAAAATGTTGGTCAAGGGCGTAGTATTCAATAAAACATATTAATAAAAACGGCGACTAAACAATACTGCTTTTGATAATAATATCAATTAATAAATATTGATTCGCGTCTTTTAATTAGGTTTTCGCATTAAATTGGCGATTTATTATAATCAACGAAGTAAGTACCTATATGTTTGTTTGTATGGAGTAAACATCTTTATCTCAAGCAAGACACAAGACTGAAAATGAATTGTCAAAGTCATACAGTCAAATTATCAAATGTCAATTTTTGGCAATACTTGCAGGCAGGTTTGTAATTTGTTTAGGGTTTGTTTTCTTCCAATCCAAGAGATAAACAGATAAATAGTAAATTGTTTTAAAATAAAACTTTATCCCAATAAATAATTATGGCTCATATCCAATTTGTTGATGAATTAGTGCGTGAATATTTATTGTTCAGAGGGTTTACAGCTGCAGTCAAAGCTTTCGACAGTGATTTAAAAGCAGATAAAGACAAAGGTTTTAGAGTGGATAAAATAATTGAGCAAATTTCACATTATATTAATGTATCAGACCTTACTGGCTTCAAAGAGTACTGGTCTCACCTGGATGGATTAGTATTCTCCAAGTTAGAGACTCACGTGCAACCTGGTAAGTCTTTAAAGTCAAAATCTTTTTAAATCTATAATTTTGGACTGTACAACATATGTTTACTCATTTTTTATGAAGCAAAGTATCAACAGTCTATTTTAACAATCTTATCAATCAAATAATAGTGTTTGGTTATTTTTTAATATTGTAAAAGTTAAAATAATTTGTGCATGTTTTGATAAATAGTACCTATTTGCTCTAAATATGTATAGATTTTGAGTTTCTTTAGTTCCCATCACAGGGTTTAAATTTTTTGTGACCAATGACCTAAAAAAATCATAACTTTTTATCATTATTTTCAGCTGTCCGCAAGTTAGAGTACAGCCTATACAAGTTGTACTTAGTGATGGCTGCCCAAAGTGGAGGTGGAGTACGTAACGAGAAGGTTGCAGAGTTCTTCTCCAAGATGCTTCCGGAACTGCAGGGGCAGAACGAGTGGAGGGAATGGTTTAGTAAGTATTATCACTAAGGCAGCATATCACAATTTCTTTAGCTTCTTTCCATGTTTTCGTCTGCGCAGAATTTACATATCTCAGGCTCTAAGCAGAATAGCACAATGTAAGCTTCGCCAGCTGTCAGCAATAGCACTGTGAAAACCGGATCGAATTTATTCAATAGTTTTTGCATGATGTGCTTAAAACACAGGCAGAAAAAAATTCAAAAAAAAACATTTATGTCTTCTATCCTCCTTTATAGACATTTTTTAAATATCTTCAATGTACAATATAATGTAGGCCAGTTTAAGTTTCTTTTTTTTAATAGCTTGTTGATAACATGTAACACTGTGACCAACGTCATAAAAAAGCTACAGAAACATGGAAAGTAAATCCAAAGTATTATATGTTAACCAGTTTTTGTGTTATAAAAACTTATTTTATATCTATAATATTAATAAGATTATCTTTTCAATATTACAGTGCTACCCTACATTCAGAAGCCAGAAGAGAACCCATCGTTCAGCCTGTACTTCACTCGAGCGTGGCAGGACAGCGTGTGGGTCTCACTACATAACCTGCTCGCAACTGTGTTCCAATGCATGCCGCAACCCACACTCACCAGCTATGAGAGTGACGCCGCTCTGGTCAAGAGATTGCAGGATGAAATAGCCGCTTTGAGGGGCAAGGTCTGAATTTTTGATGTTTATGGTATTTAGCTGAGAGAGAGAGATGATATTTACTAACTTTTGCCCACGGCTCTGCCTGCTTGAATTTCCTAAGGGCTTTGCTTTTTCCTGGGATAAAAGGTACCCTATGTCCTTCTCAGTACTTCTAACTATGTGTATGTGAAATTTCAGGAAGATTGGTTTAGTAGATAAAGCGTGATGAGATAATAAACAAATATACAAACTCACTTTCGTATTTATATTATTAGTTGTGATAGTTGGGATTGGGATTTAATTTGGCTATAATATGGCTAATCAAAGGGAAACTGATTGGGGAGTCAGTGCAAGCCAAGGGTGATTGGTCATTTTATTTTGGGACCATTTCAATAAATGTTTAGGGTTAGCCCAGATCGTATCAGGACATACACTACTGTGGTATTAGCCTTGATAGAATAATCATAAAATACATCCCCATCCATCATCATCCTTGAATTATTTTTTTTATTTATTTTTATTATTACTTAGTCATATTTTTTCTGTTGGTTTACGTGTTTATTTTTGAGTAGGAATATTAGTGGATATTTTCTGTGGAGTGGATAAAATAATTTCAGAAGTTACTACAACTGGCCCTGTGGCGCAACGGATAACGCGTCTGACTACGGCAGCCTTATTAGCTATCTTGCAAAAGCAAAGCGATAGCCATAATTGCGCAAAATTTGCTTTTTTTTCGCAAATTCGTATTACGTACAGCGAAATCCAAACCATAGCAGAGCGATGGCAAAGCCAAAGATAGTGCTGCCTCTGCCGAACAATCGAAGAACTATTTTGTGCATTCAATCGATTCAATCTCTTTGGCCCGAGTGAAGTTTTGCTATTATCTATGGCTTTTGACAGCGTTGCGATAACAATCAGCCAGCAATTTGAACTGTCAAATTGCGATTACAAGAAAGTAATATTTTTCTTCATCGCCTCTGATCGCTGCTTATTTTAAAGTGTATTGTCAGGGCTCGTGCGGTATTATTTATTATTAGAAGCATTTATTGATGAGCAGAGAAGAGATGTACGAGTAAAAACACATCACAACACAACACAATTAAAGCGTACCTAGGCTTCGAAATCAAGCCAACGTCTTGCAGCTTTTAGACTCAGAAAGAAAGAAGAAGAACAAAAGATCGTTTGGAAAATAAGGTAAGTAAAGTTATTTCCTAAGTAGGAACTAAAAACCTACATGGTTTTTATCAAAGATCTTTGGTTGTAAACATGTTATAAAACATTTGTCACGTCTTTAATTACGATGATATATTTTCAGGTCCTCACAGCATTGCCCTTTTTTTGCCATGGTTTTGTATCAGAAGTCTGTGGAAATGAGCTACTTGCACGAAAGGAGCCAGCTTAGTGTCTACTGCAGTGAGAGAAGTCACAAGGACTTTAAACCATCATAGAATACTAAGTATATTCGTTTTCCTCAAACACTACAAGAAAGGCAGTTCATTATGAATGGGTGAGAATATAAATATACTTATTATGATTGGTCAATAGTTTGTTGTTACTACAGTAGTTACTGTTTGAGTTAGTGTACTCAAAACTCTATACAGGTCTCGGAGAACTAGGTAAAATGGTCCCAGTATGACAGGACTGATCATCCGTCTGGCGCTTGTACTGGTATCCCCAAAAAGTAAATAATAATGTAAATACTGAAGTTATGGGGTGTTGCAGTATAGAAGTTACTGTTTGATTAGTATTTGGGTCCATTTCCCCCGAACGGCCACATCTCTTGAATTATTTTGGTCTAATACAATTTTGAAATGATCAAGAAAATAAACTATTCAAGAGAAATTCCTCAATACAATATTGAATTTGAATTGTGTATATTTTATATCAAAATTACTGTTTGTACAACAAGATGTTTGAAATAAGCAAAATCAAATTCACTAATCTCTACAGGATGCCGGCTCTACAAACAGGGGTGAACAAGAGGTGTTAGCCAGTGGCCGACAGCAAAGAAATTGCATTGTGCAGAGGTTGTGATCTACGGGGTTAAATTAATATTACTTTTCAAATATAGTTGTACTTATGTAAATAGAATTCAGTAACCTATTTGTTATTTAAAAATATCTTTTATTCATTATAGGTATCTATTTGTTATGTTAAAATTTGAGGTTATTATGGTCAATATTTGAGATTGGCTTCTATTATAGTAGCCAAAACCATTTTTATAATTTTTGTGTAACCTATCGGGCTGTATGTTTATAAACACATGACACAAAAACTACTGGACCAAATTTGATACGGTTTTCACTGTTGTATTGATAATAATAATATTTGGTAGTGTATTGATAAGAAGTGTATTTATTTGTATAAAATGTAAGAAATAAAGAAATGTATGTAGTCAGTTGAATATTTTTTATTCAAATAGATAACATAAATGTATTTACAATTGTTATTTCTTTTCTTACAACTTAAAGACTGTACTAAGAGTTGGCCAGATACTTAGTACTTGCTATAGGTACTTATAGTACTTATTTATTAGTTTATTTCAAATAACAGAGATCCATAGTTGTGTTAGTAACAATTATTCTATGTTAGTACAATAGTTAGGTACTTATTTTTAATAAATTTATACAATTTATATCATAGAAATAAAATTTAGAATAATGACTAGTACCTTATAGGTATAGTACCTTAAAAATAAACTATACATTAAAAAGGTTGATTGTTTGAATTTGAACAAAACGACAAATATACGGACTCTATGTGCACACTATCACCATAACACAGCCTGTTTCCCAATAATAGCCAAGACTTTCTTGTCAACCTCGGACAGATCATCTTGGCTACTAGCATCACCACCTGTACCCAGAGCATCCTGCCTCCGTTTAGCCAGCTCGGTCTTGCTTTTGTGTTTCAAGTCAGCCCAGTACTATAACAATAAAAAGTTATATGAAGAAAGAAAGACAAAAATGCACATAAAGTGATTTGTACAAACCTAAGCAGCAAAATATTAATTGGTATTCTATACTTCTTTACTTATTCTACCTACTTACCTTTTTCCATCGTTCTCCAGATTTAGTTGATCCAGAGCCATAGGAATTGAGCTTATTAGCAAGGTCACTCCATTGTTTATCTACTGCTTTTTTAGACCTTGCTCCAAGCCCCACTCCTTTTGCAATTGAAGGATGTTCCGCAAGGAAATCCAACAACTCCTCCAGTTGCTCGTTTGATACTCTGTTTGCCATTTCCTAAAACACCGAATAGGGATTTATATTACAAACTAAACTTTGCTGCACAAACATTACACACATTATTTTAAATCACAGCATCACTGTGCCTCCTTACTTTGTGAGAGCTGCTGATCCAATGGAGTCATTTTTCACGAATACAAACAAAATCATAACAACACACATAGTAACACAAGAATGCACCATACTAACAAATTTACCACTTGAAATAGGCGTCAAGCTATTTTTTCTGATAAGTTTTTTCATATTCGTATTGAAAACACTTGCAAACGTGAAATTCCGCGAAACATCTGTTTGAAATTGACATTCATTCCTATAAATTAGTTCCTCCTGATTGCTACTCAATTGCTTTTGTCGCTAGTGTCTATGCTAAAACTAGCGAAAAGTGCATTTAAAGCCACCAGCGAGCGAGTAGCCAGCGATCACATATGTAATACGATTTTTTTTGGCGATAAGCAATCGATCGCGCGGTCACTGCGCGATCACTGCGCGATTTTCGCTGATTGCTAAAATATAGCTAATAAGGCTGCGGATCAGAAGATTCCAGGTTCGAATCCTGGCAGGGTCGCGCGATTTCTTTTTTGAAATAATTTAAAAAAGTTTTAATTTGTTTTTTTAAAGATTTGTTTTATTGTTTTTTTAGTTAACCAATAATTGATCCTGTGAAAAATGTACTGTTATCAAGCCCGCCATATCTTCATGCCCTCAATGGATATAAGAATGTAAAATAAATCCTAACTAATATTATAAATGCGAAAGTGAGTTTGTTTGTTACTCTTCACGCTTTATCTACAGAACCAATCTTCCTGAAATTTCGCATTCACATAGTTAGAACTACTGAGAATGACATAGGGTACTTTTCATTCCGAGAAAAGACACTGTTCCCGTGGGAAATTCACGCGGGCGAAGCCGCGGGCAAAAGCTAGTACATAATAAATCTCCAAAAACTTTTAAAGTTTCTTGTTTTTTTTTCTTGTCCAAATAGAAACCTTAAAGTTTACCTAAAGAATTTTAACTCATGTCATAAACTCTGTTCTCCATAGACTCAACAGTCAACAGAGAAGACGTCTCCCATTGGACACCAGTCTCGGCTCTCCCAATACTCTGAAAGACTCAGCTGTCCCATGCCATTAGTTGACGACTTCTGCGCGCTCCCCTCAGAGCAACTGGACAGCGGAGTTCGAGAGGCGAAGGGGCTTCGCAGTCTCCTGCGACAAATGGGGGGCAGTCCCGTTATGGGACGAAAGTCTGGACGATCTCAAAGCCAAAACTGATAGGAAGCCACTATAAGGAGCCTCGCTTCGTGTTAAGAGCTAGGGGCATGCTTAGCCAAAGTTACATTTGATTCATAGCGATACGATATCTAAATTCGTAATCGTTTGTACAGATAACAAAAACAATTTTCTTCTGTCATCAGCGAAAGCGAACGTCAAATGTAGGGAAGTAAGCGATAACACAGTTCGTTACAATATTGTTTAATTATTTATTGTGATAAAAACGATTTACACCAGTTACAATTATCACACATTAACATTTTACTGCATGCAAAAAAATAATCAAAACAGATGTAATACAAATAACAATAAAAATAATATCAGTATCAATAAAAAATTGTCAAGAGATTGGTGATTATATGGTTTGCTTCGTTTTCTCTATGAACTTGCAATGGCGATCGACCACGTGATTTAGCGCGGCCTTGTGTCAATCCCATACATTTTATCGTTTTCGAACTTCGTTTTCGCTTTCATACTCTGTTTTCGTCTGTTCCGCTTAGTGATCCTAGCGAACAAACGTATGGCATACTACCGCAGCGGCCGACACCGACGCGCCTAGCTAGGAGCCTGGATAGTCACTAAGCGAGTAGTTTAGCGAACAGTCGTTAATTTTGTATAATCGCCTAGTGACTTTGCAATTTTATTCTGTTCTCATCAACGACACGGCGCAAAAGTGAATGGTGTCACCAAGCTAGTATGCCGTGTATGTAGTCATTGTGTATCTTGTACACAAGCGTAGGTCCTAGCTTGTCTCTAAACGTGGCACCTATAGATAGTGTGACCTTAGCCATACTAATGCGTGGCGATTACTATAGTCCTCCCAGCGTAAGCACAGAATTAATATAAGTACTACGTATCATCAGCTCAGCTTTGCATGCGTGCACTCACACAGTGAAAAAATACAGTGTTTGTACATTTTGACAAGCAGTGTGATGTATGAATGTCACTTGTCTTGCGCAATCTGCCGCGCACTGAAAATTCGGAATCACTCACACAAATGCAAAGCTGAGCTTATTCTGCGAGGACTGTATTGGTCTTTCGTGTATTGATATGTATCAAATTTTAGACCTTATCACATCGTCTATAAGGAAGTGTTTACACATCCTGTACGTACAGCTCTTTTGTGGAATAGGCAAAGAGCATAGCTACTGTATAATCTGTGGCACAGCCAAAGTTGATCTTGTTAATTGTAAATATGTAACATTCCTATGTGTTCGAATGATTTTGTGATTGAGAGTGTATGTCCTAAGATTAAATGTTGATTTTTAATAAAATTTATTATGTAATTACTTTTGGTTTTGTTAATAAATTCTAAAAGACAAGACACAGGTAGAAAACCTTACAATTATTACACTAATATTATAAAGAGGACATGTTTGCGAGTTTGTAATCTTCGGAACTAAAAACCGATTTCAAAAAATGTTTCACCAATAGAAAGCTACATTTAAGCTGAGTGACATAGGCTACAATTTATGTATGTACCTCCCAAGCGAAGCCGGGGCGAAGCGCTAGTTTATTAATAAATCGGTTTTCTATATCTATAATCATAAAACTGGAATCTGAATTTTGGGAGCACAAGATGTCCGCTAAAACGATCTACTAGAATTTTGCAAACAAACAAAGAATGAGTTTTACTTGTACGCTATGGGAAAAGTTTGTATGTATCTATGGATTTCTCCAAGAAGGCTTAGAAAAAATATTTTAATCTGTACTGTAAAAAAAATATCATTGTCATTGATCAAATCACAAATCATGAGTGACATTTAGCTATACAACAAAACATTTAATTTTATTCAAATTGAAAATTATCCGTTACGAAAATTCCGTTTAAAATTCAAAACACCCTACATGGTCCAATATCCTGAATATTAACGGGACGTCTACCTCGATTCTTGGCTCTGTCTACCCCGTAAGAGATAAAGACGTGATACTGTATCTCTCATAAAGTTGGAATAAATAAATTGATGGTATCTATTTGCTCTCCTATTAAGAATTATTTCTGAGGCTTTAAGAGGCTTCGCGGCATAATCTGAAGCACAGATAATAATAATATAATACTCAGAAAGCAGGTAAAGTCTCACTATCTTAATAATCTCCATTTTCTTTACTTTCACTCTTATTGCTCTGGGTTGTATTCTGATTGAATGTGTATACTTATTCATCAATGTTTATTTTATTCTGCATTTATTTCTGCTTACTATCATTAATAATGTTTACTTCACCCTACTGTTTTCACTAATATCTATTTCCACCCAAAAGATGGCTGGAAGAAATCGCATTTGCGATAAGCCCGCCTAATATATGTATTTTTTTTTATAACAAAGGGCGGCAAACGACCTAGCGGGCCATCTAATGCTAATAGCGATCACCGCTGCCCATGGACATTGGACAACTGCAACACCACCAGGAGCAACTTTAATTGTTACAACTTTATATGTTCTTTTTTTTATCCTTCTCCTCGCGTCGTATTCCTATCATTACTGAGGGTCGTGACTCCCCCGTAGAATCACCTTCTCTCTGACTACTTCCCTCCACCTGTTTCGGTCTTTCGCTTCGTGGAGGGCCGTGTGAAATTTGGTGTCTAGGGATAATCGGATTTGATCCGACCATTTTGTAGAACTGCGGCCTCTTGGTCGTTTGCCGTTCGTTACCGTTCTTTTCTATAAATGGTACAATAAAGTTTTTATCAATCTACACTGCAGCCAGAATGTCTCACGGATTCTACGCGGATGCGGAGAACCGCTCCAAGCGTCGTATCAGGCGATGGTACCAAGAGAACCTGATGCCGGCGCTGATAGCAAACAAGGAAAGACAGGCGCGAGAGGTGGACACCTCCATCGCGCTCACTAATGAGATGTTGGATGTAAGCATGTTTATCTTCTTATCGAGTGTGTTATCAACATCCTACTAAAATTATAAATGCGAAAGTTTGGATGTGAGTTTGTGCGAGGATGTTTGGTACTCAATCACGCAAAATCTACTGGACGGGTTTCGATGAAATTTGGTACCAGGAATAACATAAAGGGTACTTTTTATCTCGAAATTCTTACGGGAGCGAAGCCCCGGGGCGCGGCTAGTATTATATAAAATTATTTCGTTCGGAGTGACTGACCGTCACACACAGCCATAACTACTAGGCGTAGGAAGCTGAAATTCGGCAAGTTTCTTAGGGAGTGTAGGGGAGCACTAAGAGAGGATTTTTCGAAATTTTCACGGGAACAAAGTCTCGGGCCCATGCTAGTTAGATTATCGATAAACGGGTTACACTTTTCACGTCATTTTGCTTAATAACCACGACTCCCAAGAAGCCCTATTAAATCTCACGCACGTCATTTGCCTATGTAGTGGTAAATTTGCGAGCGTTGTATACCTCGCGTTATGTAAGATGAACGATGGTGGTTAAGCTGCGCAGTAGGCAATTTATCAGTCTATGCGGTGAGCGCGGGTCGGGCGGGTCTCGTCCGGCAAACGCGATTCGTTCGTCAGTCGTACCCATGCGCAAGTTTCACCCCTTCCTCTCTCTCTTCTAGCGTTATTTTTAATTGACTTGAAATATATGGAGTGTCCGGGGTGTGCTTAGAGGCTAACTCGAGCTGTGGTTCGCCCGTATATATTTATTTACAGATACTAGACGAAAAAGCAGCGGTTCCAAAAGTAATCCCGTCACACGACATCGAGTCCCGCGGCGATGACGATAGCCTGATGTGTCCCATAGAGCCGGAGGTGCTGGACTTGCTGTACGGCAGCACGGAGAAGGGAGCGGCGGAGAGGTACCTCAAGGCGAGGAACAAGAAAGCGCCAGAAGACAAGTAAGCACAATCAGAGATAGAAGCCCGCAGAGCTTATTGACACACAACGAATATCAGTTATTGCTGTATTGTTTTTAATGTGCGTCAGAGCGACAGTTTTCATATAAAAGCTTCTGCTGTTCGTTTTATAAATTTTGTGAATAGACAACTTTTGTTTGATACTATCATGATTGACGCTTAGACAAAACCAACCACACGTGATAATACTTGTAGATATAGAGATTCAAGTATAGTTATATTATACTTGCATCTCTATATCTACAATCTACATAGGTCCTACTTAATATTATAAATGCGAAAATTTGGATGCGAGTTTGTGAATTTGTGTTGTTTGTTACTCAATCACGCCAAATCTACTGGACGAATTTCGATGAACGTATACGGGTAGAAAAATACCTCGAATAGCACATAGAGTACTTTTTATACCGAAATTCCCACAGGAAAGTAAGTAAAGTCGTATAAAATAACATTTCCAGATTCTATTTCCGCATAGCGACGAGCTGGGACTACGGCTGGCAACAGAAGCAGTCGCGGCTGCGCGCGCGCGACGTCAACCGCGGCCGCTGCGCCATCTTGCGGGACACCTTCTACAGGAAGAACAACCTGGCGCCAGACCCGAGGCACTACTCCCAACCCTCTGGGGGAGAGTTCTCCATATGCAGCGAATATTCTTGTAACTTTAATTAAGTGGAACGTATCTGTGTTAACTAATAACAATATTAACTTTACTATAGTTTTATTTATTTATTCAAACTTATCGAAATTGGTACAAACGGTGGCTACATTATTCTCTACCAGTCAAGCCGTCGTCGGGAAGAGGAAAAACAAGTTTCACTCAGCACTCCTTGTTATTTTAAATGAAGATTTTTGATCTTTCTGTTCTGAACAGAACTTTTTATCGTGGAACTACACTGATTAGAAAAATTACTGTCTAAAATAAAAAAATATAATAGTCTTTACGCTATCTAGGTATCGATCCTACGGCGGCGACAGGGCCTAGGCCAGCCATATTATGTCCATGGTCTATTATAGAGATTCTTTAGAACTACGCGGACGTGTTTTTCAATATATTCCAGACAGTTCTACTTCACTTAGTAGAAAGTCTTGGAAGAAAACTTCCACGAGATTTTACTGGAACAAAGGTTCGAAAATGCCTTCGCATAATAATAGAAATAGACAAGTTGCCTGCCGCTGCCAAGCAGGTTAAAGGGAACGCAGGTTTTGCCTATGGAGGTACGTCATGTTACCTCATTGAGCACCTTTATGCAACTTGACATTCAAGCTAGCATCAAAGTCAAAATCTTCTGTACTTGAATCATGCTGTCATTCGCGACTGTAGAGGAATCGGTCCTATTAATAATATACCAATAATAAACTAAAACCAGGACCAAAGTATCAACAATGGAAACAATGGAAACGAACCCAGAAATATACCCCGACATTGGTGTTATATGCTATTTGAGGAAGCAATTAATATCCGTACACGAAGTGGTCTTCGTAAAGATTCCGCTTTTCTTTAGAGAAATCATAAAAACGCTTAAATATTACATAATGCAACTGTTCGCCACGGAAATGGTGCACGTTGTCAACACTGAGGTGCGTTACTATTTCTAACATTATTAAATAAAAAGACTGTGTTAGCAAAAAACATATATTTTATAGTTTTATTATTTACAATAATTCAACTTTTATTTACATATTAACAACAGCAAATGTACCCTAACAAGGCCACATCTAACTGTTAAAAAGGGAATTATTAAAAATAAAAAATATATAATGTTAAACCACCGAATCAGAGATGGGTTTACGTCAGGAAAAAACCTTTTCTTCACGTTTTTCCCAGGCATAAAACCATCTCTGCGCCGAATCGCTCTGCCTACTGTATATGGTCACATTCAATACAATGAATTGAAAAATGTCTCAATGAATGTATTAAAATCAAGTACATAAGCAGCAATCATCGTAAACAATACGCTATAATATAATAAAATAATATGTACACGGCTGTTTATTCGACGGTATTGTGACCAAAGACAAGAGTGAGACACATCCACTGAAACGCGGCAGCAGGGCTATGATTCTACTTATTACAAACGTACTATATAGTGCCTCAGTTGTGTCTCAAAAGCCAAAGAAGTGGGCGATTTTCCGAGACCTAAATTAAAAATACAAATAGTTCCAGATGACTTCATAGATGGCGCTTAGTAAAAGGCGAATCCTTACAGAAAGCAAAAATGCACGAAATTGGCAAATAAATTCAAATAAATCAAAAATCTCAATATTGTGATTTGTGCAAATGTCAAACTGTTAGGTGATTTTGTTCTGCCTCTGGTTGACAAGAAAAAGCGCACAATATAGGTACAGCCATTGACCGAGCGAGCGAAGCGAGCGAGGGCTATAATTCAAGTTGGGGCGAAAACAACATTGTTTGTATGTATGTATGTATGTATGTATGTAAGTATGTATGTATGTATGTATGTTTGTTCCGCGATAACTCTCGAACCGTTGAATTAATTTCGATGATATTAAGAATACGTGTAGCAACTATCCATAGAATTTTTAAGTTCGTTGCGCAACAAAATCGGTTCAGCCGTTTTTGAGATATTTTAAAATAATAATTAGGTACAGTCATTAATACGACTCAGCATTTTTTAAACGCCATCTATTGAGATTTTGTTACATAGATTTTTTTTTCTTAATTTGAGCTGTCAGAAAATAGCTTATTGTAATAAAACATAAGAGATCTTATAGAGATCTTGTCGCTTTAGTTCAATCTCTTTGGCTCTTGAGACACGACATCTACATTCGTAATTAGTACTGTGCGACAAGGATCTTTTTGTACGTGAGTGAGGGCGCCACCTACGTTTTAAATAAGAAATTTTAATAGTTTAGACATTAGTTCCGTTTTCTACCACGTGCAAAAAGATCCTTGTCGCACTGTAGAATCGGCCCCCAGAGACATCGGCCAACTCTCACGTACATTAAAATTAATTAACCGGCATCGTCAACAACATTCGCTCACTTAAGAAAATAACTACGAAAAACATTAATAATAAATATGAGACGTTTTGTTCTTTCTCAAGTTCGTTATTTGACACATTATGTACAATATTATTATCAGTCCGTCAGAATGTAATTCCACTTTGAATTCTTCTGATCTGTAACTTCGGCTGTATACAGGGTGTTTGGGTAAACACCTGCAACCTCTCTAGGGGTGAAAGTACTCATGAATATGAGCAACTTTTTATAGGGGACTCTGAAAAAATCAGCTGTTCCATACATTTTGGGCGAGTAAGCATTGTAAAATGTATGGAACAGCTGTTTTTTTTTTCTTTTTTAACTTTCACCCCTAGAGTGGTTGCAGGTGTATACCCAAACACCCTGTAGAATGTCCGATTCGCAATTTCGATTCAAATATTACATGCCGTTACATTTTCTTACAATTAAATTTTATTCTAGCAGAATCGTTAAAGCTCATGGCCATATGACAACCAGAGTATTTTTGACGTGATATTTATGAATCGAATAAAACAAAATGTGTTGTGTTTATGTTGAAAAGGACATTATTATGCTCTCTACTATGGCGGAATATCCTAGGCCTTTTGGAGACCACATCGACCCAACGCAGGTTAAGTCTCGTATATAAGTAAAATCTAAAAGCAATACGCGAAATCCATACTAATATTATAAATGCAAAAGTCTGTCGGATCGTCTGTTACGCTTTCACGGCAAAACCGTTAGACCGATTTTAATTAAATTTAGTATGGATATAGTTGAACATCCGGGGGTCAAACATGGGTTACTTTTTCCAAAAATCAACCCCCAAGGGCCTGAAATCCCCTCCATTTCAAACTTTTTATGAACAACACAAAAGATATACTTTTTGCCGCGGGCGGACCCGGACAACAGCTAATAGATTATAATGTTTATGGTCATTTACCGTCTTCACTATCGTTTTTAATATATTATTTAGCATTTTTATATATTTACAACAGCTATTAACATTTTTAACCCGGCGTCGACACCGAAAATTTTATCAATTTTGTCCAGTTGGGTCAATGTAGCACACGCACAGATGGGTTTACGCCGGGAAGAAACGGCTTCTGCCTGTTTATTCCCGAGCGTAAGCCCATCTTACGTTGGGTTTACGGCGGGCAAAAACCTTTTCTTCCCATTTATTCCTGGGCGTAAACCGATCACTGGCACACGGGAAAGATAAACTGCCATTACAATAACATAAACTAAGGTTTTCGCTTGGTTTACAACCATAGAAATACAGCTAGGTCAATTTATAAGAGCCTAGTAGAAGCTGCTAATCCTAGCCTTAGTATTGCTAGGACTATAGATCTCATAGCCGTATGTACAAAGGCCATAATCACGCATGAGCATCATATACCCTTATTTTTTAATAATGCTACATCACTGAAATATACCGTTTCGATAGATGGTATTAATACTAGACCAAAATTAAGATAAGCATAAATAATCCTCAATTAAAAAGTACACTAAAAATAAGTTAGATAAACTAATTTACCGTAATCAATCAAAATTGTACTATGCCTTATACAAATTTAAAAATAATGATAATATTCAATTTCAAAGACCATCTATAGAAACAAACTATGAATGTGTTTAAAAGGATCTAAAATCAACTTTTTTATATAAAAAACAATTTTTACATTTAATGTTGTTAAAAAAAATGAATGCATGAGATCAGACAACTGTTATGGGACCCATTGCAATCCATCCATCCAAATACAGACCCATTGCCAGTAAAAACCCAAGCAAGAACTCTAAAAAGGCTACTTTAACAAGAAATGATAATTTTATATTTCCTAACTATTTAAAAATTAACCTTATAAGACCTCTTAAAAGGTTCATTTTTAAATATTCAGACTGATTTGTCAACTGGGCTTTTTTAGACCCCCTGAACATACATTTTACAATTCGTTAAATCAATATGATTGTACAAAACGAACATACAGACAAATCACTGCTGCAGTTTTTCATCTATGCCTTAAATATTGCATTACAATGGCTATAATAAAACTTTACAATTTGTCTACCAGACGACCAATAAAAATGAAATTAAGTAAAATTTAAATTTACAAAAAAAATGCATAGCATAATGGGTGGGTTGACAATGATTTACTCATATAAACGCTAGAAAAATAGTGATGTGCCGTTCCCGGAATTTTCAGAGAAACAGCGGAATTTTTTTGGAGAATTTTCGGAAATTTTCAAAGGAAGAAATTTTCGGGAACAAGTTTCTCGGCGGCTCATCACTGTAGAAGACATACACAGATACATGCTACAAGTACAGATAAGCAAGTCTGATATGAATTTATTGTCATAACATTGTCAAATGAAATGGAAGATATGACTATTTTTCCTTGCTGCCATCACATAAAAATATTTTAACTTCAGTACCAGTCAAATGTTCAAAATAAAAGTTATCGTCAATGCATCAAAATTATCTAAGTGCCAAAAATAAAATCATTGTTATAGCAATTTGTTTTATCCAATCAATATAATATAATAAATATAATAAACTAAAAATAGGACATATGTATGAAAGACTTTGTAGGGCCAATAGAAGCAAATTTTTTTGTCTGTGTGTACATGCAACAGGCAAAAACTTCTTAACGGAATTTGTGGCAGTTCACACTGTTGTGTTGGTGATAGTTATAAAACTTCTTGCCAGATTAAATAAAAAAATACGCCACTTTAAAACTTGAGATATCAACAATAGTATATTACACGCGGACGAAGTTGCGAGTGAAAATAGTAACAATTTCTAAAATAAATGTAAATAAATAACTATATTCATTGGGAGTATGTTAGACTAACCCCCAACCCTTGGGTGAAATGGTCCCAGCATAAGTGGACTGATCACCCGTCTGGTGCTCGCGCTGGCGTCCCCACATAGTAAATAAAAAAAAATAACCCCCAACCCTAGAACAGGGATCATTTCCTAAATATTTAAAAATAAACCTTATTTTACCACGTATAAGGTTCATTTTCAATATTTAGAATATGAAAAATGGATCATATTCCGATTCATCAAAGTGGCTGTTTTAACCCCCAGGTAAGTCCCAAACACTTTTTATAGAAAAAAAACTTTGTCCTGTGAAGGTAAGTTTCTATGTCCAAAGCCTAATAACAAATTGTTACGCTGACGGTGAACTGCTCAATTAGTGCTCCGAAAAACGCCAAGAATACACTTGGAATGTTTAAATAATACCTATTATATATTTACATAATTCTACTAAATACATATTTTTATTTGTGCACAATAAAAAGATGATCTTTTAAAAAGGCCAAGAGACCTGATGTTATTTGATTTTTTTTATACTTGCACTCATTAAATGCTCTCAGACCCATAAGAAGGTACAAAGTATGAAAACTAAATTCACGCGGGCGAGGCCCAGGGCCAACGCTAGTAATTTTATATGACAGCAACTTTACAAGAAAAACATGACCCTACAATATACAATTTAAAAAAGTTAAAATATGGATTTACACTTTGATCGCAAAGGCAAACTATGTTATTTAAGGTTTGTTACTAAGCCATGCATAAGTACGGATAATGAACTAGGTATTCATATAGTTATTGAATATGTCTCCATCACACGCTGAAAGCTCGCTACACTGTAGACCTCATCTCTGTCCTCGGGCAAGATTGTGTTCAAGAGCAAACCCATCTTTAATAAAATAAAAGTTCGATGTATGACGTCAGTATTTCTGAATAGCTCAGTAACAAAGTTTAGTTAAAAGTACATATAACAAAACAATTTTGAATAACAGATTTTTTAATGTTGACTTAGACAATTTTACTAAAGAAGTGTAAAATCCAGAGGCTTTTTCTAAAGGCAATTTACATTTACAGTTTGAACAATGATATTTACAAATGGAAAAGAGTTCAAGATATTTTATGATACATAAGTTTGGTGAGACAAATATGCCTGTAACACCTTTTTAATTTTATGGGACGAAGCATGTAAAGGCAAGCAACTAGAATGGCGACAAAAGTATTTATTTATTTAAATTTGTAATGTACTTCTACTGAGTTTGCATGCAAATAAATTTATTTAATTTTTTTATTGCACATTATTACAATTATGTACAAATGGTGGACTTAACACCATACGGCATTCTCTACGAGTCAACCATTAGACCAAACAGAGTAAGGTGGTGCGATAAAGTGCAACGAAATAATAAAGAAGTATGCACTATTTAAGCAAAATTTAGCACATTTTGTGTCACCAAATTAGTTGATTGCCTCGAATTCTTCACTATTACGGTATACATCAGCTTTGATGGTCTGAGAAAGACTGTTGATTATTTCTCAAGTTAATTTCTTCACAGTTTAGGTGCAAAGCTAACCTAATAGTTCTACAACTACATAAACCATTGGAAGGCATCTTACTCAAATTTACAACCATACGGTTAACATACACACATTTACAAGTCACTAATCAGATCATGGACACTCGTCCACTAAGTTATTAAGTCACTGCGGAATATCACTTATTTGGATCTGTCTTTTTAGGCCAAACGGTCAATCTTCGAAATCATCACTTGCCGTGCACTTTAAAATTTACACCACACACTTCAAACTCCACGGATTTTTAAGGCTTTTAGGTCCACTAGATATACCCTAAATATTACAGAATTCTAAAATAGGCATATTCAATATGGAATTGGACGCCCCAAGATAATTATATTTTTACATTGTGCACTATGACTGTTTCTTTGTCTGAATATTGTTTTCAAAACTGTTTTCACAGTACACTTCATCAATATATATGTACTTTTAATATTTTGATGCAGTTTCCTCATGCAAAATGGGTAATTTAAGGAGTAGAATAGTATTTGAAGTAATTTCTTTGCCCTACATAAGGCAATACAGATGCTAATACGGCAAATATATGGACCCCGCACCTGCGCCCTAAAAATGTATAAGCACGCACATAAGTATACACCTAGTAACTGGAACCCCCAAGATGCAGGGTCATCTATGCTGAGAGAAGTTTACTTTTTCAATGTATGATATATTTTCACATGTAGGATGACTAGTGTTAAGTAGTAGGGATGCTACTGTTCTCATGTCCACTGTGTCATTTCTTGCTATCACATTTCTTTACAACACTTTGAGATTTGTTTATTATTTAACCCTCTCTCATATGAACAATTTATAAGGCATTATATTGGCCTTGAATATCCCATTCCATTTATTGCACTATTTAGTATGAGTAATATTTCTGGGGGTGTTTTTAACCAGTCAACATGTTCTATAGTTTTCATCTTCTCTGTATGTATGTTCCATCGCCTTATGTGGTACATGGCGCTGCTTCGGCATCATCGTGGAGATGCAATGGTCCCCCGTGGAGATGTAATAGTCCCACGTGGGGATGCAATGGTCCCTCGTGGGTGCTGCGGCATCTGTGTCGCCGAAATTTGTGGGTGGTATTTTTAACCAGTCAACATGTTCTATAGTCTTCATCCTCTAATCTTCTCTGTGTAGGTTCCATCACCTCATGTGGTGTACATGGCGCTGCGGCATCATCGTGGAGATGTAATGGTCTCCCGTGGAGATGTTATGGTCCCCGCCCTATGTAGTAGGGGGTAGGGGGCGGCGGTCCAGTGCATCTAAGTCGCCAAAAATTGTGGAAGGTGTTTTTAACCAGTCAACATGTTCTATAGTCTTCATTATCTTATCTGTGTGTGTATTCCATAACCGTATATGGTACATGGCGTTGCTGCGGCATCATCGTGGAGATGTAATGGTCCCCCGTGGAGATGCAATGGTCCCCCGTCCCCCGCCCTACGTGGTGTGTCCGGAGTTGGGCGGGGGGGGCAGGGCGGGCGGGGGGCCGGTAGTCCAGTGCAGTAGGGCGTGCTGCGGCATCTGCGTCGCCGTGTAGTGATCCTTCAGCAGCGCCTCGGAGAAGTTACAGTGCATCTGGTAAGCTTCGTTCTCGCGCTCCGAGTCGCCCGCTAGCCGGTACAAATCTGCGAAAAAAAGTTTTACGATTCATGAAATTCATTTACAAAACAATACAAATGGCGGCACTAATCCAGTAAACAAACCCACCCATTGCCATTGTATGCATTTAAATGTTATTTGTCATGTTTTGAAAAACTTGTCATTGTCAAAATCTTTCATATATGATGCGTCGACTGGCAGGGTCGCCATGTATTAAAACAACAAGTAGTTGAGACAAATGATACCAACGATAAAACTCGAATCAGATAGAAAATAACGAATTTTAGGTATCAGCTGGAAGAAACTGCGCCCCGGAGAAGTCCCCGCCACCTGCGGAGTCTAGCTAAGTTCATAGCCGCCATCCTATTTAATTCATATTTTGGTATTATTCGGTACATATGCTACATTCATGCAGTCAGAATATACAAGCCAATATAATCTTTAAGACAAGGCAATAAAATCGAGATACGAGAACGACAGCACTTATGATTTCGACTGTACCTTTGAGGATAGCGGAAGCCCAGAGCTGCACGTGTACATCGGGGATCTTGCTAGCCAGCTGCATGGCCGGTGTGACCATGTTCATACTCTCTCGACTGTTATTGATCGATAGGAAGATGTGTCCGAGCAGCACCAGGGAACATGATGTGAGCCGGTTCAGGTCTTCCGCGTTCGCCATTTTTAATGTTTCTCGCAGGTACCGCCTGGGGGAAAGATTTGTTCAGTGAGTGAACCTTTACAGGCATTTTCTGAAAAAAATCGGACGCTGAGACACTTCAGGAATTTTCTCGGTAAATTTTTATAAAAAATTGACAACTTTCAATCTTTGCTGCTGATTTTATAGAGCACAATAAAAATCTATGTATGTAATTAAATATTTTTGATTTTTTACTATAAATGTTTTTTATAATAAAAATAATCATTCAAACTATAAAATTGATACTTGCGCGGGTACCATACCCTTGCTATAAAAAAAGTTTCCATCACGGCATTCCAGCCGATTTAACTGCCAACCCGCGCCAATAGATGTTTTACATCACAAAGCGTTAACTAGGCGATGGGCTAGCAACCTGTCACTATACCTGAATCTCCATTCCATCAGAGAGCCCACTATTCAGCTAAGCGTGGCCTTTGAGTCTCACGACTCATGGTTCTGTCTACCCCGTAAGGGATAAAGACGTGATTGTATGTATGTATGTTAACTAACTTGGCCTCGTTGTACCGCGCCTGGAAGAAGGCCTGCAGCCCCAGCACGTAGTAAGAAGCTGCGCGCAGACCGTGCGCATACGCAGGCAGCGCCTCCGGACGCACCTGCACAATATATATATTGCATATAAACATATACAATACTAGCTTTAGCCCGCGGCTTCGCCCGCGTGAATTTCCCACGGGAACTGTGCTTTTTCCCGGGATGAAAGGTACCCTATGTCCTTTACCGTACTTCTAACTATGTGTATGCAAAATTTCAGGAAGGTTGGTTCAGTGGATTAAGCGTGAAGAGGTAACAAACAAACTCACTTTCGCATTTATAATATTAGTTAGGATACCAAAGACATATTTTTCGTCGTCTTTCTCACTCTGTAAACGTGAGAAACACATGAAAGATAATACATGGGAGCGATAAATATATAAATAATTTTGTGAATTTTTTTTGAAGCTGTGGATGGTTACTCCTATGCAAAATCTAGTGGAAATCCTAATCCTAACTAATATTTTAAATGCAAAAGTTAGTTTGTTTGTTTATTTGTTACCTCTTCACGCTTTATCTACTGAACCAATCATCCTGAAATTTCGCATACACATAGTTAGGAGTAGTAAGAAGGACATAGGGTACCTTTCATCCTTGAAAAAAAAAACTGTTCCCGTAGGCGCAATTCACGCGGGCGAAGCCGCATTCACAATATACAAAAGACAAACATTTCGTTATGTTTCTCACTCTATAAACCTGAGAAACACATGAAAGATAATATATGGGAGCGATAAATATATAGGTAATTAGTTTTGTGAAAGCTTGGTAGATAGTTAGCCCTACGCAAAATTAAGGAAATTTTCTTTTAGGGTAAAACTAAGTATAAACCATAGGAGGAGCGGAGACTCGGGACACAGCTTATATTAATACTGATTTAAATAAAGATATATTTTATTGGTATAAGTCATACCTGTTCCATAAGCTGTGTGAGTTCGTTGTCTCTTCTTGCACGAAGGTACACAATGGCCAGGTTTAGTTTCGCGAACATCCATAGGTCGCGTTCTTGTGACATCTGAAACATAACCACAAATCATATACCTATATGTATTGTTATATATTGTTACAACTAACAAAATTATAAGGTGAAATGGCTTGTTACCGGTTGGTAATATAAAGTACCGGATTGTACCGGTAATATTAAGGTACAATATCTATCAAAATCATAAAGTTAAATTAAATGTTTGCTCGCGATGTTTTAAAGCTCATGCAGTATTGTCACTTATTTATTTTTTGTTTAAAACTTTTGCACAAAATTTTAAAATTATGTACAAATGGTGGACTTAACGCCATATGGCATTCTCTACCAGTCAACCATTAGACCAAACAGAGAGTACTAGGTGGTGCGATAGACTTACATTGATGGCTGTGTGGAACTGAGCCTCTGCAGCCTCCATGCAGTTCATTGACATCGCGTACAGACCCAGTAGGCAGTGTAACTGCGGCGTGTGCGCAGCCGCGCTGCAAGCTGTAGAAAAAAATAAATTTATATATCTAAAATAAATTATTTTCATTTATAATCCTACTGTATCCTAATAATGATATTATAAATGTTTGAAAGTTTGGATGTGAGTTTGTGAATTTGTAAGTTTGTGAGGATGTTTGTTACTCAATCACGCAAAATCTACTGGACGGATTTCGATGAAATTTGGTACAGAGGTAGATAATGACCTGGAATAGCACATAGGCTACTTTTTATCCCGGGAAAAAGCACTGTTCCCGTGGGAAATTCACGCGGGCGAAGCCGCGGGCAAAAGCTAGTGATATTATAAATGCGAACGTTTGGATGTGAGTTTGTGAATTTGTAAGTTTGTGGGGATGTTTGTTACTCAATCACGCCAAATCTACTGGACGGAATTCGATGAAATTTGGTATACGGGTAGAAAAATACCGGGAATAGCACATAGGGTACTTTTTATCCCGAAATGACCACGGTAGCGAAGCCCCGGGGCGCAGCTAGTTTTTTCATAATTAAAAATAATGATTCGCAGGATTCCCCGACGCCTTCCGGGCTTTCGAGCAGAACGCAGCGGGCAGAGGCGCGACTAATGATCAGTGTTGTGTCGACCGTGGCGGCGGAGGGTCGGTCCTAACATAACTCGCCTTGAAAATGACTTCAACAATTGAGTGTTGCCGTTAACATATTTATAAAAATAATTTTTGCCAGCCTGCACAGTGCTGCATGTTCCACGAGCGTCACGTCCAGTCTGTGACACACGAGTACAGTATAACACACTCACGCTCGGGCGCTATGGCCAGCAGATGCGCCGCCCTCGCTATCTCGTGCAGCGCGAGCGCCTTGCCGCCCGCCACCAGCCTGCACAGTGCTGCATGTTCCACGAGCGTCACGTCCAGTCTGTGACACACGAGTACAGTATAACACACTCACGCTCGGGCGCTATGGCCAGCAGATGCGCCGCCCTCGCTATCTCGTGCAGCGCGAGCGCCTTGCCGCCCGCCACCAGCCTGCACAGTGCTGCATGTTCCACGAGCGTCACGTCCAGTCTGTGACACACGAGTACAGTATAACACACTCACGCTCGGGCGCTATGGCCAGCAGATGCGCCGCCCTCGCTATCTCGTGCAGCGCGAGCGCCTTGCCGCCCGCCACCAGCCTGCACAGTGCTGCATGTTCCACGAGCGTCACGTCCAGTCTGTGACACACGAGTACAGTATAACACACTCACGCTCGGGCGCTATGGCCAGCAGATGCGCCGCCCTCGCTATCTCGTGCAGCGCGAGCGCCTTGCCGCCCGCCACCAGCCTGCACAGTGCTGCATGTTCCACGAGCGTCACGTCCAGTCTGTGACACACGAGTACAGTATAACACACTCACGCTCGGGCGCTATGGCCAGCAGATGCGCCGCCCTCGCTATCTCGTGCAGCGCGAGCGCCTTGCCGCCCGCCACCAGCCTGCACAGTGCTGCATGTTCCACGAGCGTCACGTCCAGTCTGTGACACACGAGTACAGTATAACACACTCACGCTCGGGCGCTATGGCCAGCAGATGCGCCGCCCTCGCTATCTCGTGCAGCGCGAGCGCCTTGCCGCCCGCCACCAGCCTGCACAGTGCTGCATGTTCCACGAGCGTCACGTCCAGTCTGTGACACACGAGTACAGTATAACACACTCACGCTCGGGCGCTATGGCCAGCAGATGCGCCGCCCTCGCTATCTCGTGCAGCGCGAGCGCCTTGCCGCCCGCCACCAGCCTGCACAGTGCTGCATGTTCCACGAGCGTCACGTCCAGTCTGTGACACACGAGTACAGTATAACACACTCACGCTCGGGCGCTATGGCCAGCAGATGCGCCGCCCTCGCTATCTCGTGCAGCGCGAGCGCCTTGCCGCCCGCCACCAGCCTGCACAGTGCTGCATGTTCCACGAGCGTCACGTCCAGTCTGTGACACACGAGTACAGTATAACACACTCACGCTCGGGCGCTATGGCCAGCAGATGCGCCGCCCTCGCTATCTCGTGCAGCGCGAGCGCCTTGCCGCCCGCCACCAGCCTGCACAGTGCTGCATGTTCCACGAGCGTCACGTCCAGTCTGTGACACACGAGTACAATCTCCAGGCCAGTAGACCATATATAACACACTCACGCGATGGCCAGCGCCCTCGCTATCTCGCTGCCTGCACAGTGCTGCATGTTCCACGAGCGTCACGTCCAGTCTGTGACTCTGCTATGGCCAGCAGATATCTCGTGCAGCGCTAGCGCCTTGCCGCCCGCCACCAGCCTGCACAGTGCTGCATGTTCCACGAGCGCCATTCGCAATCTCCAGGCCAGAGCAGCCCCACTTCTGGGGCCGGTGCGAGGCGCCACCGTCTGTTCTTCGCCACTTGCTGGAATATAGTCAGGTTTGTAAAGGAAGACTTTGAAACAGTTGGAAGATTATTCTGCATAAGAAACTATTAAACGGTCTTTGTATCCAAATGACAATCAGTGAGGTAGGTCACAAATAAGACATAAATATTATTCAAAATAAATTATTTAACTGTGCTAAACAAATGTGTAAATATCAAGCCCACTCACCAAAAGCGGTGGTGGCCGAGTGGTAGGGCGCCCGCCTGTGGATGCAAAATCCCAGGTTCGGATCCTGTATTCTACATGAGTTTGTATACCAATCTGACTCATGTTAGTTTTCATCGACCACCACTTGCTTCCGGTGAAGGAAAACATCGTGAGGAAACCTGCACTCTGGTTGATGATTATCAGCTAGTGTGTGAAATGGAGAAGGCAATGGCAAACCACTCCATTAATATTGCCGAAAGAGTCGTGTGTGTTTCATTCCATAAAATGATCACGACACTCAGTCATGAGGAAATACGACTAAAGAGAGATCCAAATGACAATCAGTGAGGTAGGTCACAAATAAGACATAAAGATTATCAAAATAAATATTTAACTGTGCTAAACAAATGTGTAAATATCAAGCCCACTCACCAGTCAACTTGTCGATCTGCGCGAGCGCCTTCTCCGTGTACTTGTGTGCCTTGTCCATGTAGCCGGCCTGCGCCGAGTGCATCACAGTCACGAGGTACACTAGTACGTAGAGCTGCTGTCGCGACAGCCACACGAACGATTCGCCCGCCGCGCTGCCGCACACCGCTACAAAAAAAAAACATAATCATAGAGTAACAATTATGTCAAACATTCCTGCACAAAAAACAGTTTCGCAGGCAAAACCCAACTCCATCCTAGTACAAGTCAGAACCTATTATTGTCTTTTTGTACACATTGACTTAAAGTGCAATATTTCGCAAGAAATACAATTGCTTGTGATTTGACGGAATCACTTAGCTCGTAACTTTAGCCTGTAAAACGAATTTATATGAGAAACTTTGAACCTCACAGTATGTGTTTGTCTTGCTCCTCATACTAAGGAATCCTCATATCACACTAGCATTAAGATTGTAAGAGCTGGTTCCCCTTGAATATTTAAAAATAAATAAAATAATTGTCTCACCATCGTCATCAGGCCACGTTGGTGCCATGATAGTTTGTATGCTCTGCTGCAGCTGCTTGAGGCATGGCTTCACACTTTTCACCTGTCCAGCCATTAGGTAATGACATACCTGGTAACAAGAGATATGTATAAGAAGATATGATGTAGGATTTAGGGTCCTGAACTGAATCAATCACAATAGAGCAGTGGAAGCGTGCTGGGCCCATAACCTGTAGGAATACTATGGACAAAGGCATTTAACTATATAAATATATTTATATAGTAAAATGCCTTTGTCCATATTATTCCTACAGTTTTACATTCAATTAGGACCCCAAGGCATTTTGCCTTTATGTTGAACCACGACAAAACTAAAATACATTGTTTTAATCATAGCCTGGGCAGAAATTTAAGCCAAGCTAACCCATTTGGGAAATACTTTTTACCACTTATAACGACTAAAGAAAATGAAAATCAACTTTATATGACAATAAAAACAATGCAAATAGTAACTGCAATGCAAGATACAAAATTACTTAATAAGCCTATTGTTTACATTGAGACCAAGGACATTTGGACATTTCTGAGAAACTTATTTATCAACTAGCTGTCGCCCGCGGCTTCGCCCGCGTGAGTTTCGCTTAGATGAAAAATCTCTCTTGGAGCTTTTCATCAGATGTTCTAGATCTTCAATTTTTATACGTTAGCAGAAAATGCTCATCAGGTTGAACGATTTTTGCTAAGGCGCCATTTCCATATATGTTATAGTGTAGCTGGTCTCTTGGAGCTTTTCATCAGATGTTCCAGATCTTCAATTTTTATACGTCGGCAGAAAATGCTCATCAGGTTGAACGATTTTTGTTAAGGCACCATTTCCATATTACTTATAGTTTAGCTGTTCCGTTATGGTTCTTCATCAGGTGTTCCAGTTTTCAAAATGAATTATAGCCTATATGTTGCCCAGGCTTAATAACTATACAACAAAAAAAGTTTCATTCAAATCCGTCCAGTAGTTTTTGCGTGAAACGCGTACATACATACAGACAGACAGACAGACAGACAGACAGACAAGAAATTCCAAAAAATTTTTTTTGCTTTCTATTGTTCTTTTTAGGTCTCCCTCTATCCATTTCAGTCAAAAATATTAAATGTACAGACAAAATATTTTTACTGTTTTATTATATGTATAGATATAGATGAATTATTGAGCATTGTAAAAATCAGCAATGATTGTGGAATGCACTCTATGCCATAGTTCTACAGCATGAATAGCTCTTCAATAACATATTTGATTTCTCTGTGGGCCATGAGTGAATTCATTCTTTGCTGTGCCAATCAGCTATGAAATTTGACTAGATCCAAGGCATATTTTATTTTATTTAAGGATATATTGTAAGGATGATGGTACATTGCGAGGTCTGTCTGAACTTAATGCTAACAATGTAATGTTTTTGCTGACCGGTTCTATGAAAAGGTTGGATGAATATTATCCTAATTATAATTGTGCAGCGCTTTAGTTTACATGTAATGTAAACTAAAGCGCTGCACAATTATAATAAGATTCTTAATTTTTTGGAAAAAAATAGATTGTTAGCTCACTTGCAACACAAGGAAGAAAACTTTCAAATACTCCTTCTGGTGGGGACTCCCAGTCCATGAGTCCACCAGGTGTCCCGCTTGGTTCAATAAAGGTAGGACCTCCTGGATCTTCTTATCTATAAGTAGTAACTGAAAGAAATGCCAGATTATTAGTGTGTAGGACAAATCATCCTGTAAAACTGATAAATATTGGCATTACAATGGCTTAGAGTGAAAACCTCGGATGTTTCTTTAGCCAAAGAACACACATCCGAGGTTTTCACTCTAAGCCATTGATAAGTAGGAATTATATACTAGGATTTTTTTATAATTTCCTATATCTTCTCACAGAATTAGATCAGCCCTTACAATTTCTTGAAAACTCCTTGGCTTATTACTATAACTGGCTGAAGAAATTATTCTAAGAAGTCTGCCTTTAAGACTTTCTTAATTTTTTTTTACATTGTTTCTGTATTTTTATATTTGGCGCAATATAAATATTTGTATTGTATCTCTAGAACTAAGACAAATCTGGATGGGATAAGTCCACCACTGTATTTTGTCCTCTCTTCTTTTGTATTGTGTATTTTCTTCTTTTAATATGTAACTATTTTAACATTCTGATGGGATAAGTCTCAGACCAGATCTGAATTAAAGATAAAATGTGTCTCCAAATGACTTACCATAACCCTACTAAGTAAGAATAGCACTCGGGTGTATGCAGCATTGGAAATTTGTGCATAGTCTACACCCACTGCCAGCAAACTACTAGCTACTTCATATTCTCGCTCTGTGGCATGAATTTGCTAAAAGAAAAAAATCTTTATTCATTACTTATGAATGATTTCCAATAATAGTACACAAGACAGAAAAACTATATTAAATATGTTATATATCTATGTTAATATTTAAACAACTACTTATAATAATATAATCTTTCAAAATCATCAAATCGGAAATGAATAAATAGACTAGGTATTAATAATATAAACAAAACTCATGAAAAGAATATTCATATATGGTAAGCAATCACTTTTCCCTTCTACATATTATATATTGCAACGAATAAAAACTATACTTACTGCTAATTGGAATATTAGCCTGCAGTGCCAGTAAACACTGTGTTGAGATAACTCAATAGCTTTCCGTAGAATGGGTTTGGAGTGAGTTGGCTGACCCTGCTGCTCAAACAGCTCTGCCAGCACACTCGCTGCCTCAAACTTGACATCGTCAAATCCATTGATAGTCTGAGAAAGGCACCACTGCAACCAAAACACCAAATTGACCCACTTCACTATTATTGTTTACATTCTAACGAAACTATACTCGACCTTACCACTTTATACCCTTCACAAACACAACCACGTCCACTAACATTATTTGACATCGAACTACTTTCGCCAAAACACGTAAATAACAACAAAAAAAACTTACACTCTGCTCTAAATGCGTCCTCGCCAAGTCGATGTTTTTGGTGTGTGTCAAAAGAATATTACCGAGTTGTAAATGAGTCCTAGCTTCGACCCTTTGTGGCGGTTTGAAATTAAACACGGCTTGTAGGCACTGGATACAACTTTTTATGTCAGGAGGATTTGATGTACGGAAATGTTCTGCTAAACCAAGTAAAGAAATATACCAAGCGTCCTGCGTTGACGCCATTTTGACATTTCTGCTTGGAGGGAACAGTGTTCTCTACTTTATAGGAGAAATATCTACTAACTCTAACTGTCAATTTAATTTTTCCTACTACCTACCTCCAAGTGCTGCGCCCAGTAACACGTTTTCAAAGAACAAGTAGTTTCTCGAAAAAAATGTTCACGAAAACGGAAACTTTTCCTAAAAACCCGAGAAGTTTTCGAGAATTTTAAGAAATCAAAGGAAGAAATTTTCGAGCATGGAATTTATGGGCGGCACAATTTCATGGAATTTCAGGATAAAAAGTACCTACCTACCTTTTTCCAGGTACGGTAGGTGTTCTTAATTGTTCATAGCTTATTCAATTTTCATCTTGTTTTACTAGTATGTAATATATTGAGAAAAAAATTATAGGAACAAAAACTACTATCGGCATGAAATATTAATTTTAATGGCAATCCTAAGTTTTTGTAAGGTTGGCAGCCATACATAGCATACTTTTTTCTTGGGCTCTGGAACCGCGGCATTTGACAAAAAATTAAATAAACTTTTTCGTCTGTCCCTTAAATTCCGTAGTGTCCCCCATAGTTTAATATCTCAGAAAAATAAGTTTAATATGATAAAAATTAATGCCACACTATTTAACTAGTCATTAATTTAAGCGTTACGTCGCAAAATTTCCTCGTTAGCAAAACTTTTATTTTTTTATACATAAAACCGAGTAATTTCGCAAGCATAATTTTCCGAAAGGGTCTTCTTGCTAATAGCATCTAATAGGGAGACATTTGTTGGTATCGCATCGCATCATATGGGTGGGGGACGTGGGTTTCATGTCTCCTGGTTGCTAACCACAAAAATAAAATGTCTGTTGCTATTTTAACAAAGGGACTGATGATAAAATCCGATCAGTCCCTCTGAGGGACAAAGCAGGATGATCGGTCGGAATAGTTCGTGTTTTTTTACTGTTCCCCTGACAAAGCAGGTGAGTCACAGACATATAAGTACCTATATTTAAAATTATTTCTGTGGTGAAAGTTCGGAATATCCTACTTTAATAATAAGTGAAAGTTTGGATGTGAGTGAAGAGAGATGTTTATTACATTATCCCGAAATTTCTGGTTTATTCCCGATGAGTCATACCTAGAGATGGGCATTTACCCGATAAATTTCCGAGACTCGGAAATTTATCCATTTATACCCATATTTTCCCAGGAATTTTTAATTTATACCGGGTAAAAATTAAAATCAATTAAAATGTTTGTAATTACGATATTTTACAATATATCGTTAAGATTTATTATGAAATAAGCACATATTTAGTTTTTAAATTAAGTACTGTGTAAAAAAGTACTTATAAAGTGTACAATTTACGTTTTGGTTACAAAAAGACCTGACAAAATATAGGTATCTTTATTCTGACTCATTCGCAGCCAACTGGTTTTAGACGATAAATGTTATGCCGGGGCGACGAACAAGTTTGCCAAATGCCGGAATTCTATTGAACGGCTAGGCGATCATCGAATCGTAAGGCCCGCCTTACACGAATGTCAGCCAACTTAATTACACTCTCTCTCTCTCTCTGTCAGAGGAAAGACGTCCACTGCTGGACAAAGGCCTCCCCCAAGGATTTCCATAACGACCGGATGCGGGCAGCGCAGGACCGTCCGTTATGGAACTTAATTAGTAACTCTCTCAAAAACACGCTTGCATAAAATTTTCTCGATAGAAAAATATTGCGAAGTTACCTCCAAATCCTAACTAATATTATAAATATGAAAGTGAGTTTGTTTGTTACCTCTTCACGCTTTATCTACTCAACCAATCTTCCTATTTCACATACACATAGTTAGAAGTACTGAGAAGGACATAGGATACTTTTCATCCCGGGAAAAAGCACTGTTCCCGAAGGAAATTCACGCGGGCGAAGCTGCGGGCAAAAGTTAGTCTATAATACAACTGAAGATGTTTTGATTTTTTTGTTAATTCTACTTTAAACAGCCATATACTAAAAATGCATCATTATTTTCAAAATATTATTTGAATACATATGATTTTAAATCTGTTGTTTATGTTTTTTTTATATTTGAACCGAAAACAACTAGTTATTTATCTTCCTTATAATCAAAACACACCTAATATTTATACTTTAATTATTATTTTATCAGTATTAAAGAAAATAAGGATAATTTACTTTCATTTTAATTTCTTCCCGGTATAAATAAAAAATATCGGGTATAAATGGGTATAAATTAATTTTTACCAATTCTACCCATTCTTTCCCATTTTTACCTTCCGGAAATTTATCCAAGCGCCCATCTCTAGTCATACCAAGATTAGTAACACTGTGACTCAATGGGAAAAAAAGTATTGATGAGTCACAGTCTTACTCATTGAAACTAATGTTTTTCCCAATGAGTGACACTCTTACTCATCGGCACTTTGTATTCCCGTTGAGTAACACTGTTACTAAACGAAACTCTGTAATCCCGTTGAGTATCAGAAATTAAAGATAACAATTGAATATTAAAGTACATATTGTATATTGTAATATACCTACATTGTGATTTTATGAATAACAGAAAAGGAAGCAATATAATAAATTTCGGAAAAACAAAAAAAAATATTCTCAATAAATTTATTACTTATGTAACATAATAAGGAAAAATAAAACCATTTTTTTTTACTTTCTTAATTATAAAGAAATATACTAAAATTATGTTAAGAGCACATTTTAGTCTCTGATTATAATGGGAGCTATTGAAGACAACTTTGCAAAATAAAAAAACGTATTTGAAGAATAATTATTTAAAAAATACTGTACTTTAACAATATCACAATCAATCTTAAATAATCTAAAATTTTAAAACATCACAATCATCGCCTTAATCCACAAAAATAGACAACAATCAACAATTTTAAAATACTTACCTCAATCAATCTTAACAATTAGTGTTTGGAATTAGTCGAATAAACCAAACATTTTTTTTTCGTTCTTGTGGCGCAATATTGCTTGAATTATTCTTTCAATACTATTTGTTTATATTAAAAAGTTGACCTCAACAGCTCCCATAATAACACTAGTTTACAATTTTTTTATTTTTTTTTATACCCTCAAAGTTACTAGGTTTTTTTGATAGATCTGTATGTGTGGAATATAGGTCTAATTATAAGTTTCCTCCATCACGTAAGATTTGTGAAATAAAATGTGTCAAAAATTCGAAATTTAATTTTTCGCTAATATTTTGCGATAGTATTAAAATAAGTCATTCTAAAAATTTTAACATGTTTTATAGCTGTAATTATTATAACACTCTTCAATAATATAAAGCAATTCAATTTTAAATTTTACAATTTTGATTTCCTGGAAAAACTTTTTTTGAAAGTTGTGTTAATTTCTCCATACATTTTATGGTTATAGTCCTTGTATGGAGAAAATAACACAACTTTCAAAAAATGTTTTTGCGGGAAATAAAAATTGTAAAATTTAAAATTGAATTGCTTTATATTATTGAAGAGTGTTATAATATTTACAGCTATAAAACATGTTGAAAATTTTAGAACTACTTAATTTAAAATATTACAGAAAAATATTTTTTTGAATTTTTGACAAATTTTTTTTCGCAAATCTTACGTGATGATGGAAATTTATAATCAGACCTATATTCCACATATATAGATCTATCAAATAAACCTAGTAGCTTTGAGGGTACACAAAATGTGTAAACTAGTGTAATCAGAGACTAAATGTGCTCTTAAAATATTTTCAGTATATTTCTTTATAATTAAAAAAGTAAAAACATCTGTTACATTTTTCCTTATTATCTTACAGAAATAATAGGTACATCTATTGAAAATAACAGTTCCAATTTGTTTTCCGAATTTTATTACATTGCTTCCTATTCTGTAAAACATAATCATATGTGGGCTTCTTACATTACAATAATTTAATATTTTCAATTGTTTTATTTAATTTCTGATACTCAGCGGGAATACAGTGTCTCGTTTAGTAACAGTGTTACTCAACGGGAATACAGAGTGCCGATGAGTAAGAGTGTGACTCATTTGGAAAAACATCAGTTGCAATGAGTAAGACTGTGACTCATTGATACTTTTTTCCTTTTGAGTCTCATTGTTACTAGTCTTGGTACGACCATCGATATTACGTGTAATGTTTTATCGATGGTACGACTCATCGGGAATTAAACCAAAAATCACTGTTCCCGTAGGAAATTCACGCGGGCGAAGCCGCGAGCGAGCAAAAGCTGATGTTGGTTACTCAACACGTAAAATCTACTGGACAGATTTCAATGAAATTTGGTATACAGGTAGAAAAATACCGGGAATAGCACATAGGGTACTTTTTACCAAAAAATTCCCACGGGGGCGAAGCCTCGGGGCGCGGCTTGTTCATAAATAATTCAGTGAAGAGAAACAAAACCACAAATGTATCTTATCATCAATATTTATTCGTCAATGGTTACAGCTCCACTGTTGATATCCACAATGACGTCATGGGGTGCTCTGCCATCGATTGTGCATCCCACAGACTGTGCTGTGCCGAGGATCTCCCTAACTGTTCCAGACAGCTCTCGGGCCATTGATCGGGGCCTCATGATCTTGGCAATACCAATAACATCTTCAAGTGTGATGTTGCCATTGTGTTTGACTGAAATTGAAAAAATGAGTTTTGTTAAAAGGGGAAAAATTACCAGATTTATATTTATTTAACAACGAACATGGACATAATATGAAATAAAAAACTAATTATCTATAAAATATATATACTAAATTAACCTAAAATAAAAACTATAAACTAGTGAGTGGATTAACTTTATAGAGAGAGTGAGATCTCCAGAATTATTAAGGACTAAAAAATTTTGTTTGCTTGTGAAGCTAGCTTCCAAAATAAGAATAATAATATTATGTTCTGTGAGATAATCAGAATTATAAGTATAATAACCATTCTGTTATAAGAAAAAAAAAAACGGATATCTCTTAAGAACAAATAATAATTTCAAATTAAAATATTTAAAATACATATATTAAATATAAAGAAATTGAAACTTTTAACTGAGGCATCTAACACACCATATTTCAAAGGATTTTGTACTAGTTACCTGTAACTTCATCCATGCAGAATTTACAATAGTTTATATCTTCATTCAGTAGTTTTTGTGTACAAACATACATACATAAATTATTTTTCTTAGAAGTCATGAATTTTAAGAGAAAAATAATTTAGGCATCTAGTAGCCCCATAAAAACCCCTTATATATTTTTTCTTAAATATCTACTATGTGTTGTATCAAGACCTAAACATAAAGCCAGGAATAGAGAAGTGTGGCGAATACTCCACCGACAAGAGTGCGACTCATAAATAAGATGATCTAAAATTAATACATATTAAGTACTCTCATATAGAAATTAGGAATGGTGAAAAAATTCCATGCGAGAAGGACTTGAACCCGCGACCAGGTTTTTTCACCATATCTAATTTCTATATGAGAGTACTTTAGTACTAACTAATTGCATCATGAGATGCACAAAAATCCAAGAATAAACACATAGTTATACTTACTGTTTTTCTGCTTCTTGCGGTCACGCGGGGGCTCCTTCAGGGCTCTGATAATGAGGGCAGCGGCGGAGGGCACCACTGAGATCTGTGCTTGTCTGTTCTGGACAATCAGCTGCACGGTGATCTTTAGTCCCTTCCAGTCACTAGTCGCCTTGGCAATGTCATCACCAACCTTTTTGGGGGACTGCAGTGCAAGAGTATGGTTAGTCTATTAGTTTCATAAAATGTACAGTTAGATGCCGAGAAATCTGACTGAATACTATCTCAGAGGGTCAGGTTCCTCTGTATCTGACTGTAAATCAATTAAATAATGCTACTATATTGGATTGACAAGTTTGTATCATGCACATTACCATTTAACTTGAATTAAATAGGTATAATATGTATTTATTATTTTACCATGCAATAAAATATCAAATAGAGTATATGTTTACCCATGCTGGATAAATACATAATATATGTACTTGTGAAGATATTTATCTTTTAGAATTAAAAGAAGCATAACAAATTATGCTTTCTACAATTAACTAAATGAACAGTTACCACAACTCGAGGCAGTTTTCTTCATAAATTTCCTTTAGGATTATGTAGGTATACCCTAGGAAAAAACAGCGTGGCAGTCATATTGCCTGGTCCGCGACCCCTTCAACATCGGGGTAGCCGCGACAGGGAACCTGGTTAGGGATCCTGAGTCGCGGGTTCCTTCCATCCGCCACCCGGAAGGACGCGCCTGGTAGGGAGGCACCCCCCAGGATGATCACAATTATTTATATACCACGAGGCCTTAAGAAAAGCCTCGTGCTAGCGCTGTATCAACATCAGTCGAACAGTGCTACAAATGTTTAGGACTGCCACGAGCGCCAATAGGTTAGAAAAATAAAAATTTAAGTTTACCGCGTTCTATACTTACGAGACCCAATGGACCAATTTTAGGAGCCAAGGATGATGTGGCACTGACTTCCCCACCGACGCATCTCAAGTTAACTGTAAGATAAATGAAGAACACAATTCAGAAAGTTGGATTTACACTCGCTTCACTGAGAGGAATATTACACGGCAATTACTAGCTTACCGATTTTAATTTCATTAGGATCGAACTTGGGCGGCATTGTGTCAAAGAATTATAGCGCGAACTTCACAAAATAAAATAAATCCAAGTTGATAAACTCGGATTAAAAAGACGAATCGCCGTAAAGACGTTCCTGCAACTCTACAGTCGTCGCGAAAAGAATGATAGTTGAAGAGTGTCATCTTGACATTACATCGTGACATTGACATAAGATGACATTTTGATGGTCTATGGATAGGTATTATGCATGGAAGTAATAAGTACTTTGTACAAAGTACTTATTACTTCCATGGTATTATGCTGGCTGCTGGCTGGCTATGCACGGCACTGCAGAGGGGTCAATCTAAAATAACCTACCTACACTTCCTATGACATTTCAGAAAGAAAAAGTATCATTCATGTTCTTATTTCTTGGTTTTAACACAGACATAATTTAAAAAAAAAATTACTTCTGTGGGTTTTAAGGAAAGTTTACCGTTTTCGAAAATATTTCCGAGAAATGGAGCAACCAAAAAGTTTCCGCTCGTTCTTTGAAAACGAGAACGGCACATCACTATGCGGGACCAATAATTTCGTTTTTAAACATTGTAACACTGGTTTGATGTGTCATGTCATGGAGTGAGTGAGTGACAGATTGAGATTGACAATTTTCCTGATTTTATTGATGAAATCAGTGTAATTTTTCACTTTTTTGTGTAAAAATTTATAATATTGTTCCTATTGTGTTCTAACTAACAAGTTTAACATTTCCTTTGTTGTCTTACATCTAGTGTTTCAAAAATGACTAACGACGAATCTGTATTGAAACAGTATCTATCAAAGTATAAACATCGAGATTACACCATTCGAGAGGTACTCAATGTGATTCAACTTTATAAAAGTTTGGTTTATCGCCTGGAAGCTTTTGTTTTTAACAATGGATCTAGAAAAGATTTGCTACACCTAGATGGGACTATACCCGTTAATTACAAAGGCGCATATTACAACATTCCAATTTGTATTTGGCTTATGGACACACATCCTCAAAACGCTCCTTTGTGTTTTGTAAAACCTACTCCGGACATGTCTATCAAAGTCTCGATATACGTCGACAATAATGGCAAGGTCTATTTACCTTATCTTCATGAATGGTCTCAAAATGGATCCACATTATTACAATTAATCCAGGCTATGATAAGTGCTTTTGGGGAAATCCCACCAGTTTATTCCAAACCTCGGAACGAGGCGAGACCTTATCCAGCATCGCCCTTTATGCCTCTACCAGGTGGTGGTTACCCTTATCCTCAAGGAGCCCCCCAACCTGGCTATCCCACAACAACTCCATATCCAACAACTTCAAACTTGCCATACCCCGGTTATGGTACCCCATACCCGGGTGCTATAAATACCAATGGCACTCCTTACCCACCAGCATCTTCAGCAACTCCATATCCACCGGCCACTAATTATACTCCGGGCACTGATGCTGCTGGTGGTACAATTACCGAGGAGCACATCAAAGCATCACTGCTGTCAGCTGTTGAGGATAAACTAAGAAGAAGACTAAAGGAACAATCACAGCAGTCTCAGGCAGAGTTGGAGACTTTACGTAGGACTGAGCAAGAGCTACAACAGGGAAAGACTAGACTCGAGGACATATTAGCTCGGCTCCAGAGAGAAAGAGCAGAACTTGATAAGAATGTGACAACATTACAAGAGAAAGAAAAAGAACTACAGGCTGCTGTAGAAAGATTGGGAGAACAGGAAGGTATTGATGTTGATGAGGCAGTGGTGACCACTGCTCCTCTGTACTCTCAGCTGTTAAATGCATTTGCTGAAGAGGCTACTTTGGAGGATGCAATTTATTACATGGGTGAAGCATTACGAAAAGAAGTAATTGATCTGGACACATTTTTGAAGCAAGTTCGTACCTTGGCACGTAAGCAGTTTACGTTGAGAGCTCTAATGCATAAATGCAGACAAAAGGCGCAGCTGGCATGTTAGTCGATGTACTGATCTCCACTTATGTGGCATTACACTGAACCCTCTGACAAGATAAAGATGAATACGAATACTATGAATATTTTTTGCAGAACCTACTGTGCATGTAGGTTTTCATTGGTGTTTGTGTTTAAAAAATCTATTCACTATTGTAATAATATTTAATGTACAAGTTGTTCCAAGGCATGAACATTTTTACCCCTGAATTTCAATCTTTTATTTAATTAATTAGTTTGTAGTAATTTTAAAGAATTCACTTCATCAGTATCATCATTTGTACGTAAAATTTGTTGTTAGTTATCACACTGATGATATGGTTATTATATCATATTAGATTTAAAAATATATCACTATTACGTAGGTGTATCACATTTGTTATGATTAGATCTGTTAGCCACAATATGTAGTTTTTATATGTGGTTGTGAGTGATTCTTGTTCATGTTATATTAGGAATCACTGATACTGATTGAATAGTTACAAAAATTATATAAAAATTAAATATTTTCTTTTATATCACACTTAAATCAGCAATGAAACAGAAAAACAGCATTCATATTAAACTGGTTTTATTTGCCATTTTAAATCTGGACATTTAATTGATATTCTGGATTCATTCTAAAATGCACTGGCATACATTATATTATCATTAGTATTATTGGAAATTTAGACAATAAGACGAACATATATTTAGTGACTTGAGAGAATCTACATCTAACAGGCCTGTTTGGAGTACTTTGCAAGTGCCATTTAACAGGAGTATAATGCAATGTGATTATAATATAATGTTTTGTAATCATTCTTTACTATAAGGCTGTATACAATATTATTGCTTCATTGATAAATATTTTAAAGTATATAAAAATGTAAAAAAATGTTGTATTTAATAGAAGTCTTTTTTTATTATTGCTTGTATTTATGCTAGAGGAATTACTTCATGAAGTCCAAAACTGCCCTAATTTTTTTTTATATGATAGTATTACGACCCCACGTAAAAGTGGCATGGTCAAGAAGAAAATTGTCCTTGCATTGAGACAGAATTGATGTTCCTCATCTTTGCTGTAAATTATAACTACAGTTGATGATAATACTCTTATTTACATAGTGTTATCAATGTTACATTATGAAAGATAGTTGTTTATCAGTTTTATGTCTTGATGAATGGTAATAGGGTAAGTTTTGCATTGCATGTCTTTGTGGACTGATAAAATTTGTCACAATAAATATGAAATTGTATCAGACTGCATTATATTATTTCTGCCGTATATTCTGCGAAATTATGGTGCAATGTATGTAGGCATATTAACTATCTATCAAAATATAAAAATCGTACAATTCTTTTTCACAAACTATTTCAAAAGCACCTACATACATACATCCTTTCGACTCTCAAGAACTTTAACGTTTGAATGGCTTGACTAACTGCACCCCGGCAAAGAAAAAATACACTAACGCGAAAAGAAGCGACACTTAAGCATGTGTGCTGTATAATAGGTTATGGCTATGTGCGAGGGGGCATTGAGAGGCGCGCGGGACGGGGAACCAACCTCCACCAGATGTTTGTATTAAACTATCCTCAGGGCTGCTAGAAATGACGCGGTCTATCACTCATGTCATGACAGGTGGGCGCTATTGTCAAATACTATAGAGTTTAGAGTTAGGCCGAAATTTAGCTATTGTTTATTACTCATCAACCCTAGCGCTGAAAATCTGGCTCAAGGAGTATTTATTTTTCTCCATGGTTGCCGGCACTCGAACTCTCACGTACAGGGAGTGTCACGGGTGTGACCCCGGGGCTTCGGATTTTCAGCCCATGTGCTATTATTACAGGTTTTAACAGTAACAGTAGTACAGGTTTTAAACTTATGAAAATCCGTCCAGTAGATTTTGCGTGATTGACACACAACCAACTTTAGCATTTATACATTAGTGGAATTCAATAAATACCTTATGAAATGAAAACAGATCAATATATATATCAATCATTCATTTAATGAAATATAAAATTTAAGCTTAGCGTGTGTAATAAATAACAATGCTAGCAGGAATGACGTCACTGACAGCGAAGCTTCACTTCTTTTCTTGTTTCTTGCCCTTCTTGGCGGCCGCGGCCGCTTCGAGGTCGATAGGCGCCGGCTTCACAAATGGTATGAAGTCCTGGTACTCCTCAGGCATCCAGGTCTTCAATACTTCAGGCACCTGACACAAAAAAAATCACAAGAAGTCATAGAGTTAGAATTTTTTTTTGAGTGAATTTTTTTTTATGTCTATGCTTGAAGTTCACAGGAAGCAGATGATCAACTATCAACAATATGATTTTCTAAATATCATTATCTAGATTTTCCATAAGGGTCAGCGCACACCAAGCTGCAAAATACTTGAGCAGTTTGTTTTATTAATAAATAACTAATTATCCATTAGCTCATTGATCTTTCATTATACATAGCTCCCACAAATATATGAAAATGAACCATATTTACACTACTGAACTTTCTGTTTATCGTACATGGTTCATCCTACTAATGTTATAAATGGAAAAGGTTGGATGTGAGTTTGTGAGGATGTTTGTTACTCAATAACGCAACATCTAACGTACTTTTTATCCCGAAATTCTCACAAGAGCGAAGAACCGGGGATCAGCTAGTATTCAAATATTTAATCTAACTGCTCGAGCATTTTGCATCTCTGTGTGTGGTGGCCCTTGTGAAGTGCCGCCGAAAAATTACCTGTTCTCGAAAATTTCCGAAAGTTCTATGGAATTTTTCGGTTATTTTCGTCCTCGAGAATATTTCCTATAAATTTCTATGGCCCGTGTGTTTAGCGGTATACCTCTGTTAAAAGGGAGAGTAAAAACATTTCAAAATAATAATAATAAGGCTGTTACCTTGACCCCGCCCTCAGCCTGGTGCACCTCGAGGATCGCGCAGATGACGCGGGTGGTCGCGCACATGGTCGCGTTCAGCATGTGCACGTACTCGGTCGCCGCGTTCATTTTCTTGGTCTGCCCGTACCTACATATATAGGTTAGATTATTATCTGTGGAGGGAAAAATAATCTACCCGTACCTAGATATAGGTTTAGATTATATAATACTAGCAGTTGCCCGCGGCTTCGCCCGCGTGATTTCGCTTAGATGAAAAATCATTTTGTGTTCCAAACCGTTTCAGATCTTCGATCTTCTTTTAATACGTCTACAGAAAATGGTCATCAGATTAATTAAGTTTTGCTAAGGCGCCATTTCCATATATGATATAGTGTAGCTGGTCTCTTGGAGTTATTCATCAGATGTTCCAGATCTTCAATTTTTATACGTTAGCAGTTTGCTCATCAGGTTGAACGATTTTTGCTAAGGCGCCATTTGCATATATGTTATAGTGTAGCTAGTCTCTTGGAGCTTTTCATCAGATGTTCCAGATCTTTAATTTTTATACGTCAGCAGCAATAGCTCATCAGGTTGAACGACTTTTGTTAAGGCAACATTTCCATATTTCTTAAAGTTTAACTGTTCTGTTTTGGTTCTTCATCAGGTGTTCCATTTTAAAATCAACCCAGGCTTAATAGCTATACAACAAAAAAAGTTTCATTCAAATCGGTTCAATACTTTCGGAGATTAGCGTGATCATACATACAGACAGACAGACAAAAAATAAAAAATAAATATTTTTTGCTTTCTATTATTCTTTGTAAGTGTCCCTCTATCCATTTCAGTCAAAAATACAAAATGTACAGACAAAATATTTTTACTCTCTTATTATATGTATAGACATGTGGATGCTGTCCGCAGACGCAAAAAATGAAGCTCTCTAGCCTTCGTTTATAAACCAAATACTCCTTATCTACCCTATCCTTACATATTATAAAAGTCGCCGCGTTGTCTGTCTGTCTGTTCGCGATAAACTCAAAAATAACTACGGATTTCCATGCAATTTTCACCAATGGACGGGGTCATGAGGAAAGTTTCGGTGTATAATTTACGCGGGCGAAGTCACCGGTAAAAACTAGTATCATAAAAAACCAATCGTATCACGTCACTACATTGCGAAGTAAAGAAAAGACAAACATACTTAATTATACATATACTAGTCGTTCGCTGCGAACGTAGACCTCGCGACTATTAAAATACAATATTTATTTTCTGAAATAAACGGCTGGACCGATTTTAATGCCCAACGAACTTGAAAATTCAATTTTTTAATTAACCATCCCTACATATATTCCAACTTTCATCAAAATCGGAACAACGGTTCGAGAGTTATCGCGGAACAAACATACATACATACATACAAACAATGTGTTTTTCGCTCCAACTTGAATTATAGCCCTCGCTCGCTTCGCTCGCTCGGTCAATTAGTTAGGAGTATTGGGTTTATACACCTAACTATATCCCGTTACAAACTAAATTCAAATTACCTCAAGCTAGATTATTATCAGATGTATCCTTGACCGGCACGATTAAATTCGAAGTTTGCGTGTTAGGTTTCCCATAATTAATTTGTTCACAACACCTAAAGGTTTATTGGTAATATAGTTGAACCATTTTATAAAAAACTTCGTGTTTGATAGACGATTAAATTCACGAAAACAATGCGACCTTGACAATGCCCTCACACCACATTATTAAATTCTCATTTTTTTTAAATTAATAAATAATAAATATTTTAGGACCTTTCTATTTCAATGTTCTGGGGGGTTAAAACGGCCATTACGATGAATCAAAGAGCAACAAGGACTTTCGCGCGCGGCCCGGAAGGGAGGCGCCATAGATGTCTTTCCCCTCTGCCAAAGCTTAAAGGTCCAGGTGGACTTGAGCGTTTATAAAAACTGTTTGCATTCGGACTTTTCGCTAGACAGAATCCATCAGTCAGTGTGAATGACACATAGGCCGCAATACAAAAAAATCCGAATTGTTCAATTTTGTGCTGCATAAAGAGGTCTGGGACATCTATTTTACAGAAAGATGGTGTTACATTTCTCTAGTAAGTAAATTCTTATCATATGATTATAAATTAAACAAAATTCATACATTTTATTATAATGTCATTGTTGGATTTGTTTACCAACATCAGTCCGGTCGCCTATAGAAACACGGATTTGTCGAGTGATAATTCCGTCCAACATCTAGATTTAGTGATGTTACTTTGCTTACATTGTGTGTTGTAGTCCTGTATCGGTAAACTGCGATAGGTAGTTTTAAATTGTTGTATGTTGTAACGTGTATTTTTCTTATTTTTTTACAGCTTTCCTAAAAATAACTACTTAGAGATGTGTGTATGGAAAAACTAGTGCAACAACTAGCAAACCTGGGATGCCAAAAAGACAAGTCCCGTTTGTTAAGCTCATTATAAGGCATCTGATTTCCACGAATGGTGTAAGTCAGCTCGGATAAACAAGACTAAATTGAACAAGAGAAAATTACATACAAGGCCTTGCGCGTACAATATAACAACATGTTCAGGATGCTGTTGCGGCTGCCTCGCTTCTGTAGCGCGTCTGAGATGTTTGCTGAAGCTCATACGGATGACTTTTACGCCATTAGACGCAAACGAGTCGCCTCTTTGATGCACAGACTGAGGGGCAGTAGTAACAGCATCCTGCAGGCATTGTGGTCAAAGTTTGACAGCACACTCCTTTCCTACTGGAGTGGTATTGTGATCGGCGCCGTCAGCCAAATATCTTTACTTTCTTTACTAACATAGTTATTAAGTCAAATTGTTACTAACATAAAGTGGATCTTGTTATCTGAATAAAAATCATTTTATTTATTTATTTATTTAAAATTATTAGAAATAGTTAAGTTACATATATTTAGATAATTTTAATTTTATAAGTATTCCTTTCTTGTCTTTGTGGTACTTAACTAATAAACGTGATAACTTTGCAACTGTGATTTAATTTATTACTAGCTTTCGCCTGCGGCTTCACCCGCGTGGATTTCCCACGGGAACAATGCTTTTTCCCGGGATGAAAGGTACCCTATGTCCTTCTCCGTATTTCCAGCTAAGTGTATGCGAAAATTCAAGAAGATTGTTTCAGTAGATAAAGTGTCAAAAGGAACAAACAAACAAACTCACTTTCGCATTTATAATATATAGTTAGGATTATGCTAATTCTGCGAAGTGCACTCTGCGAAGTGCACCAATTGCGAAAACCACCTTTTGTTCGAGTGTACGTTTTGCGAAGTGCACATTCTACGTCAGACCCACAGATAGAATCACTAGTGTATAAAAAATGCAAATTACTGCTAGAGCCCCGGGTATGTCATTCATAAGAACGTATCCATATTTCCATACCTCCTTAGCAATAAATATTATAAATGCGAAGTAATACTGTTATACTCACGGCTAAACCACTCCACAGATTTTATTAAAGCTATTGATTTTAACAAATAAATATTTCTATTGATTATATAGTTTAAGGCCCGAGAAATTCGATAATTTATAATTTATCGATAATGCAGAATTACATTTTTGCCATTCACTATTGAAAACAAAGTCAAAAATATGTTAATGTGTGTTCTGTCTTATATTCGTACACAAAAATCTGACGGGTGGTGACAGATTTGTCAATGTATTGTTTTATTTTTCATATGTGGTGTCGTAATTTGTCGTAATTACAGATTTTCATTATGTATGTGTGTACCGAACAGCGCTTGCGTGAATTTCCCTCCCCCCGCAAAAAATGCCAGAAAGATTTGAATTTAAACATCTCGCTATGGCTTCTCCCTCCGTAAGGAGTCCGTGTTGCTCTATGCGATGAATAGAAATCAATTTCTCATTTCCTAAATATTTAAAATTGAACCTTAAATTATGCAGAATAAGGTTCATTTTTAAGTATTCATCAACGCGGCTGTATTAGACTTTTTTTTAAATATTTTTTTTTTTTAAATATATACGGACAAATTACACAGATTGAGTTAGCCCCAAAGTAAGTTCGAGACTTGTGTTATGGGATACTAACTCAACGATTCTTTATTTTATAACAAATACATATATAGATAAACATCCATTAGACTCCCTGCGTGCTTGTGAAAATAAGATAAAGATAAATTTATTCGGTAGAGAACTTATTACCTGACAAGCAGTCTCCTAGCCTGGTACTCCAAACAGTTGCTGCAGGAGACCAGCTCCCTGAAATGAAATAATCGTTTTAGAAACTGGACCATTAAATAAATTCTACTAATGTAAACGTCAAAGTTTGTGAGAATGGATTACTCTTTCACGCAAAAAAGGTCTGTCTCGTTCACTTATCACTTCTTCCTAACTTAATACCGTAAGGAATCTATGTATACCTCACACATCAATCTGTCAAAGCGTTTAAAAATTATGGTGGAAAGAAACTACACACATGAAGCCTGAAAACATAACTCTCCTTTTTGAAACAGTCGTGTCATAATATAGGTAAAGTCAATATGATATGTATGTGGGAATGGAATGTATCCGAATATGACAGGTTGTATGAATAAATTGTCATGATGTGTAGCCGAACGTTGAGAATGAGAGGAAAGGACGGATGTGTGAGAGAGAAAGACGACGGATGCGGGACGGATTAGATTTAGTTCAATATAGGATTACGAAGAAGACGTTGCACAATCACGATGTTAAGATTGTATTTTTTTTATAAAGTTTTGAAAAATAAACACTATCAAAAATATTTCTGGCCGTTTCGCTGTTCCCTGATCATGTCGCCATGTTTTGTCACTATTATTAATACGCGCAGGTACGCGTTGTGCCAAATCCTTTGTCGGCGCTGGCTTTAGGTATTCACGGTTTTCTTTAGGTATGTGTATATTTTTTTTCCTTCGTCTGAGGTACAGACAGATAGGTAGAAGATAGAAACAAACAGTCCGTGTATTTACCTAAACGCTCCAGAGCCCGGGAACCAAGCTTCCAAGTCCAGTTTCTTGGCAGCGGCATGGTTCAAAGCCCCGGACACGATATTGACAACGCGGTACGGGATGCCCAGCACTTGGTAGAACTCCTCAGCGTTGGTGATCATCGCGTCCATCATCTTCCACGAGGCGCTTTAGGGTTTCACCCTCGAGAGAATTTGGGACCCATTAAAGAAGGACACTGTCTTATACCCTTGTATCAAATTTGATCTAAATCGGTCCAGCCGTTCTCGAGCTATAATACAGTGTTACTAATCGAGTGTCTTTTATGCATATAGACATAGTTAGAAGATAGAAAAATATGTATTTTCAGTATTTACCTGGACACATCAGAGCCCGGGAAGCAAGCTTACCAGCCGAGTCACTTCATTAACAAAGGTGAACAAAAACAAAATATACCTGAACGCTCTAGACCCTGGGACCCAAGCCTCCAAGTCCAGCTTATAGCTCATTATGTATACAGACAGATAGAAAAAGATGTATTTCAGTATTTACCTAAACGCTCCAGAGCCCGGGAACCAAGCTTCCAAGTCCAGTTTCTTGGCAGCGGCATGGTTCAAAGCCCCGGACACAATATTGACAACGCGGTACGGGATGCCCAGCACTTGGTAGAACTCCTCAGCGTTGGTGATCATCTCGTCCATCATCTTCCACGAGGCGTCGTCGTGGGGACAGGTTAGCACGAACTGCTCCACCTGGTTGAGATTATATAAAGAATTCAGGATTATTTACATGGTTACTCATGTTTTTATTTTAGTCTAATCAATTTATTTAAACTTTATTGCACAAAATTACAAAAATAGTGGACTTAACGCCATATGGCATTCTCTACCAGCCAACCATTAGACCAAACACTAAATTAACTAAGAAAACTAAAATCTAATATTTAAACTATTACTTAAAAAATAAACATAATAACTAATACATACTCGTACATACATACATAGAATCACGTCTTTATCCCTTACGGGGTAGACAGAGCCAAGAGTCGCGAGACTCGAAGGCCACGCTTAGCTGAATAGTGTGCTCTCTGATGGAATAGAGATTCAGGTATAGTGACAGGTTGCTAGCCCATCACCTATAAATGGAGAAATCCCCAGTTTACAGCCCTTTCCCTCGATTGACTTTTACAATCTGCGCGGGAAGAGAAGCAGCTGGCACATTCTGTTTTTTTCTTCGCTCCCAGACCAGCATGGAAGCCATAACTAATAATTTATATTAAATAAAAATTGAGCCTAAATCGTTGCCGTCAGGGTAGGGTACCGAGGAGACTGGCAACGTTACCTTGTACAAATACATGGCTATCCATGACTGTCAGGCTTATGTTTTAATAATGCTAGATTCTTAGAGCATTTGATTTAATAAGCATTTGATTTGATTTAATAAATTAATGCAATAGTACCTTCTCAAATTGATGTACCCTGAAGATACCACGCGTGTCACGTCCATGAGAGCCGACTTCTTGCCGAAAACAGGTGGACAGACCCGCATACCTGTGTTCAAATAAAAAAAATATTATACAGGTGATCTTTTATTCAGTATCAAAATCGCATCAGGTTTGAATGATGAAACTGAGTGTGAATGAAGGGGACGACACGCTTCGTCGGGAGTTTCGAATAAAAAGCACCCTATGTGCTTTAGGTAATATTCTGTCCATGTACCAATACATCCCAATTTTCGCATATATGTACATATTAGTAGGATAATATAAGATGCAGCAGCAGATATGTTATACTTTTCTATACCTTAATATTATATTTTTAAGCCTATTTTTGCAGGTCGTAGATATACAACATCAGATAAAAAAAACTTCCATCGTAAAACTTAAAATCATGAAATAACATATAGGCAGATTTATGTATTGGCATGCTACCTACTGAACGAGGTGAAGTCGGTGCCAAGTGCAGGAGTAAGGATATTATATAATTGTTTAGTTAGGCATTTTATTTATACTACATGATTCTAATTTTAATTTAGATTATTTAATTTAGCACCGACTTCACCTCGTTCAGTAGGTAGCATGCCAGTACATTTTTCTTTTTGGTCGAAGTCGGTTCATTTTTTTTGGAAAAAAAAAAATATTTTATCATTTTTAGTGCACTTATAATACCTATTTTCATTAATTTTGTTGTCATGAAAACTTAAACTTATTTTATCACTGGCCAAAAATTAGGAAATCGAAACTTTTTATGTCAGTTGGATTTGAAATGTCAAAACATGTCAGAATTCCATTATTTTTGGCACATAAATAGACCAAAAGCCCGCGACGACCAAACCTTTCTTTTTAAAAAATGCTGAATATTTCTCTGTGTGGGATATACGGGTAAAATAGATTAGCACTAAGCATGAAGTTTGGATCTTAGTTGCTTACGCAGGTAATATGGATAGCAAAAGTTATTTTTATAGGTATAAAAAGCGCCCTTGGGGACCTCTCAAAGTAACATTAAATTCGGCTTTCATAATAAAACAAATACATATAACTATAATTTAGTAAAGTTTCCATGTCTGGCAGGGGTTTATATCTGCACTAATTGCTTGGCAATGGATGACATGAATTTCTAATATTATTCTGAATAAAATCCTGAAAAAACTTTTACTTACGTGAAATTGAGCTACCACTTTAAATACAATTCCTACAAATTATCTGCCTAAGTAATCATGATACAACTATTATAGTCGATAATCGCTATTTCTGTGTTGGGGGACATGCAAAGAGAATCTTGAGTTTTAATAAAATGAAGAAGGGCATGCTGTCGCGGGCTTTTGCTCTATAATCCAATGTTTGTATTTTAATATTTTGTTAGGTATCTTTAAAATTACCGAACAGATTCTGACGTGATTAAAATGGGATCAACTTGGGAATAGACTCTTTCGAATAAAAAAATAGTTTCGGAAATCAGTCCACCATAGGCATGCGAACCTCCACAATGAGTGGAACAAGAAATAAATGTAATTAATAATAATAATATTAATTATTCATAATAATAAATAAGCCTTTTATGTATGTGTCTTCATTATATGGACTAGGTCTGAAATAAACAATTTTTATTTTTATTTTTTATTTTTTTATAGGCGGAGAAATCGGCGAACATACATAAAAAAAAACATACATACATCGAAATATATAACCTCCTCCTTTTTTGGGAAGTCGATTAAAAAAGCCTATTTTGAGTGCCACTGCAGGACAAAGGTGGCTATCAAGTATTTCTCCTCAACAGCATTTCACCCTAGCTTTTGCCCGCGGCTTCGCCCGCGTGAATTTCCCACGGGAACAGTGCTCTTTCCCGGGATGGAACCCTATGTCCTTCTAAGTACTTCTATTTACTACTAGCTTTCGCCCGCGGCTTCGCCCGCGTGAATTTCCCACGGGAACAGTGCTTTTTCCCGGGATGAAAGCGTGAAGAGGTAACAAACAAACAAACAAACAAACAAACTCACTTTCGCATTTATAATATTAGTTAGGATACTATTTGGGGACGCCTGCGCAAGCACCAGACTGGTGATCAGTCCTCTCATACTGGGACCATTTGGCCCACTCAGTACTTCTATGTGCATGCGAAATTTCAGGAAGATTTTTTCAGTAGATAAAGCGTGAAAAGGTAACAAACAAATAAACAAACTCACTTTCGCATTAATAATATTAAGTAGGATATAAAAGATACCTTATAGGCAAAGATGCTTCTGGCAGCCACTCATCCCTGTGATAAGCGGCTATGGGCTGCTCGGACGTGGCAATCAAGTATTTCTCCTCAACAGCATTGTCGCCCTTATTTTCAGATCCTTTGCCCACTACTTTGTATAATTCTTCGTCGAATTGCGCCAGTTGTGCTACTTCTTGCATCACCTATAATAGAATAAATAATAAAAATAAAATAAAATATTTTTTATTAGGTAACACATTTTTTTAACAACTATTATCTATATATTATACTACTATTATATATATATTGCTGGAGCCGTTTTTTAAGTAATTTATACTTGTGCCAGGCGACTCCGCTTTTCTTATAGATTATTTTCGATAGGTTACATAGATGTTACCAAAAATTTACATAGTTTATACAGGATGTAATACAAAAAGATAAAATAATAAATACATTTGAATAATTGAAAAACGATCATCTACAAGTCTACAATACTTCTTTCTTGAAATAAGTCCACCTTTGTTTTATTTCCTTTTACTTACTTTGTATACATGTAAATTTTTCTTAGTAACTACAATAACTTCTTTGTCATATCATAGGATATGACTCACCGGATTTTTATTTAGGTACTTAGACACATAGCTAAAACAAAGCACCTTTTAAAATCATTTTATTATTTAGTAGGAGTCAAATATTCCTAAAACAAATGAAAGACATTGATTGAGGCCTGTACTTTAATACTCTCAGCTTTGTGACGGGCATCCTCTATAGCCTGACCACGGTAAACTTTACCGTGTTCTACGATTGTAGACTTTATGAATTACACTTTAAGGGTCAACAGCCCATCTGCAGGTCAGCCTAATAGTGGTTCAACTGTAGTCTAAGCTACTGTTGTAATTTCTTCTCAGCTGTGGTCATTCAGAAATGCTAGTAGTTCGTAGCTTTGTGATTTATAATATGATATGATATTTATTTTTGATTTATTTATAATATAATTTGATATTTTCGACGTGAGAAAGTGCCTTATTTGAAGGCCAAGTTACAATGAAATAACTTGACTTTAACTTACATCTTTCCTCATGAAGAATGGCGTATACAGCGGGGTGTAGCCTTTCTTTAGCAGTATCCGCAAGGACAGTTGGACTAGTGCTTGTTCAAGGAACACAGCGGGGCCCTTCAGGTAGTACCCGCGACCGCCGGCCACTGCGGCGCCTCTGTCGCCGTCCATACCTTAAAAGGAATATTTTGGTTTAGAAATTTGGCTCTAAACCAATCCATAGTATTTACAAAATATTCATCAGTGATTTCTGACGTTTTATATTTGTCTGGACTGTGGCTAAATTGATCATATTTATCTAAAAGACTCATTTCAGACTGAATATCCAATTATTGATCAAGCATTTCAAAGGCTCATTTACATATGACTACATACAAAATTGGATTCTAATCTATATATCCAATAGAAAATGGATGATGGGTGTATTACATAAATAAATACAGCTATTTTAAAACCTATTGCTCAAGTAATAATTTTTACATTACATGTTTTTCAAGCAAAAATTTACATCTGTTAATATGTTTAATTAGTCTCTATTTACCCAAGTGCCAGCATTATCTTTAAACAATAACATACTCAAACTCCTGCTGCATATCATAGGATTTTAAGTAAAGAATATTTTTGCTACATGTTAATCTTTTTTAATTCTTAGATTTGGGAAGGGTACAACATACCCTAAATGCTAAAACATTGCTAATAACTCACCATGAATTAAAAGTAAAAAATAATAATAAACACTAACAGAGATGAGTAGAGGAAATTGGAGGAGGCTTTAGGCTAGAAGTGGGGCATTGATAGCTAAGTAAAACAACTAAACACTAGCAAGTGTTCACAGTCATCAGTTATCTTATAGGCACTTTATCTAAGAACTTCAATAGTGCATGCTTAGCAATAGTGGCTAAATATTTTATTTGTTTGTATATGGCAAGGGCACCTGGTGGCCCAAGATACAGGCTTCGGCCTAATTTGAGTCTCCAGGGCTCCCACAAGTTTTTCTGATTATGTGTTGTATTTTAAGTAGATTGTGTAACTTGTGGAGTTAAATAAATGAATGTTGTATTTGTACTACATAATAGAAACCAAAAAAATTGTACACATAAAGTTTAGCAATTTCTTCCATAACTGCTTATATGATTTCCTTTGTTTCCAGATTTTTTAATTTGTTTTAAATAGAGCCAACTTACCATCAATCATGCAAATAAGGTCCACATGAGAGTATTTATTCCTGAAAGTGCAGTCTCCATGTGTCCTCTCCACCAAGTTGTGGTCTTCATCATCATCCACCGGCACTGAGGGGTGCAAGTGGTTGCCCACTTCCCGTAGAGCTGCTGAACGGGTCTTCTCAGCTGCAAGGAGTGCCTGCTCGTTTTTTGTTATGGCTTCATCTATGAGTACTCTGACCTATAAAGTTCAAGAAAATATATACAAAATATTTGTTTGGATAGTTTATTCAGATATTACGAAAATATCATTGAAATCATGTAATGATAAAATAACAATGAATTTGATGAGTAATTAACTGTTTGTTCATATGTCACCATATGGAAACATTATAACATGGTGCAATTTTTGAATAAAAACTTATTTGCTTTGCTTTACAATTACTTTTTTGGATCATATGTTTAATAAAGAAATGTAAATAGAGCAAAATCAATAGATTTCCTTACCTTCTTGATTTGATTTACTGTGAGTGGTTTCAACTGATCGCCCGTCAATGTGGCCAGGTTGCCGGCTACATCTGCTGGCACTTCCTGATCTTCCGGCCCAACGGGCTCCTTGCTCTTCATCTTCAAACCAATCTCTTTGCTGCACACATTCTTCAGCTTATTCAAGTTGTCCGCATCGTGGCGCAATCTCCTCCAGAGAGTGTCTTGTTCCACAACTGTGTTTACTAACCCCACATCTTTGTACCTTTTGCGTTGGTTTTCTCGGATTTTATCTGGGTCACCATCTTTGTCAGCACGGAACAAATCTAAATCGAGGACCATTTTGCTAAAGGCAACACGGAATTTTAATTTAAATAATTCTACAAAAACTGAAGAAACACTTTGTTCACGTCAGCTGCATGCGCCACTTGCTGTCAAAATGGATGGAATGAAATGTATGGCATTGGCATTTGTCATTGTCATGTACTTATTACTTCCATGGATGGTCGATTTGCTCAAGGAAGGATTATCAAAAGTCTGAATCTGTCTGTCTTTCAGTTTATATACAATTCTTTCTTCCACAGCAAGAAAGAGGAAGAAGTTTCATATTCTATTATAACCGCTTTGCCAATAAAACACTTTGTTTCACTTTGCCAATGCTAGCTAACACAAAAAAATATTATGTAGAGACCTAGAGAAAGAGAAAAAAAAAACAACTGTCAAATGAACGATTGGTCGGCCCATTCTTTCTCCGTATCCTCTTGTTGGTTTTTTGGATTATTTTATTACTATGTGGCTTTTATCGAAGAACAGCTGAAAATAATAAAGCCCAAACTGTTACCGATACATTGTAAGTACTGTGCTATAGCCTTGTGTTTTATAAGTTTTCAAAATTGAGCTCCCAAAGCCCTTGTTTACACGTCCCCATCACTGCTCTTATTAAATTTACAAAGGGGAGGTTCGCGTAGAACTGCAGCTATTCGTAATATAGCATTTTTGTATTTCTTTTGTCTCTATGTAATTTGAAACTCTTATCACTCCTAAACTGCTAGAACATGCCAATAATATACGTAATTAGCGTCGTTTTGTAACCCAATTGCTCACCGTTTGTAGAAATTTTATTGTTTTCCGGTGCTGAAGAGGAATATGATAACTAAACTGTAATATTGCAGGAAATGTGAAAATGATTCCTCTGAAAGACAATCAGGATGTGGCATCCTTCCTTGTCACAAAGCACTCATGGAAGGGCAAGTACAAGAGAGTATTCTCAATTGGCACCCATGGCATCACCACATATAACCCGGACCGACTAGAAGTTACAAATAAGTGGTTGTACGCTGATGTTATTACTTTAGCATCGGCAAAACACTCCAATTCCACTGCTAATCATGACTTCACACTGGTTATGAAGAAGGAGAAGAAGGTGGATTCTATGAAGTTCTCCTCTGAACATAAATGTCTGATATTAACTGAAGCATTCAAATACAGACATCTGTTTGCAGAAAAACCTAAGGATATTTTTGTGAGTACCTAATTTAATTAATTAGCTATTGCAATTAAAGTCGATTAAATGTCAGTTATTATAAAATTCAGGTCCTCAATATCAAAAAAGATAATTACAGGCACTTTATCAAACATAGTTTATTAAGACAAATGTGCCTGTGTTAATTCCACTTTTTCTATTGTGATAATTTTTTTAACAGAGATTCCAAGCATACAAACACCATTGGAGTGGTACAAGATTGCCAGTAGTCCTAGAAGTAGGTCCTTGTGCACTGGACCAATTGGATCCATCCACTCACACCTTACTGGCCAGTTACCCCTATTCTGACATCCAGGGCATCCTACAAGTACGGGATGTTCCTGGTGGCTTTGTCCTGGCCGTTGGTGGCTACAGTCGCCTTCATTTGTTCTCCAATGCCATGGAGCACCAAATGGTGATAAATAAGATGTTAGAAATGGCTAATCTTATGCTAAATATTAGCATCAAAGTGTTGTCAACCACAATAACTTTGGACGACTATCATGATCAGAGATTTGGAAAATATAGGTAAGTGGTTTAATTTCAGAAGTGTTTTTTGTTAAGAATTCAAAATAGGTAACTTTTTGGCCTAGTGTTGTTCGCAAACAGATGATACACTCATTAGCAAATCACACTATTATTATAAAAAGGAAGTGTTTGTAAGTTTGCGAGTTTGTTTTTAGGGGCTAAAAACTACTGAACGGATTCCAAAAATTCAATAGAAAACTACATTGTACAGTAAGCTCTTTTGTTCTTTAACACACTGGCTTATAAATGTATTTTTTACAAATAATATTCTTTCTTCATTGACTATTGTTTTGTTGCTTATCAAGAAGGATGTTAGACAAATAGGAGTTCCTGGTGCTAATATTTCCTGCTACATTCATATATGCTATTTTAAAGACTTTAATTATAATTTGGCTCAACTTTACTGACCAATTTATTGCAGAGTCAATGTACTCTAATTTGGATGGTACTTGTTTACACATTTTGATATTATAAATGGTGATTCATGCAACCTTGTGTGCTTATCTACTGTGTCTGTGTGGTCATATGTTATGATGTATGAGATAATAATACAAGTGTTTTAGTTATATTCATGTCGAAATGCTATTGATATGCATACATTGATATAATCTGTTAAAAATGTTAAAATGCTCTGTTTTTTTTTAAACAATAGCATCTTGATGAACCCTTTAAATTCCTGAAAAGAATTTTGTTGGTTCATACATACATATAATCACGTCTTTATCCCTAACGGGGTAGACAGAGCCAAAAGTCGTGTGACTCGAAGGCCACACTTAGCTAAATAGTGGGCTCTCTGATGGAATGGAGATTCAGGTATAGTGACAGGTTGCCAGCCCATCGCCTATGAGTGGAGGAATCCCCAGTTTAAACCCCTTTCCCTCGATTGACTTTTACAATCTGCACGGGAAGAGAAGCAGCTGGCACATTCTATGTTTTTTCTTTGCTCCCAGACCAGCATGAGTGACTTCCAACGGCCCCGGCGGGCCTGCCCCGGTGACGGGGCCGTTGGAAAAAAAAATTCCAACGGGCCCGTCGGGCCCGAATATTGCGTTGACGGGGCCGTTGGAAAAAAAAAATTACCAACGGCCCCGGCGTGTATTTTAAATGGGACGGATAGCATTAAAAAAATTAAAGCATACGCTCCGGTAGAGTTTAAAGGGGGGGAAATTGTGTATTATTTTGTAGACCTTAAATATGAAATGAAAATAAAAAAAGAGTTTGAATGTAACAATCAGTTTTTATTGTTGATAAAAATAAATATCAACTAGGTAGGTATCAACAATCATATATATAAGAAAATAAAATACATGATGTTTGTTTTATATCATGACACCATCATGACACAGAATACATAATAGTACAAGTATTAAGATAACAATAATATTTATTTTATTTATTTATTTCTTTAACCTTTATTGTACAAACACAATGTATGGCACAATATATTGTGGACTTAATGCAGAAGCATTATCTAACAGTCGACCTTAATAATACATACAAACTCTTTTTTTTTAATTTCATTTCATATTTAAAGTCTACAAAATAATACACAATTTCCCCCCCTTTAAACACTACCGGAGCGTATGCTATAAATTTTTAATACTATCGGTCCCATTAAAAAAACACACCGGGGCCGTTGGTACTTTTCTTTTTCCAACGGCCCCGTCAACGCAATATTCGGGCCCGCCGGGCCCGTTGGAAATTTTTTTTCCAACGGCCCCGTCACCGGGGCAGGCCCGCCGGGGCCGTTGGAAGTCACTCACCAGCATGGAAGCTCAAAACAGCAAATTAACAAATTCGGAAATTGTAAAAATTAAAATAATGAGGAATATTGTCCAAACCTCTAAACTCCAGCTATAAAATTAATATATCCAACCATTATTTTTGAAACCAGGAATCCGCCTTTCTTCAGAATTATGGAAGCAAAAAGGGTACACCTTCGCCTTGCAGTAGGACAAAATAGTCTCCTATAAAAAAAAAAAAACGATTTTAAGGGTTCCGTAACTCAAAAGGTAAAAACGGAACCCTTATAAGATCACTTTGTTTAAGATATGTTCTGAGGTGAGATTTCTGTAATGCCAATTATTCCTTATACAAATGGTTCCAATTTTAGCGGAGACCAGCACCAGACATCCCTGAGTGAGTTCCTAGTCCACAAAGTGAATCCGGCGCGTCATATGGAGCCCATGCGTCGAACCTTGTGCCTCTCGGATACCTGCATATTGGAGAGAGATCCGCAGACATATTCTGTGAGTATTCTAAGAGCAGTATCAAATCAAAAATCGCATTCACTAAAATCTTATTATCATACTGTTGCTTCTTTCTTTATTTGGATATGCATGGAGATATTGTTCATCGACATTTAAAAATGTACAATTTGCAAGTTTACAGTGTAAGATATACTAAAAATAAGGACAAAGAAAGATTACAAACTGCCAAGATTTATTTTAAAATGAATTGAATCCTGATTAATATTAAAAATCCTTACTTGATAAACCATGTATTGTGTTGTGAGCAGCAAAATTCTGTGTTACTTATATCATTAATTACTTCTGAATAAGACTGCTGTAGTGTGTAAAAAAGGGGGAAGGTGTAGTGTACGTTCACTACACCTTCCCCTTTTTTTAAAAGGACAAAATTTACTGTATTTTGAAACACTGTGAATGATAGTGATGAGTGCAGAAGAAGAAGATAGAAGCAAGAGAGACCTGTAAAGATCGTAGAAAGTGGAAATCGCTAGTCTCTGCCTACCCCCACCGGAAAAATGCGTGATAATATGTATGTATGTATCAAAAACTGTGAATATAATTGTATTCTGTTATTGTTTATTTTAGGTGGTATGTCTCAGACCACTAAGTGATGTGTTCGCGTTAATCAGGGACTCTGATCACCCGCAGAGGTTCTCAATTGAATACCTCAATGGACAGACCAGGACATACCTAGCCGGTGAAAGGTATTTAAAATATTTTTTATTATTTTTACATTTCTAGGAATATTGTTCACTCTGACATGATTTCTTTTTCTCATTACATAGTAATAAACAAGCTCGAGCTTTATCATTCTGAATTTATTACTTCTTGCAACGCTACAAATGAACATTTTTTCTTTGTTTCTTTATACAACCCTTTGTGGGTCCTGGCCTGGCCTCATTCATGATCTTCTTCCACTTTGCTTTGTTTCTGGTCTCCAGCCGCCAAGTTGTAATCAATTGGGGCTTGTGTTTTTTTTTTATTTATATTCATTTATTAAACAAAACCGTACAATACATTTTTATATAATCTGTGAAACGGTTTTTGTCGAGATCTTGAGATCCTCGATGATCTCCTCATTTTCTTATTCTGATCTTCCTGAAGACAATCATGCCAACGCTTTCTAGGACCTTTTCTGTTGTCCATTAATATTTTTTTTTATTACAGAGACGCGTTGCTAGCGTCTTTGCTGGACGGCGTGCGATCGGCAGGACAGCGCGACGTCCACGTGCGATGCTGCGCCACGCCGCGCGGGTTCCGCCTCGGGCCGCTGCAGCAGGCCGTGGACGAGGAGACTGAGGCCAACCATCTCAGGTGCAGCATGTTGTTAGATCCGGCCACTGGCGTCGCTACTGGAGCGTGCGGTCGGTGAGGCAGCGTGACGTCCACGTGCGATGCTGCGCCACGCCGCGCGGGTTCCGCCTCGGGCCGCTGCAGCAGGCCGTGGACGAGGAGACTGAGGCCAACCATCTCAGGTGCAGCATGTTGTTAGATCCGGCCACTGGCGTCGCTACTGGAGCGTGCGGTCGGTGAGGCAGCGTGACGTCCACGTGCGATGCTGCGCCACGCCGCGCGGGTTCCGCCTCGGGCCGCTGCAGCAGGCCGTGGACGAGGAGACTGAGGCCAACCATCTCAGGTGCAGCATGTTGTTAGATCCGGCCACTGGCGTCGCTACTGGAGCGTGCGGTCGGTGAGGCAGCGTGACGTCCACGTGCGATGCTGCGCCACGCCGCGCGGGTTCCGCCTCGGGCCGCTGCAGCAGGCCGTGGACGAGGAGACTGAGGCCAACCATCTCAGGTGCAGCATGTTGTTAGATCCGGCCACTGGCGTCGCTACTGGAGCGTGCGGTCGGTGAGGCAGCGTGACGTCCACGTGCGATGCTGCGCCACGCCGCGCGGGTTCCGCCTCGGGCCGCTGCAGCAGGCCGTGGACGAGGAGACTGAGGCCAACCATCTCAGGTGCAGCATGTTGTTAGATCCGGCCACTGGCGTCGCTACTGGAGCGTGCGGTCGGTGAGGCAGCGTGACGTCCACGTGCGATGCTGCGCCACGCCGCGCGGGTTCCGCCTCGGGCCGCTGCAGCAGGCCGTGGACGAGGAGACTGAGGCCAACCATCTCAGGTGCAGCATGTTGTTAGATCCGGCCACTGGCGTCGCTACTGGAGCGTGCGGTCGGTGAGGCAGCGTGACGTCCACGTGCGATGCTGCGCCACGCCGCGCGGGTTCCGCCTCGGGCCGCTGCAGCAGGCCGTGGACGAGGAGACTGAGGCCAACCATCTCAGGTGCAGCATGTTGTTAGATCCGGCCACTGGCGTCGCTACTGGAGCGTGCGGTCGGTGAGGCAGCGTGACGTCCACGTGCGATGCTGCGCCACGCCGCGCGGGTTCCGCCTCGGGCCGCTGCAGCAGGCCGTGGACGAGGAGACTGAGGCCAACCATCTCAGGTGCAGCATGTTGTTAGATCCGGCCACTGGCGTCGCTACTGGAGCGTGCGGTCGGTGAGGCAGCGTGACGTCCACGTGCGATGCTGCGCCACGCCGCGCGGGTTCCGCCTCGGGCCGCTGCAGCAGGCCGTGGACGAGGAGACTGAGGCCAACCATCTCAGGTGCAGCATGTTGTTAGATCCGGCCACTGGCGTCGCTACTGGAGCGTGCGGTCGGTGAGGCAGCGTGACGTCCACGTGCGATGCTGCGCCACGCCGCGCGGGTTCCGCCTCGGGCCGCTGCAGCAGGCCGTGGACGAGGAGACTGAGGCCAACCATCTCAGGTGCAGCATGTTGTTAGATCCGGCCACTGGCGTCGCTACTGGAGCGTGCGGTCGGTGAGGCAGCGTGACGTCCACGTGCGATGCTGCGCCACGCCGCGCGGGTTCCGCCTCGGGCCGCTGCAGCAGGCCGTGGACGAGGAGACTGAGGCCAACCATCTCAGGTGCAGCATGTTGTTAGATCCGGCCACTGGCGTCGCTACTGGAGCGTGCGGTCGGTGAGGCAGCGTGACGTCCACGTGCGATGCTGCGCCACGCCGCGCGGGTTCCGCCTCGGGCCGCTGCAGCAGGCCGTGGACGAGGAGACTGAGGCCAACCATCTCAGGTGCAGCATGTTGTTAGATCCGGCCACTGGCGTCGCTACTGGAGCGTGCGGTCGGTGAGGCAGCGTGACGTCCACGTGCGATGCTGCGCCACGCCGCGCGGGTTCCGCCTCGGGCCGCTGCAGCAGGCCGTGGACGAGGAGACTGAGGCCAACCATCTCAGGTGCAGCATGTTGTTAGATCCGGCCACTGGCGTCGCTACTGGAGCGTGCGGTCGGTGAGGCAGCGTGACGTCCACGTGCGATGCTGCGCCACGCCGCGCGGGTTCCGCCTCGGGCCGCTGCAGCAGGCCGTGGACGAGGAGACTGAGGCCAACCATCTCAGGTGCAGCATGTTGTTAGATCCGGCCACTGGCGTCGCTACTGGAGCGTGCGGTCGGTGAGGCAGCGTGACGTCCACGTGCGATGCTGCGCCACGCCGCGCGGGTTCCGCCTCGGGCCGCTGCAGCAGGCCGTGGACGAGGAGACTGAGGCCAACCATCTCAGGTGCAGCATGTTGTTAGATCCGGCCACTGGCGTCGCTACTGGAGCGTGCGGTCGGTGAGGCAGCGTGACGTCCACGTGCGATGCTGCGCCACGCCGCGCGGGTTCCGCCTCGGGCCGCTGCAGCAGGCCGTGGACGAGGAGACTGAGGCCAACCATCTCAGGTGCAGCATGTTGTTAGATCCGGCCACTGGCGTCGCTACTGGAGCGTGCGGTCGGTGAGGCAGCGTGACGTCCACGTGCGATGCTGCGCCACGCCGCGCGGGTTCCGCCTCGGGCCGCTGCAGCAGGCCGTGGACGAGGAGACTGAGGCCAACCATCTCAGGTGCAGCATGTTGTTAGATCCGGCCACTGGCGTCGCTACTGGAGCGTGCGGTCGGTGAGGCAGCGTGACGTCCACGTGCGATGCTGCGCCACGCCGCGCGGGTTCCGCCTCGGGCCGCTGCAGCAGGCCGTGGACGAGGAGACTGAGGCCAACCATCTCAGGTGCAGCATGTTGTTAGATCCGGCCACTGGCGTCGCTACTGGAGCGTGCGGTCGGTGAGGCAGCGTGACGTCCACGTGCGATGCTGCGCCACGCCGCGCGGGTTCCGCCTCGGGCCGCTGCAGCAGGCCGTGGACGAGGAGACTGAGGCCAACCATCTCAGGTGCAGCATGTTGTTAGATCCGGCCACTGGCGTCGCTACTGGAGCGTGCGGTCGGTGAGGCAGCGTGACGTCCACGTGCGATGCTGCGCCACGCCGCGCGGGTTCCGCCTCGGGCCGCTGCAGCAGGCCGTGGACGAGGAGACTGAGGCCAACCATCTCAGGTGCAGCATGTTGTTAGATCCGGCCACTGGCGTCGCTACTGGAGCGTGCGGTCGGTGAGGCAGCGTGACGTCCACGTGCGATGCTGCGCCACGCCGCGCGGGTTCCGCCTCGGGCCGCTGCAGCAGGCCGTGGACGAGGAGACTGAGGCCAACCATCTCAGGTGCAGCATGTTGTTAGATCCGGCCACTGGCGTCGCTACTGGAGCGTGCGGTCGGTGAGGCAGCGTGACGTCCACGTGCGATGCTGCGCCACGCCGCGCGGGTTCCGCCTCGGGCCGCTGCAGCAGGCCGTGGACGAGGAGACTGAGGCCAACCATCTCAGGTGCAGCATGTTGTTAGATCCGGCCACTGGCGTCGCTACTGGAGCGTGCGGTCGGTGAGGCAGCGTGACGTCCACGTGCGATGCTGCGCCACGCCGCGCGGGTTCCGCCTCGGGCCGCTGCAGCAGGCCGTGGACGAGGAGACTGAGGCCAACCATCTCAGGTGCAGCATGTTGTTAGATCCGGCCACTGGCGTCGCTACTGGAGCGTGCGGTCGGTGAGGCAGCGTGACGTCCACGTGCGATGCTGCGCCACGCCGCGCGGGTTCCGCCTCGGGCCGCTGCAGCAGGCCGTGGACGAGGAGACTGAGGCCAACCATCTCAGGTGCAGCATGTTGTTAGATCCGGCCACTGGCGTCGCTACTGGAGCGTGCGGTCGGTGAGGCAGCGTGACGTCCACGTGCGATGCTGCGCCACGCCGCGCGGGTTCCGCCTCGGGCCGCTGCAGCAGGCCGTGGACGAGGAGACTGAGGCCAACCATCTCAGGTGCAGCATGTTGTTAGATCCGGCCACTGGCGTCGCTACTGGAGCGTGCGGTCGGTGAGGCAGCGTGACGTCCACGTGCGATGCTGCGCCACGCCGCGCGGGTTCCGCCTCGGGCCGCTGCAGCAGGCCGTGGACGAGGAGACTGAGGCCAACCATCTCAGGTGCAGCATGTTGTTAGATCCGGCCACTGGCGTCGCTACTGGAGCGTGCGGTCGGTGAGGCAGCGTGACGTCCACGTGCGATGCTGCGCCACGCCGCGCGGGTTCCGCCTCGGGCCGCTGCAGCAGGCCGTGGACGAGGAGACTGAGGCCAACCATCTCAGGTGCAGCATGTTGTTAGATCCGGCCACTGGCGTCGCTACTGGTGCGTGCGGTCGGCGAGGCAGCGTGACGTCACGTGCGGTGCTGCGCCACGCCGCGCGGGCAAGGAACGCGACATTGTGGACTAAAAAAATGTTGACCGTCACGGGACGCCCGACAGGTGGAAAACATCAGGGGGCCTAAAATGGCCACTTTGATTAATCGGAATAGGATTTATTTCTTAACTCCTAAATTAGTGAATTAGAACCTTATTGGTGGTTACATAAGGTTCATTTTTAAATATTTAGGAAATGAGAAATGGATCATATTCTGATTCATCAAAGTGGCTGTTTTAGTCAGCTTCATACTAATTGCCGCTGATTATACTGCCAAGTTGCGCCAACAAATCTTACAGGTCATAAGATAGAGATCTTACGCCAAAATAAAATAACCTTAATATTTGTACAGGTTATTCCAAAATCCGGTGGGCATGACCCGTGCGGAGGTGATCGAGCGTTTCAACGCGAACGTCGGGTACAGTGGCCTCATCTACTCAGTCAGCCAAGACGTAAGAATAACTCATAACTTTCCTATTTTAACAGTCTGAATATGTGGTCCCATTCATATCTGTTGAGTCACGTAGGACTGTTATGCAACGAGGAAAAATTCCCGATGTGTAACAGTGTTACACATTGCAACTCTTTTCCTAATTAGTAACACTGTGACTAAACGGCACTCTGGTCACTTGAGTAAAGCGTTTCTAAAGTTTGTACAAATGTCAAGGCAAGTCGTCGTACATCGCTTAGTTTTGTCTCATGTCAAGACATATATCGCAGATACATAGATCGAAGTAAGCAATGTACATTAAAATTTGTCGAGGTTTGGCGCGCATTTAAACGTAGCATTTATTTTATTTTCTTAATCGTCAATAATTTAGTGATAACTTTTGCAAACACCACTTCCAATGAAACCCTTAATTTTTTAACAAAAAAAAAATAGTTTTACTTCTCATAATTATGTTATCGGACCATATACTCAGATAGTGTATAATTAAGTAATTTTCTCTGTTTATTTGTTAACCTTTCAACTTAAATTAACATTCATAGTTTTTCGAATAGTAGAGTAGGATCTAACTTTCATATTCTTTTTTTTCAACATTTACACGTATTTAGCAACACAATCAGAGTTAAAAGTCCTATAAAACCAATTGTTTTTATCATCTGATAATAGTCATTGTTAGTGTATGTACGCTTGGCTAATAAAGTGCATTGTGTGCTGTGATGCATGACGTCATCTTTTGTCTTGCTTGTACTGTAATTATTTTTTTTTAATTAAGTTACATTGATCAGCACATCACTCATTAAAATCCTATAAATTCGATTCTCAGTTACAAATTTAGTAGTGAAAAAATATAGTGAAAGTACTTATAAGAAAAGCACTATGGAATTATTATTGTACCATTTAGCTATATTAAAAAAAAAAAACCTGTTTGTAGGATGATTTTATTATATTCTTCTATATTTATCAAAAGATAATATAAACAACGATGACTAATATAAGTTAAAGCTAATTTTGAATACAAACAAATTAATACACGTGAATCTAAATATTACATCATATCCACCTATATCTTAATCAATCATGTCAATAGATTCGAGTAATCTATAAAGATAATCCACATGAACAACCAAACTATACATACTACTTCTCTTTCTAAATATATACCAAATAAATCACAAATCTTTTTATTACCAGGAAAACTACAAAAAACCAGTATATAAGCCTTGTGCAGAGTTTAAAATTTGTTTTACAGATACTTAAACTGATTCTTACAAACTAGCAGTGATACCAGAACACTACTATTTACCCACACACAGCTCACCCTCTAGGCCGGAACCCAACCGACCCACTTGGGCGGAACCCAACTTGGGTGCACTGGCTATAACACCTCCCTTTACAATGAGATTTATCATTTTACGCTCACTAGTTGGCGCTACTGGCAAGTGGTCTTGTCAATGGTACAATATTGTCATTTGAATTTGACACATTAACATCGGCAGCATTGTACTTAGACAATAGAGAAAATATTTTCTCTATTGTCTAAGGCGTTGTACCATCTGACTATCTGACAGATGTCTGCATCTCACTCGTAGGTGCTGACATCTGGTGGAATATTTCAACGCGATATAATATTGATACAAATATGTACAGTCTTGGTAAATTAACATACCAAACTACAGTATGAATTTAAAAACATTGGCATTCTTTCTACTTATGAACGTAAACTCCGTTTTTTCTTATTTGTCCTATTATGTAAACAATCTTCACAGTACTTTTTGTTGAATTTTGTTGAAAATAAATCAAATATTAGTTCAAACCTATACATTCTAAAGTAAAACTTTTATTAACCACGAAAGTAATTTCCTAAAAAGTCTATTTTAATTTATATTGTTGTAAAATCACAAAAAGACATTGTAAGATTGTTTACATAATAGGACAAGTAGGAAAAAACGGAGTTTACTTTCATAGAAAGGATGCCAATGTTTTTAAATTCACACTGTAGTTTGATAGCTAATGTTAATTTACTGAGAATGTACATATTTGTATTAATGGGGGCAAAAAAAGAAAAAAACAAAAAAGAATCAGCAGTTCCATACATTTTGAGCGAGTAGGTATTGTAAAATAGTATGGAACAGCTGATTTTTTTTTTCGGTCGGATTGAATCAGTCCCATGCAAAAAGTTGCTCATATTCAAGAGCAATCTAACCAGTAGAAAGAATGCCAATGATTGAGAATTCAATTCATCTTGTATACATACTACACCTCTTTCTTTACTTTCTATCCTGCTTCCTACAATGTTCTGTTGCGACGTTTACGTTACGTTTCTGCCTCGTAGGCCCGCCCCCTGTTGTGGCTGTTTCTAACGTGGGATCTCGTAAGTCCCTATTATTATTTAAACGTTAACCATCTTATACATAAAAAAGTTAACACACACTTTCAACCTATTTTAGTTAAAGTATTTGTCTCTCTCTTTCCTATACATATTTAACATTGGAAGAACGAGACAACATATTTTAACTTAAATACGTTTAGTGTTGGTTAAGTTTTTATGAATAAGAGGGTAAGGCCCTGAGCACATTCGCTATAAAAGACACTTTTTTTTTCATAATTAATCAAGTTTTTTTGTGATAAGATTTATTGTTATTATTTGTTACGGCATTTTTCATATTAAATACAAGAAAAGATAAGGGTTAATAGTATAAAGAAATGTGTTGATTTTGACACTTTATCTTGTTGTCACCATAGTGTATTTACTCATCTCACTATGGATTATTTATTGTACCATTTATTAACATTACCACTTATCAATACTAGAATGTGCAAGTGAGTTCAGGGCCTTGTTTATATATATTATGTATCTACTCATTTCATGGTGTGGGCTCATCACATCATTGTAAATTTCATATACATATATTTTTTTAGCTTGTTGTTTAATATAAATTGCAAGTCAATGCTTGTTGAATGTGTATTCTAAATAGGTTAGTCGGATAGGTCGTTAGCATGTTTTCGGATATCAATAGGGTATCATCAAGATTATTTACAAAATTGGCGTATTCGAGTGTTAAAATATAAAGGTTCTCAACCTTTATATTTTAACACTCGAATACGCCATTTAAATTTCAATTTAAATTTTTAATCTTATATAACAATGTTAGATAAAAACAAATTTATTAGTTGTACATACGTATTTGTGGTGTTAGAAAGAAAACTTAAATCCTACATATTTTACCTGCTATTTAATAGGTATGCAAATATTGAAAAGCACTTTTGCTTATTAAGACCATAAATAGATATTTTGATCGAGGACTCTTTAAATATATGAATCACTAAAAACCGGAAAAAATATTAATATTTGTTGGACTTAACTGGGGAGGCGACCAATTCGTCTCATCGGTTTTTGGTGACTATATATTCGGAAAATCGAGTCCCATTTACATAAAAAAATTACTTGTAATACCTACCATTTCGCCAGCGTCTGTTCGCGGAGAACAAAGAGAAGCTGATCACTGGAGCGCTGTCAGCTCTGATCAGCAGCGCTCCGTCGGGCGCCAGTCTGTCGCCGCGGGAACTCGAAGCGCAGTTCCACGCGCTGCGCAGGCTGTGTGCCAGCAAAGTGGGCTTCGCTGCGTTCACTGCGCTGCCGGGGTGAGTGTACTGTGGAAACTGGTTGATTGTAGAAAAACAAGGAGAAGTTTGATTACGAAGAAAATCTATATTAATAAAATTGGATACTGACTGATTTTTTGGTATATCAACGCAGAGACGAAACCGCTGATCGCAAAAACTTGAAATTTTGTAGAGGTTCTTTTTTTATTTATAGCGTAAAAGAAAGGAATTTTGGAAATTCCACCCCTAAGGGGTCGAAATGGATGACAAATTAAAATCACGCGTGCGAAGCCGGGGGCAAAAGCTAGTTGATTACTATGTCTATTTTTTTTACACGACTGACCAAAAAAGTAGTGTTATTTTTTTAGGGTTCATGTATGTATATAAGTTTATTTCCACCATATGTCCTGAACGGCTTAGCAGATTTTAAAGTGAGAGGTATTTTTAGATTCCTTGCATTTCTCCGAGTGACATAGGCTATGTGAGTTGTCAGTTGTTTTTTCATTTTTGTGTTATTCTACAGGTTTCGCGAATGGATCGGCTTGGCCGTGGTATCGGCCCTCCGCCGCGGCTCTCCCTCGTGTTCGCACGCCGCTTTGGATGCGGTTTGTGCGCTCATGCAGCCCATGCACCAGGACCCGGACCTCAGACAGGAGCAGCTGAACAAAGCTAGCATGTTGTCTTCTGCACCCTTCTTGGAGGGACTACTCTCCATGTGGTCGGACCATGTGGTGAATATGCTTTTTATTTCAATAAATACTAACGCACCGCGGTTTTGCTCCCGTGGGAATTTCGGAATAAAAAGTATCCTATAAGCTTTTTGAGGTTTTAATTTACCCACGTAACAAATTTCTTCGAAATCTGTACAATAGATTTTGCGTGAAGGAGTAACAAACATGAGACCGAACTATTGAACTTACTAAAAAAAAAGTAAGTGGAACATACACCGCATTGGATGCGGTTTGTGCGCTCATGCAGCCCATGCACCAGGACCCAGGACCCGGACCTGAGACAGGAGCAGCTGAACAAAGCTAGCATGTTGTCTTCTGCACCCTTCTTGGAGGGACTACTCTCCATGTGGTCGGACCATGTGGTAATTATGCTTTTTGTCTTAAAAACTATCATATTCATATCCGTCACCTAGTCCGCTACAAGTCATCAAGACTGATCGCTGATATAATGACAAAAAAAAATCTTAAAACTACTCACGCTTCGCGGCTCCGCTCCTATGGGAATTTTGGGATAAAAAGTATCCTATAAACAATTCCAGGTTTTAATCTATCCACGTACCAAATTTCGTCGAAATCGGTCCAGTAGATTTTGCGTGAAGGAGGTAACCAACTGGGACCGAACTATAGAATTTACTTATAATAAAAGTAAGTGAAATATACCGGATGGATACGGTTTGCGTGCTAATGCAGTCCATGCACCAGGTTCACTTATTGTGTACCGGATGCTAATATTTTACACAAAACACGAAATAATACACTTCCATTCTATTGGCAGACTGCTGGTAGCGGTGCGCTAGTAGTGGCGGCCATGTTGGATTTCCTGACGTTCGCGCTGTGCGTGCCTTACAGCGAGACAACTGACGGGAAGCAGTTCGATCAGCTGTTGGAAATGGTCTCCAATAAGGGACGAGTGCTCTTCAAATTGTTTGAGGTAAGAATTCCTGTTTCTGACGTTCTCTTTGCTTCGCTGGTAGTGGCGGCCATGTTGGATTTCCTGACTTTGCGCTGTGCGTTCCTTACAGCGAGACAACTGACGGGAAGCAGTTCGATCAGCTGTTGGAAATGGTCTCCTATAAGGGACGAGTGTTCTTCAAATTGTTTGAGGTAAGAATTCCCTGTTTCTCTCCTTTTTTTCGCTAGTAGTGGCGGCCATGTTGGATTTCCTGACTTTGCGCTGTGCGTTCCTTACAGCGAGACAACTGACAGGAAGCAGTTCGATCAGCTGTTGGAAAAGGTCTCCAATAAGGGACGAGTGCTCTTCAAATTATTTGAGGTACCTATTCTTTTTTCGGCCTCTTGCGGCCTTAAAATAAATTGTAATATTGCTCAGACCAAGTATCTAATACTTTTTGTCTTTGTCATAGTTTCATTTTATGTTGCCCGGCTTGAGAAATAAGTAAACCAAATGATATAGGTTGTTAATAGTGAGACGTTACCCATTGTTATTGTGTGTTTTCAATTTAGTAGTATTACAATGAGTATGTCCCTTACGGGTTTACGCAGATGGCAACTCTATCAAATTCTTTCTTTAAGTTTCTCACTCACAAATGAATATATCGTCCGGCTACTTAATGTTTCTCAATTTAAAAAGCAATATATCGCAGCACCCGTCAATGGCGATCAACAAAGGCGCAGGGCTGGTCATGCGGGCCTTAGTAGAAGAAGGCAGCAGCGCAGTCGGGCCGCGCATGCAAGCGTTAGCCTTAGCCGAGGCAGCCTTGCCGCGGCACCTGCTGTCAGCCTTGTTCGCGCCGGCGCGGCAGCACCAGCGGCACCTGGCGCGGCATCTCGTGGCGCTGTGGCTCGTGGAGCATGCGCCCGCGCATGCCTTGTTAAGGCGGATCATGGTATACAATTTGACTTTATCTTTCATAAAAGATCGTAAATCCGTCTATTTCTTTGCTCTATTGAATAGGTAGCTGTGGCTCGTGGAGCATGCGCCCGCGCATGCCTTGTTAAGACGGATTATGGTATACAGTTTTATAAAGTTGTTATTTCAAAAAAGATCGTAAATCTATGTCTTTGTTCTATTGAATGTTTTAGTTAAGGCTGTCCCATACGCTAACGTCGTGTATTTGATTGCTTATAGCTTTCCTTAAACTTAACATAAAAATCTAAAAAAAATATATGTAGTTCATCACTTATTCATCTTCATTTTTGTTCGTCAAAATTATTGTAAACGTCATAGTTTATGAAGAAACAGTAAAATTGTAAACGTCTATTTTGCGCTAAACATGCCTATAGTTTCCTAAGTTTACGATATATGGCTATGTACTTATTCTCAAAAAATAGTGAATCATCTTTACTTTAAAACTGTTCTTTGAAAATTTCGTTCAAATGCGTAGTTTTTCAAAAATAAATGGTTTTAGTACAAAAGGTTAGCGGGTGACCTAGCGGGGGTCGGGCGGCAGACGGCTGACAGCCTTGGCACGAGGAGGCTGTGCTTCTTGTTGCCGCACGCGCGAACGCGACACGCACCTTTCGTTATATTTTTTAGTTGTTTTTAATTATTATTATGTTTGAGAGTGCTTTTTAGTGACAGGACACATATTGTTTGTAATTTTAATAACATTGTGACAGGACACTTGAGGACACGCATTGTGATTTCGGCTTCTTTTATGTGCATATTTTTGATAACACCCTAATTCAATGTTTTTTGTGATTATTTTTCTTTCTACGAAAGGACGTATTTAGCTTTGATATTATCGTAGTGTAAAAAATAGTTATAGAACAATTTTTGTGCCTGAATTCTGTAAATATTTACCAAAATGCCTAGACCCACAAAAAGGAAGCGATTTTATTTAGAAAAAATACGAAAATGTCAAGAAGCAGCGTAAGTAACACTACATCATTATTAAAATTTATTTTGCAATTATATTTGTGATCTTTATTATGCACAATTTATTATGTTTTACTTACCTACCGCATCAAATATATATCACTAATTTGTCAGCTCTAACATAGTACTGTTTGGTGTGGTTGGTTTCTGCCTGTTCTTCGAATCAGTATCATTCTATCGTCACAGGTTCGAGTCCCGCGGCAGGCATTGGTTTTTTTTTCCTTTTTTTATTGATATTATATAAGTGTATTGTTTTTTTAGGAAGAAAAAGAAACTTTGTTTGGAAGAAATAGATGAAAATGTAATAAATCTGGACAAAAATAAAAAATCTGAGCTTACTCCAAAAAAGTAAGTACAATCTCTACTCTATCTCTACAATCAAAATCAGTAATATCTGTTCATTGAGTCCATTTCAAACTAAATTCAACACAGGTTCGAGTCCTGCCAGGGTGTCACTCCGCGTATAGGTATCGAAAACATACTTACGCGCGACGACCATGCGCAGTGGTAAATCCATAAAATCAGTAGGTACCTATTCGCGAGCGAACGGTGATAACGCACATGGTTTTGTTTTGTGTAATATGAATCGTATGCCAAGAGCTATAAGAATTAAATTGGCTTGCAATAAATTTATGTAGGTATCTAAACGAAACGGTGCTCAACCAAAGAATATACACACACCTCATAGTACTTGGCTCAACTCTAACGCGAACTAAAACCCTATCTATCATTGATCACACTGTCTGTCTGTGTAGATATTTCTATAAATACCTTTGCAGGGAGCCTTCTTTACGAACTATATCAGTATTTGTCCAGTGGTCTTTTTGGTTTTTTTTTTATTAATAATTAATTATTGATATTATATTTTTTTCTTTTTTAGGAATAAAAAGAAACTTGGGTTGAAAGAAAGTGATCAAAATATAATGAAAATAGAAAAATCTGATCTAACTCCAAAGTAAGTATAATCTATGTATTTTAATTCTTACGAAAAATAACATACTAAAATAGTCTAGGAGCTGATTTACATTTTACTGTATCTAGATTATAAATTTTCTAAAGGCATTTTACACAATATGTACAGATAATGTTTGTAAATAATCCCATTTAATAAAATAATATTACAATTGCAAAAGTTTTGATATTCACGTTTTAATATAATATTCAAAAATACAGTACCAATATTCAGGGTGAATTACTAAGATTTCTACATACTCGTGTATAATCGTCAGTAGTAATATGTATAACATTTTATTTTTCACTTATATAATATGTTAATTTAACATTCAGCAATAACAAATTTGTTTTTTCAGTAGCGTTAGCAGTGACAAATTGAAATCACAGCAAAATGTAATCGTTCCAGAAGTATCTAAAATTTTGGCTAGTGAAGAGTCAACGTCTACTTTGGAGCGTCAAGAAAATGAAGAAGACTTTGAGGTGCTAATTAACTTTTGCATAACTTTTTAACCGCCTCCAAAAAAAGAGGTTTTAATTATCGTATCTACACGCATATATATATGTAATGTAATTTTGACTGCGCTGCAAGATATACATAAAATATGATCTATGTATTGTGGCTTCTAAATAATATAAAAGATGAATCCTACTTTCTTCTATCCTACTTCCTACAATAATAATATACATGTATGTATTTTACTCTTTCACACAAAAATAACTGGATGGATATAGATGAAATTTGCTATGCACGCACAAACACCTAGCGGTGGACCTGCTTTTGACTGTACAACTTGTACTAACTTTTTTATGTAACTTTGTATTTAATTGAAAAAAAAATAAAGATTATCTATATAAAACTAGTGGTTCTTTGAACCCCAATAGACTTCGCGAACCATACTTCACCGTAACGCTATCTATTCTAAGACTCCACCGCCTGTCCGTCTGTATGTCTGTCCGTCTGTCTATCCGTCTGTCTGTCCGTACATTGGAGTAAGAAAATTTAATATCTGCTTAATATTTTTTATTTCAGTTAGAAATATGCCCGGAACAAGATGAGGAAGTGCAAGAAAAATATGTTGGAAGGCGCATTGTGAATATAAGTTACTTCACACAACAACTTTTAATAAAATATAGTATAAAATATTTTTTATAAAATATAGTATCTTTGAGTTAGTATCCCATAACACAAGTCTCAAAATTACTTTGAGGCTAACTCAATCTGTGTGATTTGTCCCTATATATATATATACTAGCTTTTGCCCGCGGCTTCGCCCGCGTGAAGTTCCCACTGGAACAGTGCTTTTTCCCGGGATAAAAAGTAGCCTATGTGCTATTCCAGGTCATTATCTACCTCTGTACCAAATTTCATCAAAATCCGTCCAGTAGATTTTGCGTGATTGAGTAACAAACATCCTCACAAACTCACAAATTCACAAACTCACATCCAAACTTTCCCATTTATAATATTAGTATGGATATATATTTTTTATAGATTTTGTTTATTTTCTAGGCATGTTTTAATCTAGGCATGTTTTGATCTTGTACAAGTTTTTCTCCTCCAAATTACTGTAAACCTTTTTATTAATTATAAGTAAAATGATTAAAAAATTTTTTTTTAATAAAGGTCATGGTTTTATTTAAATTAAGGTTATTGAACCTGCGCTCCTGGTCTATAAATTTTTCACGTCGTAGTTCGACGAGTTGTCGTTGTCACATGCTTACTGTAGTTTATCGTAGTACAACAAATATCCGTAAGATGTCGTTTTTAGGCTCTATGAATTTTATTAGTATCGTAGTACAGATATACATTGAAAGGTGGCGCTTTTATAATTTATAAAAATCGTAATATTCAGGGGTATGAGGAAGTAGGGTGGGGTGAAAATAAGTTCGAACGCTCAAGGTTATTGGCGTAGGGGAGGGCCTTAATTTTGAAGATTGTTAAATTTTGTTCAGTCAGCTGCAGAGATACTTGACCCTCCTATTTTACCAAATCCTATCTCAGGGGGGTCAGGTTTCTCTGCATCTGACTGCTGTAGCCCACAAAAACATTTTTTGTGAGCGTTAGGAATATCATTGTTGTCAGTTATTCCCTTTTAAGAATTGAGACAATCCTATAATTTGGTATCGTAATAAAATATAAAAATCCGTGACACCTATTACGTACAAAAAAAAATGCTTTTAAATACCTATACTTTAACAGTTAAAATATATAACTTACAGCCATCAGGCCTCCTGGCATTCTTAGAATCGTCGGAAGCGCCCCCGGCGGAGGCTTTGGCAGAACAACGTGAAGACCAACGGGACAACCTGCAGCTTGCGCAGGCGACGGTGAGGCAGCGCGCGCCGCACTGGGAGGCGCTCGAGCGGCAAGTCAGATACTACGAGAAACATATTGAGGTATGTATGTTTGTTTATTAGATAGATAGATGGCGCTGGCAGAACAATGGGAAGACCTGAGAGACAACCTGCAGCTTGCGCAGGCGACGGTGAGGCAGCGCGCGCCGCACTGGGAGGCGCTCGAGCGGCAAGTCAGATACTACGAGAAACATATTGAGGTATGTATGTTTGTTTATTAGATAGATAGATGGCGCTGGCAGAACAATGGGAAGACCTGAGAGACAACCTGCAGCTTGCGCAGGCGACGGTGAGGCAGCGCGCGCCGCACTGGGAGGCGCTCGAGCGGCAAGTCAGATACTACGAGAAACATATTGAGGTATGTATGTTTGTTTATTAGATAGATAGATGGCGCTGGCAGAACAATGGGAAGACCTGAGAGACAACCTGCAGCTTGCGCAGGCGACGGTGAGGCAGCGCGCGCCGCACTGGGAGGCGCTCGAGCGGCAAGTCAGATACTACGAGAAACATATTGAGGTATGTATGTTTGTTTATTAGATAGATAGATGGCGCTGGCAGAACAATGGGAAGACCTGAGAGACAACCTGCAGCTTGCGCAGGCGACGGTGAGGCAGCGCGCGCCGCACTGGGAGGCGCTCGAGCGGCAAGTCAGATACTACGAGAAACATATTGAGGTATGTATGTTTGTTTATTAGATAGATAGATGGCGCTGGCAGAACAATGGGAAGACCTGAGAGACAACCTGCAGCTTGCGCAGGCGACGGTGAGGCAGCGCGCGCCGCACTGGGAGGCGCTCGAGCGGCAAGTCAGATACTACGAGAAACATATTGAGGTATGTATGTTTGTTTATTAGATAGATAGATGGCGCTGGCAGAACAATGGGAAGACCTGAGAGACAACCTGCAGCTTGCGCAGGCGACGGTGAGGCAGCGCGCGCCGCACTGGGAGGCGCTCGAGCGGCAAGTCAGATACTACGAGAAACATATTGAGGTATATTTCCGCTTCTAACATTTTTTTTATATAATTTAAACTTTGACTAAAAAAGTAGCGGTTGTTACCGGTCCCAAATTCACATTATTCACATTATAAGTAGCAACAGTATGTCCATTCTGTTTTAACGGTAATATATAGAGTGTTACCGTAGTGTACCAAAAGTTAACCGTACAAATGGTACTTACTATACTTTATTCAAAAGCTTTACGGCTTGACGTGCCTGCCAAGGCATGGAGGAGCTGGACATAAAACATTTTTGATTACCCATCCCGTCAGCCCTGCTTCTGTCATTAACATAACCTGCACCATTACCGGTACCATCGTTTTAAAGAGGTACCGGTAAAAAATATTCGTTACCACTCAGCAAATCTGTTATTAACGTAACCAAACTTAACGGTACCAATCCAATTACCGGTACTGTCGTTTCGGAGAGTACCAGTTCCAGATTTTTACCGGTATTCCTGTTAAAAGTGCCTGTGTGCCTGTAAACGTTTGATTTTAATCTTGACAATGGAAAATGCCTTCCATCGTCGTCGTCGTTCCGAAATGCTAGTAGTTTGTAGCTTTGAGACATAATATATTATGATTAAATAATTAGTTATCGACGAAAAAAAGAGCCTTCTTTGAAGGCCAAGTTTCAATAAAAAAATTTGACTTTGACTTTGACATTGCTAACATACTGTTTCCTTGTCAGCACTACGCAGCCCTAGCGCTCCAGCACTGGGCCCAACGCATGGGGCGGAGCGCCAACACGGGCACGGGCGCGGGCGCCGGCGCCGCGGCCATACGCGAGCGGCCCGTGGTCTTGAGGAGACGAAGGGAGAGGATCAAATCTACTGCCAATTGGCCGCTGTTCTACTACCAGTTCCATAGAGACCATGCGCTGCCTAATCTTATTTGGAATCATACTGTAAGTAGTTCGATGTAGTAAAGTTTGTTGCGCCGACTCTTCTCTTCTTGCGCTTTGGAGGCGGTAGTAAACTTAGCTTTAAGTAATTTTCTGACGTCAACTATCTAATCTAGTTTAGTTTATTTAGTACTAGCTGCGCCCCGGGGCTTCACTCCTGTGGGAATTTCGGGATAAAAAGGTACCCTATGTGCTATTCCCGGTATTTTCCTACCCGTATACCAAATTTCATCGAAATCCGTCGAGTAGATTTTGCGTGATGGAGTAACAAACATCCTCACAAACTCACATGCAAACTTTCGCATTTATAATATTAGGATCTTCTTCTTCTCTCAGCCGAAAGACGTCCACTGCTGGACAAAGGCCTCCCCCAAGGATTTCCACAACGACCGGTCCTGCGCTGCCCGCATCCATGCGCAACCCGCGACCTTCACCAGGTCGTCGGTCCACCGAGTGGGAGGCCTGCCAACACTACGTTTTCCGGTTCGTGGTCGCCACTCGAGAACTTTTCTGCCCCAACGGCTATCTGTTCTGCGAGCTATGTGCCCCGCCCACTGCCACTTAAGTTTGGCGATTCTGCGGGCTATATCGGTTACTTTAGTTCTCCTACGGATCTCCTCATTTCTGATTCGATCACGCAGGGAAACTCCGAGCATAGCGCGCTCCATCGCCCTTTAGGTGACCTTGAGCCTTCTTATGAGGCCCATAGTAAGCGACCACGTCTCTGTTCCGTATGTCATTACTGGCAACACACACTGGTCAAAGACCTTAGTCTTGAGACACTGCGGTATTTTGGACGAGAAGATATCGCGAAGCTTCCCGAACGCTGCCCAGCCGAGTTGGATTCGACGGTTGACCTCTTTCTCAAAGTTGGACTTACCTAACTGAACTGTTTGTCCCAGGTATACGTAATTGTCAACAACTTCGAGTGTAGAGTCTCCAACCTTTAGAGGAGTGGGTGCGACACGGATATTAGACATGATTTTCGTCTTATCCATGTTCATTTTTAGACCCACTTGTTGAGAGGCTCTACAGAGGCCATCGAGCATTGTGCCTAGGTCTTCCAAGGTCTCAGCCATGACTACGATATCGTCAGCGAATCGAAGGTGAGTGAGGTACTCGCCGTTTATATTGATACCGAGTCCGCTCCAGTCCAGAAGCTTGAAGACATCTTCCAGGGCGGCGGTGAACAGTTTCGGAGAAATAACGTCTCCCTGTCTCACCCCTCGCTTCAACTGGATAGGTTTCGAGCCTTGATCCTGGAGACGGACCGACATGGTGGCGTTTTCGTACAAACACTTCAGCGCTTCGATATACCGATAGTCAATTTGGCACCGTTGGAGAGACTGTAGCACAGCCCAGGTCTCGATCGAATCGAAGGCTTTCTCGTAGTCCACAAACGCCAAGCATAAGGGCTGATTATACTCCTCAGTCTTCTGTATAATCTGCCGCAGCGTATGTAAGTGGTCTACGGTACTAAAGCCTTTTCGGAAACCGGCTTGTTCGGGAGGCTGGAAGTCGTCGAACCTGCGAGCGAGACGATTCGTAATGACTCTCGAAAACAGTTTGTAGACATGGCTCAGAAGTGAGATAGGCCTATAATTCTTCAATAAGGTTTTGTCGCCTTTTTTGAAGAAAAGTACCACCACACTTCTGTGCCATGCCGTAGGCGTTTGTCCCTCGAGTATGACGGAATCGAATAGCTTCTGAAGAGCTTTTAATACCGGTGTTCCACCTGCTTTCAGAAGCTCAGCCGTGATTCCATCATCACCCGGTGCCTTATTGTTTTTTAACTGTTTGAGAGCCATTCTAATTTCGTATAGGCTGACGTCCGGGATATCTTCGGTGTAGTGTCGGGTCAATCTGGCTCTTGGATCTTTGGCCAGATTACTGACAGGTGCGCGTACGCTGGTGTATAATTGTCCGTAGAACTTCTCAACCTCTTCCAACAGCTCTGGCTTCGACGAAATGATTCTGCCATCCTCAGTCTTCAGCTTGGTCAGTTGGCTTTGACCAACAGACAGATCCCTTGCAAACACTTTTAAGCCCTTATTTCGCTTAATCGCCTCTTCAATACGGTCAGTATTGAATTGGCGTAAATCGCGCGTTAGGGACTTGGAGATCTGTCTGTTTAGACGTCGATACTGAGCAGCATCGTCAGAGGACTGCAGAACCAAGTTTCGTCTTTCTTCCATGAGTTTGTTGGTGAGGTCCGAGATCTTTTTGGTTCCTTTTGAACAGCGGGTTTTGAAGGCCTTAGACCCAGCTGTTTGGACAATTTGCACAAACCTGTCATTATAATCGTCCAGATTTTCGCAGTCTCCCAGGCATTCGAAGCGATTCTGCAACTCGAGCTGAAAGCTCTCGGGGTTTTGGAGCTGGATAGGCGCTGGTCGGAGCGTAGACTTCATCAGTCGACACCTTTCGAGTTTTATTCTAAGATTCAATGTGCCTCTTACCAATCGGTGATCACTTCCTGTTTTTACGGCATTGATCACAGAGACATCATTGAATATGTGCCTCTTCGTCGACAAGATGAAGTCAATCTCATTTTTTGTAACGCCATTAGGATGCAACCATGTCCACTTTCGCTGTTTTGGCTTTTTGAAGAAGGAGTTCATCATAAAGAGGCCCTCCTTCTCCATAAAGCCGGCCAGCAGATGACCACGTGCATTCCTCGTTCCATATCCAAAATTCCCCACTCTCAGCTCATCATCGCTTCGTTTGCCCAGTTTCGCGTTAAAGTCCCCCATCACAACGGTATAGTGGGCCTGGGAGCTATGTATGGCTCTAGAAATATCCTCATACATAGTCTCTACCTCGTCGTCGGAGCGATATGAGGGCGGTGCGTATACTTGTATTACCTTCAACGAATACCGTTTGGTGATTCTGAGTACAAGGTACGCTACCCTCGCCGAAACACTCTCGAACTGGACCACGTTGTTGACGAGGGACCTGTGGACGATAAACCCGACACCACCCTGGGACAGTTGTTCGCCCTCCCGGAAATAGAGCAGGTTTCCGGATTTGAGGATCATGGTGTCCTCCCCCTCTCTTCGGACTTCACATAATCCTACAATATCCCATCGTAACCTGCTCAATTCTTCCTCCAGTTCAGCGAGTTTCTCGTCGGTCCGCAGTGTGCACGTGTTGTAAGTTGCCAGGGCCAAGGGTCGTCGGGGTTGGTAGCCTGGCATCTGCCGGGGATTCTTAGCACCCCCTGCCCCGCCGGTACCGTGACCGCTACCAGAGTCCGGGATAGCGGGGCCGCCGGGGACTAGGGGCCGTGTTGTGGGTGTATCAACCATAGGGGGGTTTTGCCGTAATCGCCACGCTTGGCATGCGGGTTGGCGATCGCAGTGTGATGTCATAGTACGCGGAAAGATGCTGCTGCCCATCCTCCGGTGTTTTAGATCCCTTAGTCGCCTCTTACGACACCCACGGGAAGAGATGGGTTGGTGCTATTCTAGGGCCACACCACAGGCCAATATTAGGATACGGCGAATTAAAAGTGTTATTTTTAAGCCAATAAAAATAAAAACAATTGTCATTGTAGAGCGTAGATTAAAATTTCAGATGCGTCCCGACATGTGCAGTTAGAGACAAAAGTGCAGTCAGAATCTACAAGGCAATATGATCTTTAAAGCTTAGCAATAAGGTCTTCGAGGTATGACTGCACTTTTGTCCCTTGACTGACTCTGAGTTTGTAGATCAATTTGACTCATGTACGATTATTTTACGATAAATATACGATTAATCGACAATATTATTGTAATAGTTAGAGATTCGGTGTTAGCGCATGGTATTAGCGACCTTATTCCGTTGTCATAAAGGTTTTCCTGATCGGCTTAGGCCGATTCCGTGTCGATAGATTTAGTTGCTCCCTAAATAATTCTTAAAACATGCTCAAGGAATTTACAAACTAAAAATCACTACTTCACTCTTAATATTTAACTGTGCGTGAGAAGTGAAGAATGAGAAACCTACGTTTCTCACTGTTATATGAGGTTCAATATCTTATCTATTTATGATTTTTAATACGGATACTCACGCGAGTTGTTAGCCAGAACCGCCAACTAGTTTCGACTTCATACGGAAGTCATTTTCAAGGCTAGTTTGGACCGTCTTTTCGACGTGATAGACGGGTACGGCTCGCTTGCGTGAGTATCCGTATTAAAAATCATAATGACTGTTTCTCACGTTAGTTTCAATCAAATCTTATTCATTTGTCGATTATATTTATTATTTTATTTTACTGCAGACGCGCGAGGAACTTAGAAACGCTCTAGAGAACGAATTACGCGCATTCACAAGCGACAGAGAAGCGGCTGGCGGTATACTAACATCTTGGAACCATGCGGAGTTGGAGGTTCAGTACCAGTGCTTGCAGAACGAAGTCAAAATAGGAGATTATTATTTGAGGATACTGTTGGAGCAGCGGGATAGTGATGATAGCCCTATTAGAAAGTCGTAAGTATATTTTTAATTTTTGGGGATGCACATTTACTTGTAATCAAAAGTTTTAAATATGAAATATGAAAATGTAATAAATGTAAATTCTTTCTATACCAAAATGTCGATTCCAAGCGATCCAATTATTTTTATAACTAAATTATAATAGAACTAGCTGTGCCCTGGAACTTCGCTCCCGTGGTAATTTCGGGATTCTTGATAACCTATAACCTTCCTCACCTTTGAAGGTTATCAAGAATTCCGAAATTCATGTGTTGCTATCATCCACTGAATTGTTCAAATCGGTTCCGTAGTTCCAGAGATTAGCGCATTAATCTAACTCTTTATTATCCTAATCCTAACTAATATTATAAATGCGAAAGTGAGTTTGTTTGTTTGTTACCTCTTCACGCTTTATCTACTGAACCAATCTTCCTGAAAATTTGCATACACGTAGTTAGAAGTACGTAGAAGGACATACCTTTCATCCCGGGAAAAAGCACTGTTCCTGTAGGAAATTCACTCGGGCGAAGCCGCGGGCAAAAGCTAGTATTAGTATAAATTTAACTTGTTTATTCCAGTTACGAATTCTTCAACGACCTCTACCACCGCTTCCTATCCACCCCCAAGGTAGAAATGAAGTGTATGTGCCTGCAAGCGATGACCATAGTGTACGGTCGGTACTACGAGGACATTGGACCCTTCGCGGACACTAAATACATCGTGCAAATGTTAGATAGGGTGAGGTACATTTTAGATATTGTTCAGTAAGACTTAAAATCGGGATACGATGATTTTCACCTTAAAAGTTCTTTCTTTTGAATATTCTTGTATTTTCCAATCAATTTTTACTTATATAATATATTTAATTTTTTACAATAGCGAACACCGCTCAATGTGCGTTATTTTATTCGCATGCCAACGCCACCAGATGGCAACAGTATATCATAATGGGCGATTTTCCGAGACCCAAATAAAAAAAAAATCTAGATGATTTCATAGATGGCGCTTAGTAAAAGGCGAGTCCACACAGAAAGCAATGCACGGTAATGGCATTTCTTTGAAATAAAAACATCTAAAAATATCAATATTGTGATTTGTGCAACTGTCAAACTGTTAGGTGATTTTTTTCTGCCTCTAGTTGACAAGGAATAATATAGGTACAGCCTTTATTACTGCTCGGCTTTCATAAAACGCCATCTATTGAGATTTTTTACATCGATTATTTTTTCTTAATTTTAGCTGTCAGAAAATCGCTCATTGTTTCAATTCCATACTAATCTGAGTTAACGTTAACGTGATCGCATGCGAATAAAACTTTCACTACGTACACAATTTTGTCAAATTGCCTATGGATGCACATCTGATTAACCATTCAACGTAAAAAGATTGAAGAAGACTTGCAAGTTGCACGAATTCGATTTAGAATATTCAAAAGAAAGTACCTAAGAAAATAATTGGATCATCCATACTAATATTATAAATGCGAAAGTTTGGATGTGAGTTTGTGAGTTTGTGAGTTTGTGAATTTGTGAGTTTGTGAGTTTGTGAGGATGTTTGTTACTCAATCACGCAAAATCTACTGGACGGATTTCGATGAAATTTGGTACAGAGGTAGATAATGACCTGGAATAGCACATAGGCTATTCCCGTGGGAAATTCACGCGGGCGAAGCCGCGGGCAAAAGCTAGTACTATATATAATTTGATCAAATGTTATTTTTTTTACAGACATGTGACCGAATGGAGAGAGATAGATTTGTACAATTTCTAGCTAAGTTAATATTACATAGAAGAAACGTTAGTGAGATATTAGAATGGAATGGTATTAGGTGAGTTATTTTTTTGTTTTGAAATGTATTTATAATAATTAAGGTAGGTATTAAGTAATGTTTTTAAAAAAAAATATGAGACACCTCAGGGATGTAGTGAGAAACTTTAAGAAGCAACTTTTGTAGGCGAGAAATTAATAATTACTGTAACGTATTTTTACACGAATGACCAAAAAAGGAATGTTATGTTTTCAGGGTTTATGTATGTATGTATGTATGTAAGTTACTTTAATCTACCATAAGTCCTGAACGACTTAACCGATTTTGATGTGAGAGGTATTTTTAGATTCCTTACATTCCTCCGAGTGACGTAGGCTATGCGAGTTGTCAGACGTGTTTTTTTTTTCAATAATAAGTTTTCTAATTTGGTGTGAGAAACCATAAAAACATTCTCTCGCAGATGAGAAACCTATATAGCATTTGACAGTTTATTGTATACTATAATAGTTTTTCCCCGTGACTTCGTCGGAATTTACTATTGGCAATATTTTAAGCCGTTCGTTTATAAGTTAATAAGGTTTAACTTATAAACGGGCGGCAGCAGCATCCCGTGAAAATAGCTTATATTTCTTTCAGTAATTTATTTAAGGATAACGACCAAAATTATTTTCTGAATAAACCTTTGTTAGCAGCGGCCTTGCATACTTGAATACGGTGTTGACTGTACATGTTTCTATCGACAGAAAAATATTTTTTGCTTCTATTATATCTATGATTATATTTCTTCCTCCTATGGACCTATAGACCACTTTTCCCACCTCCTTCCCATGGCTTAACTAACCTTGCGGTTACCAGTTCAAGTTTTATAGATTCACTAGCTGGCGCCCGCGGCTTCGCTCGCGTTAATCCTTTCTTAGCGGATGCCTACGTCATAACATCTACCTGCATGCCAAATTTCAGTCCGATTCGTCCAGTGGTTTGGGCTGTGCGTATATACAAGGTGTACACAAATTAACTACAAATATTTTCAGGGCTGGCTCCAGGGGGCTAAATAAACGTATTGGAGATACAATTTTATAAATCGATACGCTAGTTTTTTTTGTTTTTTCTAACAAAAAAAATATTATTAAATGATGACATTTAGTATCACACTGTAGTTAAGCCTGCATCACACGTTTTTAGCCAAAACAGGCGTTACTGAATTGACCCTGGTGCCAAAACTAGATCATTATTGATAATAAAAATAGTACTATAGGCTTCTCAAATAACTGCTACTACTTATACGAGACAGATAAAAATATTTTGCCTTTCATTTTTGCGTAAATACCTTCCAGAAAACACGAAAAATACGAAAAACAAGGTTCACGGCTTTAACGAAATCATTATGTAAAACACAAATTATAATTTCTACATAATGTTAAATCGCGAGTTTATTAAACTAGCTACAAGTTGCTCGTTTTAGATTTTTGAAAAATAACTCGAAAAAAATATTATATATCGTAACAATTCACTAAGAAATTCCCCATACATTTTTTGTATGGCAATGCCATCGCTCAATATATACGAGTTCCAAGCCCACAAAAAATCAGTCTGCCGGTAAGAGTCAAGGGGAATCCACGTCGCTCTGCTGCTCGGGAGGCATTTAATTTTCGCGTGTTCATGTATTCACAGACAGCAGAGAGTAATGTAGATCAGAGTTACATATTTATTACTTTTAATCTTTTTTAAAATTTATATAGGTACCATTTTCTTACTCATGAATGATGGCCGACAATTTTTGATGAAATAGAAATCGTAATAAATCGCAATCATAGAAATCGTAATAAATCGAAATCATAGAAATCGAAATCATAAAAATCAAAATAAATCTAAATCAAGATCCAAGATGGCGGACAACTTTTTTTTTTAATTTTGCGATATGTATATCGTTTCATAAGTTTTTCAGTGCGCTGATGACGAAAATAACATTTTTTTTGAGATCCAAGATGGCGGACAACTTTTTTTTTCAATTTTATAATATGGGTATGTTTTTATAGGTTTTTCGGTGCGCTAATGACAAAAATAACATTTATTTTGAGATCCAAGATGGCGGGCAGTTTTTTTTTTCAAGTTTACAATATGGGTATGGTTATATAGGTTTTTGGGGACACTGATGACGAAAATAACATTTATTTTGAGATCCAAGATGGAGGACAGTTTTTTATTTTATTTTACAATATGGGTATCGTTTTCTAGGTTTTTGGGGACGCTGATGACGAAAATAACATGTATTTTGAGATCCAAGATGGCGGACAATTTTTTATTTTTTCTTACAATATGGGTATCATTTTTTAGGTTTTTGGGGACGCTGATGACGAAAATAACATTTATTTTGAGATCCAAGATGGAGGACAGTTTTTTTTTATTTTACAATATGGGTATCGTTTTATGGGTTTTTGGGGACGCTGATGACCAAAATAACATTTATTTTAAGATCAGCGTCCCCGAAAACCTATTAAACGATACCCATATTGTAAAATAATAAAAAAACTGTCAGCCATCTTGGATCTCAAAATAAATGTTATTTTCGTCATCAGCGTCCCCAAAAACCTAAAAAATGATACCCATATTGTAAAATAAAATAAAAAACTGTCCTCCATCTTGGATCTCAAAATAAATGTTATTTTCGTCATCAGCGTCCCCAAAAACCTAGAAAACGATACCCATATTGTAAAATAAAATAAAAAACTGTCATCCATCTTGGATCTCAAAATAAATGTTATTTTCGTCATCAGCGTCCCCAAAAACCTAGAAAACGATACCCATATTGTAAAATAAAATAAAAAACTGTCATCCATCTTGGATCTCAAAATAAATGTTATTTTCGTCATCAGCGTCCCCAAAAACCTATATAACCATACCCATATTGTAAACTTGAAAAAAAAAAACTGCCCGCCATCTTGGATCTCAAAATAAATGTTATTTTTGTCATTAGCGCACCGAAAAACCTATAAAAACATACCCATATTGTAAAATTAAAAAAAAGTTGTCCGCCATCTTGGATCTCAAAATAAATGTTATTTTCGTCATCAGCGTCCTCAAAAACCTACAACATGTTAACCATATTGCAAAATTGAAAAAAAAAATTGTCCGCCATCTTGGATCTCAAAATAAATGTTATTTTTGTCATCAGCGCACCGAAATACTTATATAACCATACCCATATTGTAAACTTGAAAAAAAAGTTGTCCGCCATCTTGGATCTCAAAATAAATTTTATTTTTGTCATCAGCGCACCGAAATACCTATATAACCATACCCATATTGTAAACGTGAAAAAAAAGTTGTCCGCCATCTTGGATTTCAAAATAAATGTTATTTTCGTAATCAGCGCACTGAAACACTTATAAAACGATACCCATATTGCAAAATTAAAAAAAAGTTGTCCGCCATCTTGGATCCAAAAATACTATTTTTGTAAACCTCATCCCGAAAAATTGGCCTTCATGGGATGCCAGGCAGATGTTTAACATCTTAGCATCCTGGCACGGGACGGTCATGCTATTTTCTGTAGCAGCATTCGTGTCCATTTTACTGCCAAGTCGCGCCAAGTATGTTTTACATAAGAAAATGGTCGTAATTTTATTTTTAGTATTCATTACCATAAAACAAGAAAAAAAAATTATAAAGGTACCAACAAATCCTTTGCCGGATCCCTGTCACTTATTACTTCGGGTTGGCGGCAATCTCACGTCGATGTGTGCGTGTGACTTGCACACAGCCAGCTGAGGTCTATCAAATACCTAAACTCGGTCGGGCGCGCGGACGTGATACACTCTTAAATGTGTAGAGATTTCATTCCTCTTTAAGCTCCTCCCACCAATTAATAGTTGAATGAAATTGATTTGCTGTATTCCTCTTTATTTATGAAAAGTGCGTGAAAGACAGAGATGTCAAGCGATTTATTATACGTAAACGACAGCGACCGACCGGTGGGCGGGGCGGCTTTTGTTTGTGTGTGTCATTTTAATTGCCATTTTACGCAAAGCTGTGTACAGGATGTTATAATGTTACGGTTTTCAAAAAACATAAACGTTAATTTTTCTCGAAAACTAGCGTGTAGAAAATTGAAAAAACCACTGATATACTTTCTAAATAATATCAGTAATTAGCCCTGAAAATATTTGTAGTTTATTTGTGTCCACCTTATATAGAAGATAGTAAAGTAGTGTAGTTAGTAGTCCCGCCTCGTGCACTATGGAGGACCTTTATGCGAGGCCAACGTTTCGACTCGACCAAAAAAAGTGTAATCACGCTGTGATTTACCTTACAGAATCCTAGTAGAGCTAATGACTCTAGCGCACTTGCATACGTCGCGAGCGACGGTGCCTACTCAGAGCAACGTCATCGAGGCGCCCGCGCAGACCGATGTCAAGGGCGGCGACCGCGAGTGGTACTATAATGTGGAGCAAGGGGACAAGGTGCAGAGGGTGGGGCCTGTTAGTTTCCAACAGGTTAGTTATAGCTGTGCTATACACTTGCATACGTCACGTGACACAGTGCCTACTCAGAGCAACGTTATCGAGGCGCCCGCGCAGACCGATGTCAAGGGCGGCGACCGCGAGTGGTACTATAATGTGGAGCAAGGGGACAAGGTGCAGAGGGTGGGGCCTGTTAGTTTCCAACAGGTTAGTTATAGCTGTGCTATACACTTGCATACGTCACGTGACACAGTGCCTACTCAGAGCAACGTCATCGAGGCGCCCACTCAGACCGATGTCAAGGGCGGCGACCGCGAGTGGTACTATAATGTGGAGCAAGGGGACAAGGTGCAGAGGGTGGGGCCTGTTAGTTTCCAACAGGTTAGTTATAGCTGTGCTATACACTTGCATACGTCACGTGACACAGTGCCTACTCAGAGCAACGTCATCGAGGCGCCCGCGCAGACCGATGTCAAGGGCGGCGACCGCGAGTGGTACTATAATGTGGAGCAAGGGGACAAGGTGCAGAGGGTGGGGCCTGTTAGTTTCCAACAGGTTAGTTATAGCTGTGCTATACACTTGCATACGTCACGTGACACAGTGCCTACTCAGAGCAACGTCATCGAGGCGCCCGCGCAGACCGATGTCAAGGGCGGCGACCGCGAGTGGTACTATAATGTGGAGCAAGGGGACAAGGTGCAGAGGGTGGGGCCTGTTAGTTTCCAACAGGTTAGTTATAGCTGTGCTATACACTTGCATACGTCACGTGACACAGTGCCTACTCAGAGCAACGTCATCGAGGCGCCCGCGCAGACCGATGTCAAGGGCGGCGACCGCGAGTGGTACTATAATGTGGAGCAAGGGGACAAGGTGCAGAGGGTGGGGCCTGTTAGTTTCCAACAGGTTAGTTATAGCTGTGCTATACACTTGCATACGTCACGTGACACAGTGCCTACTCAGAGCAACGTCATCGAGGCGCCCGCGCAGACCGATGTCAAGGGCGGCGACCGCGAGTGGTACTATAATGTGGAGCAAGGGGACAAGGTGCAGAGGGTGGGGCCTGTTAGTTTCCAACAGGTTAGTTATAGCTGTGCTATACACTTGCATACGTCACGTGACACAGTGCCTACTCAGAGCAACGTCATCGAGGCGCCCGCGCAGACCGATGTCAAGGGCGGCGACCGCGAGTGGTACTATAATGTGGAGCAAGGGGACAAGGTGCAGAGGGTGGGGCCTGTTAGTTTCCAACAGGTTAGTTATAGCTGTGCTATACACTTGCATACGTCACGTGACACAGTGCCTACTCAGAGCAACGTCATCGAGGCGCCCGCGCAGACCGATGTCAAGGGCGGCGACCGCGAGTGGTACTATAATGTGGAGCGAGGGGACAAGGTGCAGAGGGTGGGGCCTGTTAGTTTCCAACAGGTTAGTTATAGCTGTGCTATACGTCACGTGACACAGTGCCTACTCAGAGCAACGTCATCGAGGCGCCCGCGCAGACCGATGTCAAGGGCGGCGACCGCGAGTGGTACTATAATGTGGAGCAAGGGGACAAGGTGCAGAGGGTGGGGCCTGTTAGTTTCCAACAGGTTAGTTATAGCTGTGCTATACACTTGCATACGTCACGTGACACAGTGCCTACTCAGAGCAACGTCATCGAGGCGCCCGCGCAGACCGATGTCAAGGGCGGCGACCGCGAGTGGTACTATAATGTGGAGCAAGGGGACAAGGTGCAGAGGGTGGGGCCTGTTAGTTTCCAACAGGTTAGTTATAGCTGTGCTATACACTTGCATACGTCACGTGACACAGTGCCTACTCAGAGCAACGTCATCGAGGCGCCCGCGCAGACCGATGTCAAGGGCGGCGACCGCGAGTGGTACTATAATGTGGAGCAAGGGGACAAGGTGCAGAGGGTGGGGCCTGTTAGATTCCAACAGGTTAGTTATAGCTGTGCTATACACTTGCATACGTCACGTGACACAGTGCCTACTCAGAGCAACGTCATCGAGGCGCCCACTCAGACCGATGTCAAGGGCGGCGACCGCGAGTGGTACTATAATGTGGAGCAAGGGGACAAGGTGCAGAGGGTGGGGCCTGTTAGTTTCCAACAGGTTAGTTATAGCTGTGCTATACACTTGCATACGTCACGTGACACAGTGCCTACTCAGAGCAACGTCATCGAGGCGCCCGCGCAGACCGATGTCAAGGGCGGCGACCGCGAGTGGTACTATAATGTGGAGCAAGGGGACAAGGTGCAGAGGGTGGGGCCTGTTAGTTTCCAACAGGTTAGTTATTTTTTGCTAACCTAGTGTCCCACTGCACACTCTTTGGCGCTGTTACTTGTATTATGTTACTACCATGAAATAAAGTTTCGTGTGTTAGTACGGGAACGGGATACAGGCATCGCGCATCCCGCCCTCGCCTTGAAAATGAACTCCTGATAAATTCTAAGCTATAGTTGGCAATCCTAACATAATAGCACGTGAGTTTACGTGTTTAGTTTACTAGTGTGTAAACGGCTACTGCCAATAGATGGCGGTAGTCGTAAAAGTCATGACAGATGCCTTTAGGCGACTTGAATAAAATCTGACACCAGTGTTTGTAACAACACACTCGATAAGTGAAAGAAGAAGCACGTGAGTGACCCGTTTTTAATAAGAGGTTATAACGTATTTTTAGTAAATAATCTATCCATTAGAATGCTCACGATGCATTTTCTTAGTAAATGAAAATTTGTCTTTCCATTCTGTCCGAAGTATTTTTTACAAACGTTTCGTAGAAAGTTTTATTTTTTGCAGTAATAGTAAAATTATCTTTCCAGCTAAAAGATCTGTACAAATCTGGCGAGATCAACAACAAAACGAAATGCTGGGCGAACAGTATGGAAGGCTGGCGGGCGATAGGCAGTGTCCCACAACTCAAGTGGACGTTGGCGGCCAGAGGAATCGCCGTCATGGACGAGAGCACCCTAGCGGCCACTATTTTGGATCTGCTGATCACCTGCGCTAGATATTATCCGAGCAGGTACTTTGTTATATACATCACTCCTATAACTGCAGGGGAGAAACATCTTTAATTGCACATATTGAGTGTCGAGATTCCTTCATCTAGGGCGCTCAAATGGACGCTAGCGGCCAGAGGGATTGCTGTCATGGACGAGAGCACCCTAGCGGCCACTATTTTGGATCTGTTGATCACCTGCGCTAGATATTACCCTAGCAGGTACTTTGTAATATCACTTCTTCTATAGCTGCAGGGGAGAAACATCTTTAACTACTTGTATTGAGTGTCGAGATTCCTTCATCTAGGGCGCTCAAATGGACGCGCGAATAGAAGTGCTATTTGTATTATATAAAATCTAGCATTTCTATACTGGTCTGGAAGCTAAGAAAAACATAAAATGTGCCAGCTGTTTCTCTTACCGCGCAGATTGTAAAAGTCATTTGAGAGAAATGGCTTTAAACTGGGGATTCCTACACTCACAGGCGATGGGCCTGACACTATACCGAAATCTCCATTCCATCAATAAGCCGTTGATAACGACAACTGTTGGCTCTGTCCACCCTGTAAGAGATAAAGACGTGATTCTGTAACTGTATATCTGTATTAGCATTTATAAAATTGTTATACTTTCAGGGACGAAGAAGAAGCAGTGATTAGGCCGTTGCCGAAGATCAAAAGATTGATATCAGAGCCGGCGTGTCTGGCGCATGTCGTTCAGTTACTGCTTACCTTCGATCCTATACTCGTTGAGAAGGTAAGTCTATATGTATGTAACTGCTGCGCGAGTGGAAATTTTGGGATAGAAAGTACCTTATGTGGTAAAGATAAAGATGTATTTATTTGCAGAACACGTGTAAATTTATACTTAAATCCAAGTAAGCTGGCAACTTAGATGCTCTAATTTGTGTTTAATAAACTTGTGTGTTGTTTGCCCAGTTGCCAAATAAATTGACATGAACTTAGAACCAATGTGTTTTACCTTTGAAAAGTGTCCAAATGCAGTGCTATTTTGGTGAAATTTGGGACACGGATTGATAATTATCTGTTTTAGCACATAGGGTACTTTATTCCGAAATAACAACGGGAACGGAACCCCAGTGCGCAGCTAGCCAATGAATAAAATACACATCGGAAATGGATAATTTATTTTCAAGATTTTTATTGCAGTTATATTTTATTTACAGGTGGCAACACTGCTATACGAGGTGATGCAAGACAACCCTGAGATTTCAAAGCTGTACCTGACTGGCGTGTTCTATTTCATGCTGTTGTATACGGGATCGAACCTGTTACCCATCGCAAGGTTCCTGCGGCTGACGCATATGAAACAGGCTTTCAGGGCTGATCAGGTTGGTACATTAAGAACTCTTTGTGTTCAAAATTGATGCCGTCATAACTAGAAAACGCATAGACGGAAATTTCCGGTCCTGCGACTCAAATAACTTTAATAGGTCTAGGAAACAAGTGTACGAGCAAAATTCGAATCCTTCAAGCAGCAATCGCCCGGATCCGGTAGTGCGATTGTTCTGTCTTCGTTAACCTCGTAGCTTGAAGGATTAATACGAAGTGCCGCTTGTTTCGAGCCCACGAGTCCCGCCCACTAGTAGACTCAATGTGGTAATACCCGGCCTGGGGATCGTATAGTCAAGAGACAAAAGTTTAGTCAGAAAAGTTCAGTTTACAAGGTAATATGATCTTTAAGACTAGGCAATAAGGTCTTCGAGGTATGACTGCACTTTTGTCTCTTAACTGCACATTTGACTTTCACTTCAAAGTTCGTCTCTATGAGCTAGATGAGTGTTAGCAACACGAACATTATTTGACATCTGGATCGATGGACCAAAACTTATGTTTTTTTTTGCTAAATCAAACAATATAAATTTTTACTTATTCCAATATGGATGCCAGTTTATCATGAAAATTTCTAAAAAATATATTCCTTTCAGACGACATCAGACATAATGCAGCGGTCCATCCTTGGCCAGCTGTTACCCGAAGCGATGGTGTGTTACCTGGAGAACCACGGCGCGGAGAAGTTTGCCCAGATCTTCCTCGGCGAGTGGGACACGCCCGAGGCGATCTGGAGCTCCGAGATGAGGAGGTTGCTCATGATGAAGGTGAGGACGCTATTATTATCATTTCGAGTCGAAATGGCAAAAATCAGAATTTTTTGACCAGTATTTGGCCACTTCTACCTCCCTCCCATTGCAATGCCTAACAAGGTGCATTTTGTATTTACCTTTAGGGAAACCAAATGAAATGCAATGATTGAATAAATGAAATTAAATACTTCCACCTATCGTGGAAAATACTACTGTAATGAAAGATGAGGAGGTTGCTCATGATGATGGACATAAGGGATTATAATAATTTTAATAATATAATAATAATAATAAAGTCATTTATTTCAGGCACAATTATAAATTATAAAATAAAATACAACAAGACCCATATCTTACACAAACATAAATATCTAAATAAACACTAAAATAAATAAATTAAATTATAATTTTTGAAATAGTAACAAGTACTTATTTACTATTTCCGTCGCGGTGCACGGAAAGCCAATATTTTAAAATAGGGCTGCTCAGATACTCGGACAGTGTTCGAAGAATCTCGTTGTCAGAGTTACGAATTCGAGTCCAGAACGCTGCGACTCGCGACCTAATTATTGCGAAATAGTCAGGAACCCCGGCCGCGGCGAACATGCCCGACGCGCTGCAATAGCGAGGCAACCTCATCAGGATGCGGAATGCATTATTATACTGCACCCTGATAGCGCTACGCTTTTGCTTGGTGCAATTGACCCATAGTTGACTCGTGTAGAAGCATTGGCAATATGCTCTAAACAGAGTCAACTTCACCCGGTTTGAACACCGCGCGAATCTGCGCGCGATCATGTTGCACCGCACGGCAAGGGCCCTGCGCTCGCGCTCCACGTCCGCGTCATCACGGAGATTCTCTGACACTATGTGACCCAAGTACCTGAACTGCCCTACTCTCTCTACTGAAGCTCCATTCAGATAAACTGGCGGTACCTTTTCCGGGCCTTTTCCTTCCGCAAAAACCATGAATTGGGTCTTTGCCACGTTATATTTGAGACCATGTCTCAAAGCATACCGTTCACAAATCCCCAATAACATTCTAAGACCACTGATGGAGGGGCTGAGGAGCACCATATCATCAGCGTAACTGATATTGTTTACACATAAAGAGCCAATATGACATCCGATTTTGCTACTCCTCAGCTCCTCAATCAGTTGGTTCACATACAGACTGAAGAGGTCCGGAGAGGTTAGCCCTCCCTGACGAACACCGCACTCTAACCTATAATCGTTAGACGCGCTGTCGCCCCATCTCACATAATTAGTTTGGTTGTCGTACCAGTATCTCAACAGATTAGCTGTAACTTTAGGTACATTAGACTCGCCTAGCTTTTGCCATAGTAAATCATAATTCACCAGGTCAAAAGCGCTGCTGAGGTCCAAGAAACATGCATATACCGAAGTGTCTCTTTTAGTGTAGTAACTAATTGTACTTTTTAAACTAAAAATTGCTGAATCTGTTGAGAGCCCGGGACGAAACCCAAACTGTGCATCGTCTATTGTTATGCCTTGCTTCAGTGAGGGAGACAGAACGTTTTCCAATATTTTACCCACAATCGTTCCCAAAGAAATCGGTCTATAGTTTTTCATATTGGAAAGATCGGCTGTCCTGCTCTTTTGTATAGGTATATGATTCTTGGCAAGATTTTTCGAAATCAATTTTAGTAGTTTCTATCGCGTTCCGAAATAAATATGAAAAATGACGATGACATACTATACGGATTGAAAGAATGTCTTTCGAGACTAGTGTAATTATTCAGAGCGCCATTTGTAATTTGCGAATTACTGTTGCTACTGTACCTCTGTAGATGGCGCCACATTCATTCATTCATTTATTCACTGTACAATATTTACAATTTATTATTATACAATGTTACATAAACTAGTATTGGTTTTTCCGAACATTGGAATCGCCAGTTATTTTTATGTATTAACTATTATATACATTAATCATAAGCAGGTAGATATGACACAATGCATCGCTCGGTCGCATGACGACAGCAGGCCATGACATGATATTCAGATTTGTGTTTACACAGTCTACTTCTCCCGCCAGGTGGCAGCACACATAGGCGAGTTCACTCCCCGCCTCCGCGCGCACATCGCCGCTCGCTACCCGTACCTGGCGATCCCGTGCGTGCGCTACCCTCCGCTGCAGCACGAGCTGTTCTGCAACATGTTCTACCTGCGACACCTGTGCGACACTCTGCGCTTCCCGGACTGGCCGATACCGCACCCGGTATGTACTGTATACTGGCAGGGTCGCCATGTAACGAGCGACATTGTTCTACCTGCGACATGCTGCGCTTCCCGGACTGGCCGATATCGCACCCGGTATGTACTGTGTACTGGCAAGATCGCCATGTAAGGAGCGACATTGTTTTACCTGCGACACCTATGCGACTCGTTGCGCTTTCCGGACTGGCCGATACCGCACCCGGTATGTACTGTTACTGGCAGGGTCGCCATGTAAGGAGCGACATTGTTCTACCTGCGACACCTGTGCGACAGTCTGCGCTTCCCGGACTGGCCGATACCGCACCCGGTATGTATACTTCCCATCACGTGAAAAGGCCCCTGGTAGGGTGAGGAGGGGGTGAAACTTGCGCATGGATACGACTGACGAACCAATCGCGCGCGCCGGATGAGACCCGCCCGACCCCCGCTCACCGCGTAGACCGTTATATCGCCTACTGAGCAGCTTATCGGCAAGCGGCCAAATTACGTGAAGGCAACTATACTGTAAACTAGCAGGGTCGCCATGTAAGGAGCGACGTTATGAATGTAGTTAAGTAAGCAAAAAAAAGCCTGAAGAGAGTGTTAACCGATATCGCACCCGATATGTACTGTATACTGGCAGGGTCGCCATGTAACGAGCGATGTTACGAAAGAAGCAAAAAAGCAAGCAAAAAATCCTAAAAAGAGTGTTAAGGTAAATTGTTCCTTGTTTATATATGTATATTTTTTCTCCAGGTGGATCTCCTAAAAGATGTACTAGACGCGTGGCGCAAAGAAGTGGAGAAGAAGCCGCCATCTATGACGGTGAACGAGGCGTACACCGCTCTAGGGCTGGTGGGGAATGGACCGCACGACGAAGCAGCCGTGAGGAAGGCCTACTATCGATTGGCTCAACAGTACCATCCTGACAAGAACCCGGAGGGACGGGTCAGTATTTTTTTTCTTCCTTGGGTACTTTAGGATTATGAAAAAAAAAAAAATGCATTTATAAGTAAAGTTTTTTATCAATCTATTTATTGAAGCGTAAGACGACTACGGAAATCACGGCTTGTCAGATGACGTTTTTGACGGGGCAGCAGTAGACTTACTTAGGGCGTTAGAAAATGGAGCAATAAAAAGAAGGCGGTTAGTGGGATAATGTGCAAGTTTGATGAGAAGGTAGAATGAAGTGGAAAAATCGATGTTTTGTCCATATTTACGTTGTCGAACGTCGTTTACGTTATGAAAACTCATACAATTTCTCTCTCAACCAGATATATTTTTTGTAATTTAAAATGCAATCTGATTTATTAATATTATTTTCCACAGGACCGTTTCGAAGAAGTGAACCAAGCTTACGAGTTCCTCTGCAGTCGGAACGTATGGACCGGTGACGGACCCAACGCGAACAACATAGTGCTCATACTGCGTACGCAGACCATTCTGTTCCAGAGGTATTCTGAGGGTGAGTGCTATACGTATTGTTGTGATGTGCTGGGAGAACGAGATTGTTTGGTGTATGAGTTTTCCAGGAGATGGGACCTGGCTAGTTGTTTTTCCCCACGGGAACAATGCTTTTTTTATTTTTTGATTTTTGAGCATCTCAGATGCAATATTAGTACTAAAGTACTCTCATATAGAAATAAGATAAAATTCCATGCGAGCAGGACTTGAACCCGCGACCAGGTCTTTATACGACCTTGCTCTTCCAACTGAGCTATCGCATTTCAATCCAGCACATCGAAAATCTTCACCATATCCAATTTCTATTGAAACGCATTAGAGACGCATTAGAGAGAGTACTTTAACAATGCTTTTTCCCGGGATGAAAGGTAGGATCCCATATGTCCTTCTCAGTACTTTTTTTAACTTCTAATAATTTGATTGATAAAGCGTGAAAAGGTAATTGTTTGTAATATAATGGTTGAAACGAAACGCAGGCGCTTCCCATTGTCGCCGCCAGGCGTTCGGGGTTCTCACATTGCTCGTGCGAATGGCTCGCGGACGGTCGCCATTGTCCTGTGCGATATCGGTTTGATTTTTAATACGCGAGAGGTCCCGCGTCCTTTGATTGTTAATTAGTTTGAGTTATATTTGTGAATTTCCTGTTTGTTAAATAACTATTGAACGTTTGTGTTTGTGAAACCTTTTACTTTGACTGTTTCTTGTGAGATGCGAAACGTGGCTGCCTGGGGACGCCGAAATCTGTTGCCGAGTGGAACTGCTAGACGGATCAGGTATTTTTTCTGGGGATTGAGATCTCATGGGGTAGGTTGGGTGATTTAGGGAACAACCCCCTCCTCTTCCCAAGACACTCGAAGTTGGATCCGAAGATTAAGAAGATTCAGTTTGGTAAGTGGTTTGAATTGTAGTTATAAAATAACAACCACTAAGCTGGATTTTACAATGGCACTCTCGCTTCCAAAAAAATATAAATCATGTAAATATGCCGTTTTTTTCTATTAAATTCGATCAATATCTAAGTCAAATTGTAAAGCTACAAATTAATTTAAGAATATAATAAAATTTAATTATTTAAGTGACCTGTTTCATATAATACCAAAGGAATGTGCCAATATTGCCATAATAAATTAAAATCGCAACTAAAATAGTGTTATTGTATTTGTTTCTATAGTGTTCAAACCGCGTTGCTACAGGATATATTAAATTAGGTTAGTATATAGGGCCCCGTAGCTCCCAATATAAGCTACGGTGGTAGCAGTCTGCGTATAGCTTAAGTTAGGTTCTAGTCGGGCAAACGTGGTGCCGCGTGGAGATTTTTTCCCGGTACTTATTTTTACCGGTGGTTTTTTCCCGGTAAAGTTCCGGTACAGAATTCTTCCCGCCACTTCGTTTGTCCGGATTCTCTGCGCACATTTTCTGGTAGCAGAGCGTAGTTGTTCTGCACATTTTCTGGTAGCAGAGCGTAGTTTATCTACCCTCTATTTGTTCGTTTGTAAAAAATAATTAATTGTTTGTAAAAATTATTAGATTTTTCTTAGTTTGTTTGTATAAGAATATTTGTAACCTTTTTTGTATTTGTTTGCGGTTTGTACCGTGCGTTCCGGGTTTGTGCCATTCTCATACCTACCGCGGTTCTTCGTGTAGTTGTTTGATTTTGTTGTTTTTTATTTACCTTTTGTTATTTTTTGTTTGTGACTTGACGCGATGGCGAAGGTCTCCAATGCTAGGGCGACACTCGCCAACGAATTGAGATGGTTTGTGACGGCCGGAGGACTCCTGTCCCGGAAGGACAGGGAGGGCGCCACACTGCTAAGAGCGGATCACCTCCACTCACGTTTGAGTAGCGCGGAAGCGGCCATGGTGGTGCTTACCGAAGCCGAACTTGCCCCGGAGGTCTACGCAGGTCACATGGCGGACATGGACCAGATCCTGAGTCTGCACGATGATATCGCGGAGGCGGCGACCGCAATAAGGGCGAGACAGGCTGGCGGACCAGCCCCTCGCACACCTGTTAGACAGGAAGGACCAGCGGTTACTGGTCGGCTCCCCACCCTTCAGCTGTCCCACTTTGGGGGTAGGATGGAGGAGTGGGTAGCATATAAAAATATGTTTGAGTCCCTGGTCGTAGCACGACAGGATTTGTCGAAGGCCCAGAAGATGGCCTACCTCCTCTCCACGCTTGAGGATGAAGCGCGGTCGCTCATCCAGCACCTCCGGGTGGAGGACGACCAGTACGACACGGCTTGGGAGTTATTGAACTCCCGCTACCAAAACTTACGTTTGTTAGCGGATGCGCACGCCGCACAGTTGATGGCCCTGCCCAAGGTGGCCAACAGGGCACAGTTGCGCCTGCAGTTGCTCACGCCCGTTACAGTGGCCTGTCACGCGCTCCGCACCCTGGGGCTGCCGGTGGACCAATGGTCTTTTTTGTTGGTGCACATTGTATTGGGCAAATTGCCCAATGACATCCGCTCGCGGTTTGAGCGCGAAAATGCGGAGCGGGATAGCACCACCCTACCAACATTCACTGACTTGGTGAAGTTTTTGGAGTTTGAGGCACGGGCTGCTGAGAATACCATGACGGACTCAGCGCCATCCAGAGCGCCTGAACGTAGGCCCTTGGAACCCTCATGGCGAGGGAAGCCCCAACAGGGACGGCAACCGCCACCGCGTGGAGCTGGTGTGCGGGTTGCACACACGGCAGCAGTCGCGAGGGACGTGGACTGCCTGCAATGTGGCCGGATGGGCCACAGCCTGCTGCAATGCAGGGACTGGCAGAGACTGCCAGTACAAGATCGGCGCCGCATGGCAAAGCGGCATGAACTTTGCTTCTACTGTTTGGGCAGTCACTATGCACGTGACTGTCCCAGGGCCATACCATGCAGTGCATGCCGTGGGCTGCACCACGTGATGCTCTGCATGAACCGGAACGGGGATGGCCCCCGGTTGTTGAGGCAGGGGTCCCCTATGGGCGGGGGCGCTCCTGCGCGAAGCCCTCCACCATCGGACGGAGGACGCGGCTTCGCTCGTCGCACCCCCCCTCGGGAGGGGGGTCGCGTACCGGCGCGGGTCTTGGCGGACCGGGACCACGCGCCCCAAGGTCATGGCCAGTATGTGGCTGGCCAGGCCCCGGATAGGGCCCCCATGGGCGGGGGCCCTAGACCGGACGTGAGAGTGGGGACACCCCCCTCCACGCGGGTTACCACTACCCACCACATGCAGCCGCAGCGGTTTTCTCCGCCGCTGCACGAGTACCCACGGCTGGAGTACCACCCGCCGTACCATATGTATGGCCGGGCCGCGGGCTATGCCCCCTCAGATGGGGATGTGCACTCGCCCGCCATATTATCCGGGTCAGTGGCGCGCCCCTGGTTTGGAGAGAGTGGGGAGCCCGTAACTAGCTTGCTCCCTTGCTGGGACAGAGCCGCGGACGGTTCTGCTCCCTACCGCGGTGGTCCGCGCATGGGGTCGTAGGGGGGAAGCCATGAATTTGAGAGCTCTGTTGGACTCAGGGGCTCAAAGCAGTTTGGTTACCACTCGAGTGGCACGCCAGTTAGGTTTAGTCGTGGAAGACTCGCCTGTGCCACTTCTTGGAGTTGGTGGCATATGAAGTGTCTGACGGGCCAGACACTTGTCACCTTTTCTTCGCTGAAGTCCTCCACAATGAGGATCACGACTTCGGCTATGGTAATGGATACCATTGCGGGTTGGCACCCCTCGACAGACATACCGCCGGGTGTGTTGTCTTTGGTTTCGGGTCTGGATTTGGCCGACCCCTTTGTCTTTCATCCCGGCCCAGTGGACTTGCTCCTGGGCTCGGACGTATTGGGTTGGATTTTGTTGGGTACCCGGAAAGCTCTGGGTTCGTCTTCACTGATGGCAGTGTCTACTATCTTTGGTTTCGCCCTGATGGGCCCTGTGTTTGATAATAGCACCGTGGAGGAGCCACCGGTCGTCGCATCTGCGTCCTTGGCCAAGACCATGCAAAGGTTTTGGGAGGTGGAGGAGCCACCTATGAGTTCCAGGATGGATCCGGAACACGCTGAGTGCGAAGCCCTTTTTCGATCGACCACGGAGAGGTTGCCCTCCGGTCGGTTTGTAACTAGGTTACCTTTGTTGCCTCTCGTCCTAGCCTAGGGCAAAGTAGGGCGCTTGCGGAGAAACGACTGCTGTCCATGGAGCGACGCATGCAGTGTGACCACGTACTTCGCGATAAATATATTGAATTTATGCGCGAGTACGAGGATTTGGGTCACATGTCTCCGGCTCGAGTTGATTGGAGCTCAACTGAGCATTATTTTTTGCCCCACCACGCGGTGGTGAAGGCTCAACGGGCAAGTTGCGGACTGTCTTTGATGGGTCCGCACCCACTTCGAACGGAGTTTCGTTGAATCTATGTTTGCATTCGGGTCCCAAATTGCATAGGGACATAATTGACATCATCTTGAACTTTAGAAGACATCAAGCGGTTTTTGGCGCGGACATCCGGATGATGTTCCGCCAGACAGTCATACATCCTGAGGACAGGCGATTCCAGTTGATACTCTGGCGTGAGCGCCCTGAGGATCCTGTGACGGTGTATGAACTCAATACAAACACGTATGGTTTGAAATCTAGTCCCTATATCGCCATCAGATCATTGCTTGAATTGGCAGAGCGGGAACGGATCCGCTTTCCCCGTGGGGCTTCCGTGCTGTCACGTGACTTGTATGTCGATGACGTGTGCACCGGAGCCCAAAGTATTGAGGAGGCCCTCCTACTGCGGGACGACTTGATTGAAATATTGAAGACAGGTGGCTACGAGCTACGTAAGTGGTTGTCCAATGAGCCTAGAGTTCTAGAAGGGATCCCGGAGGATCACCAACAGAACCCTCACCTGTTTGAGGATGTGGATGATCCCAACAGGATAGCGGTGCTGGGCATGCAGTACCAGCCGCTAACCGATATTTTTACATTCCAAGTGGATGGACTTGGAAATACCAAAAGTCTGGACTAAGAGAACGGTGTTGTCCGTAATAGCTCGTATGTTTGATCCAAGCGGTTGTATCAGTCCAGTAATATTCTCTGCGAAGTGTCTTCTTCAGAGACTTTGGACTTTGGGCGTCTCGTGGGACGAGCCGCTGTTTGGTCCTCCATTGGATGATTGGCTCGAGTTGTTTTCATCGATTAAGGAAGTCAATCGGATTGCCTTGCCTCGTCGAATATTGCCACCCGGGAAATATCGAGCCAGCCTGCATGGCTTTTGTGACGCGTCGGAGCGAGGCTACGCCGCGTCAGTCTATATGCGGACAGTTGACGCCGATGGCCGGGTCAATGTCTCGCTTTTGTTAGGGAAGAGCAAGGTCGCCCCCATCAGGACTAGGCTGACTATTCCCAAGCTTGAGTTGAGTGGAGCTCACCTTCTCTCTAAATTGTTGCATCACGTTGCATGTGAGCTGGCGGCCACGGTCGAGATACGAGACATCTTCGCCTGGTCGGATAGCCAGGTCGCGCTTGCGTGGTTGCGCGCGGCCCCACATACCTTGGAGGTTTTTGTTGGAAACAGGGTTTCCCAAATTCAAAATATTGGAATTGATATAACATGGAGACATGTGCCGGGAGAGCTTAACCCAGCGGACTGTGCTTCCCGAGGTTGTACGGCACCAGAATTGGTGTCACACCCGCTCTGGTGGGGTCCAGAGTGGCTGATGGGATCAGAAACTTCTTGGCCTGTCTGTCAGACAGATGTTACTTCTTTGAGTTGGACTGGGCTCCGTGTACATGCTGTAGTCGCTGAGACGACGTCGGAGCCGGATTGGCTACTTGTTCGGTATAGCAGCTTGGATAAGCTTCTGGGTGTTACCAGTTGGATTAAGCGTTTCATACATAATTGTAGAAACCCACAGGCAAAGCGGTTGGAGCCGATTGCAGGTGCAGAAGAGCGCCGGAGCGCATTGTTGCATTGGGTCCGTGTCGTGCAGACCGGACGGTTTGAGTCAGAGCTTCAGATTTTGCGCAACGGACGCGCTAAGTTGAAGGGCGCGGTCGCTCGTTTGAACCCGTACATCGACTCGGATGGGCTTCTTCGGGTTGGAGGCAGGCTCCGGAAGCGGATCTTCCATATGAGACTCGCCATCCTCTGTTGTTGCCCAAGGGCGGACCCTTGGTGCAGCTTTTGGTGTCTGATCGACACATTCGTAACGCCCATGCTGGGTGCAATGCTTTGTTGGCTATTTTGCAACGCGAGTTTTGGATTTTGTCTGCCCGAAGAGCAATCCGTAGTGTCCTGTTTCGATGTATTGCATGTTATAGGTTGAAGGTATCCACGATGCAACCACAGATGGGTGATTTGCCCGCTGATCGAATCCGACCTTCGAGGCCGTTTGACGGCGTTGGAACCGATTTTGCCGGTCCCTTTTCGATCAAGGCTTCTCCCTTTCGTAATGCCCGTATTGTGAAGGGCTATTTGTGTGTATTTGTTTGTTTGGCCACCAAGGCTGTCCATTTGGAGGTGGTATCGGCTCTGACTACGGAGGCCTTCGTCGCCGCGTTGGATCGCTTTGTTTCGCGTCGAGGTCTACCTTCCCTTATTAGGTCTGATAATGGCACAAACTATAAGGGAACTGTAAATTATCTTAAGGATGTTTCTGTGTTTATTGATAAGAATTGTACTAGTTTAAGTCAAATTGCTGCTCAAAGGGGAATAACCTGGAAGTTTAGTCCCCCAAGTTGCCCCCATTGGGGAGGGATTTTTGAAGCGGCTGTGAAATCCGCAAAGACCCACCTCCGCCGCATTATCGGAGAAACGGCTCTAACTTTTGAAGAGCTGGCCACAGTGTTTTGTAAAGTTGAGGCGGTCCTCAACTCTCGTCCTCTCTGTCCGCTATCTCCAGATCCAAATGACTTGGAAGCTCTCACCCCTGGTCATTTTTTGGTGGGAGGGCCGTTGAATGCCCTGCCCGAATACCCGTGGAAGGATGAACGCGTATATCGGTTGTCGCGTTTTCAAATGTTGCAGCAAATGAGCCAGGACTTTTGGCGTCGCTGGTCGCTTGAATATTTGCATTTGCTGCAGCAAAGAGTGAAGTGGACAGACAGGACTGAGCCTCCCAGGGAGGGTGATTTAGTATTGTTAAAAGAGGCAAATTTGCCCTCATTGCTTTGGCGACGAGCTCGCATATTACGTTTGATTCTTGGCGGAGATGGCACTCCGCGTGTGGCTGAGGTGTTGGTCGACGGTTCAATTTTAAGGAGAGGTGTGACCTCTCTCGCCCGCCTTCCCGTAGAGTAAGCTAGCGGTCTGCTTCTCAGACCGGGACGGGGGGATGTTTGTAATATAATGGTTGAAACGAAACGCAGGCGCTTCCCATTGTCGCCGCCAGGCGTTCGGGGTTCTCACATGGCTCGTGCGAATGGGTCGCGGACAGTCGCCATTGTCCTGTGCGATATCGGTTTGATTTTTAATACGCGAGAGGTCCCGCGTCCTTTGATTGTTAATTAGTTTGAGTTATATTTGTGAATTTCCTGTTTGTTAAATAACTATTGAACGTTTGTGTTTGTGAAACCTTTTACTTTGACTGTTTCTTGTGAGATGCGAAACGTGGCTGCCTGGGGACGCCGAAATCTGTTGCCGAGCGGAACTGCTAGACGGATCAGGTATTTTTTCTGGGGATTGAGATCTCATGGGGTAGGTTGGGTGATTTAGGGAACAACCCCCTCCTCTTCCCAAGACACTCGAAGTTGGATCCGAAGATTAAGAAGATTCAGTTTGGTAAGTGGTTTGAATTGTAGTTATTAAATTAGGTTAGTATATAGGGCCCCGTAGCTCACTATATAAGCTACGGTGGTAGCAGTCTGCGTATAGCTTAAGTTAGATTCTAGTCGGACAAGCGTGGTGTCGCGTGGAGATTTTTTCCCGGTACTTATTTTTACCGGTGGGTTTTTTCCCGGTAAAGTTCCGGTACAGAATTCTTCCCGCCACTTCGTTTGTCCGGATTCTCTGCGAACAGTAATAAACAAACAAACTCATTGCTCGTGGTGTGTTGAACTGCACGTGCCACTCGTGACCCCCCCCTTCCCCCATAAATCCGCTACTGCTTGTCGCCTCGAGAAACCGCAAGATCCGCCGCTAGTTAGAAACAGTCCGTTTTTTCCCCGCACGCAGGTTTTGTACGTAAACACTTGCATTATTTTGCTGTGTGTTTAATAATTCGTGACCGCGCCCACGAGTAACGTGAATAAGCACTTTTAAAACTGTTGAGCACTGCAGTTTTTTTTCGTAGTGGCCAGTTACACCATAAACATATCACCATTACAGTGCTGGCGCCGTACAAATACGCGGGCTACCCGCAACTGCTCCGCACGGCCCGGCTGGAAGCGGAAGCGGACACTCTGTTCGCGGCCCGCTCGGCGCCCGCGCTGCTGCCGCCCGCCGCCGAGCTGGCGCTGGCCACTGTGCGCTGCTCCGCGCTCAATGCTGAGGAGCTGAGGAGGGAGGGGGCTGCAGGTACTGTTGTTGTTAAAGCGGAAGCGGACACTCTGTTCGCGGCCCGCTCGGCGCCCGCGCTGCTGCCGCCCGCCGCCGAGCTGGCGCTGGCCACTGTGCGCTGCTCCGCGCTCAATGCTGAGGAGCTGAGGAGGGAGGGGGCTGCAGGTACTGTTGTTGTTAAAGCGGAAGCGGACACTCTGTTCGCGGCCCGCTCGGCGCCCGCGCTGCTGCCGCCCGCCGCCGAGAGCTGGCGCTGGCCACTGTGCGCTGCTCCGCGCTCAATGCTGAGGAGCTGAGGAGGGAGGGGGGGCTGCAGGTACTGTTGTTGTTAAAGCGGAAGCGGACACTCTGTTCGCGGCCCGCTCGGCGCCCGCGCTGCTGCCGCCCGCCGCCGAGCTGGCGCTGGCCACTGTGCGCTGCTCCGCGCTCAATGCTGAGGAGCTGAGGAGGGAGGGGGCTGCAGGTACTGTTGTTGTTAAAGCGGAAGCGGACACTCTGTTCGCGGCCCGCTCGGCGCCCGCGCTGCTGCCGCCCGCCGCCGAGCTGGCGCTGGCCACTGTGCGCTGCTCCGCGCTCAATGCTGAGGAGCTGAGGAGGGAGGGGGGGCTGCAGGTACTGTTGTTGTTAAAGCGGAAGCGGACACTCTGTTCGCGGCCCGCTCGGCGCCCGCGCTGCTGCCGCCCGCCGCCGAGCTGGCGCTGGCCACTGTGCGCTGCTCCGCGCTCAATGCTGAGGAGCTGAGGAGGGAGGGGGGGCTGCAGGTACTGTTGTTGTTAAAGCGGAAGCGGACACTCTGTTCGCGGCCCGCTCGGCGCCCGCGCTGCTGCCGCCCGCCGCCGAGCTGGCGCTGGCCACTGTGCGCTGCTCCGCGCTCAATGCTGAGGAGCTAAGGAGGGAGGGCGGGCTGCAGGTACTGTTGTTGTTAAAGCGGAAGCGGACACTCTGTTCGCGGCCCGCTCGGCGCCTGCGCTGCTGCCGCCCGCCGCCGAGCTGGCGCTGGCCACTGTGCGCTGCTCCGCGCTCAATGCTGAGGAGCTGAGGAGGGAGGGGGGGCTGCAGGTACTGTTGTTGTTAAAGCGGAAGCGGACACTCTGTTCGCGGCCCGCTCGGCGCCCGCGCTGCTGCCGCCCGCCGCCGAGCTGGCGCTGGCCACTGTGCGCTGCTCCGCGCTCAATGCTGAGGAGCTAAGGAGGGAGGGCGGGCTGCAGGTAACTGTGTCTAGCGATGTGCTGCCGAGAAATTTCCTGTTCCCGAAAATGTCTTCCCTTGAAAATTTCCGATACTTCTCAGAAATTTCTCGGGTTTTTAGGAAAATTTTCCGTTCTCAAAAATTTTTCTGAGAAATTTCCAAGAAACTCCGCTGTTTCTTTGAAAATTTCGGGAACGGCATATCACTAACTGTGTCACTCCTCTTCTCTCTCTATCTAGAATGTTAGATCCTGGCCCAGATTACACTTTAGTCGACCTACTGTTTAAACTCAAATGGAACTTAATATACAGAAAATACGTCTACTAATTCGTCATCTGTATTATATGACCTTTTTTATACAAGACTAAACACGAGTTTGGTTGATTGATGACGACAAGGCAAATTAGATACTTTTCCAAATGACAAAAACAATAATTTACTTACTTGTTTGGACTTTAACCAGTTTTCAGAAGATATACCTCGTATAGTCATCATTCTCTATTCCTCCCCAGGTGCTACACGAAGCGTTATCCCGATGCGTGCCAATGTTGTCGAGCGCTCGCTCAGCAGACGAGCTGAGCGCAGCAGTGTGTGCGCACACCGCCCGCTGCTTCGCCGTGGCGGCCACCTTCCCCGCTTGCCGCACCGTCTGCGCTGGCATGCCGCAGCTGGCCAGCGATCTGGTGCCTCTGTTGAAGAAGCCGGTCAGTATATATACAATAGTGATGCTGTCCAGCGCTCGCTCAGCAGACGAGCTGAGCGCAGCAGTGTGTGCGCACACCGCCCGCTGCTTCGCCGTGGCGGCCACCTTCCCCGCTTGCCGCACCGTCTGCGCTGGCATGCCGCAGCTGGCCAGCGATCTGGTGCCTCTGTTGAAGAAGCCGGTCAGTATATATACAATAGTGATGCTGTCCAGCGTTCGCTCAGCAGAGGAGCTGAGCGCAGCAGTGTGTGCGCACACCGCCCGCTGCTTCGCCGTGGCGGCCACCTTCCCCGCTTGCCGCACCGTCTGCGCTGGCATGCCGCAGCTGGCCAGCGATCTGCGCCTCTGTTGAAGAAGCCGGTCAGTATATATACAATAGTGATGCTGTCCAGCGCTCGCTCAGCAGACGAGCTGAGCGCAGCAGTGTGTGCGCACACCGCCCGCTGCTTCGCCGTGGCGGCCACCTTCCCCGCTTGCCGCACCGTCTGCGCTGGCATGCCGCAGCTGGCCAGCGATCTGGTGCCTCTGTTGAAGAAGCCGGTCAGTATATATACAATAGTGATGCTGTCCAGCGTTCGCTCAGCAGAGGAGCTGAGCGCAGCAGTGTGTGCGCACACCGCCCGCTGCTTCGCCGTGGCGGCCACCTTCCCCGCTTGCCGCACCGTCTGCGCTGGCATGCCGCAGCTGGCCAGCGATCTGGTGCCTCTGTTGAAGAAGCCGGTCAGTATATATACAATAGTGATGCTGTCCAGCGCTCGCTCAGCAGACGAGCTGAGCGCAGCAGTGTGTGCGCACACCGCCCGCTGCTTCGCCGTGGCGGCCACCTTCCCCGCTTGCCGCACCGTCTGCGCTGGCATGCCGCAGCTGGCCAGCGATCTGGTGCCTCTGTTGAAGAAGCCGGTCAGTATATATACAATAGTGATGCTGTCCAGCGCTCGCTCAGCAGACGAGCTGAGCGCAGCAGTGTGTGCGCACACGCCCGCTGCTTCGCCGTGGCGGCCACCTTCCCCGCTTGCCGCACCGGTCTGCGCTGGCATGCCGGCTGGCCAGCGATCTGCGCCTCTGTGTTGAAGAAGCCGGTCAGTATATATACAAACAGTGATGCTGTCCAGCGTTCGCTCGCTCAGCAGACGAGCTGAGCGCAGCAGTGTGTGCGCACACCGCCCGCTGCTTCGCCGTGGCGGCCACCTTCCCCGCTTGCCGCACCGTCTGCGCTGGCATGCCGCAGCTGGCCAGCGATCTGGTGCCTCTGTTGAAGAAGCCGGTCAGTATATATACAATAGTGATGGCGTTGTCCAGCGTTCGCTCAGCAGAGGAGCTGAGCGCAGCAGTGTGTGCGCACACCGCCCGCTGCTTCGCCGTGGCGGCCACCTTCCCCGCTTGCCGCACCGTCTGCGCTGGCATGCCGCAGCTGGCCAGCGATCTGGTGCCTCTGTTGAAGAAGCCGGTCAGTATATATACAATAGTGATGCTGTCCAGCGTTCGCTCAGCAGAGGAGCTGAGCGCAGCAGTGTGTGCGCACACCGCCCGCTGCTTCGCCGTGGCGGCCACCTTCCCCGCTTGCCAGGCACCGTCTGCGCTGGCATGCCGCACCACTGGCCAGCTCTCTATGAGTGCCTCTGTTGAAGAAGCCGGTCAGTATACTATACAAACAGTGATGGCTGTCCAGCGTTCGCTCAGCAGAGGAGCTGAGCGCAGCAGTGTGCAGGCGCCGCCCGCTGCTTCGTGAGGGCCGCTCTGGCCGCCTTCCCCGCTTGCCGCACCGTCTGCGCTGGCATGCCGACTAGCTGGCTCAGCGAGTCTGGTGCCTCTGTTGAAGAAGCGGTCAGTATACTATACAATAGTGATGGCTGTCCAGCGCTCGCTCAGCAGACGAGCTGAACGCAGCAGCGTGGCGCACACCGCGCCGCTGCTTCGCCGTGGCGGCCACCTTTCCCTTTCGCCTTGCCGCACCACGGTGCTTGGCATGCCGTAGCCGACTACAGCTCTCACCGAGTGCCGGGGTGGACACGGAAGCATAACACTATACAAACAGGTATGGCTGTCCAGCTCGCTCAGTAGACAAGTCGAGCGCAGCAGTGCGGTGCGCACACCGCGCCGCTGCTTGCCGTGGCGCTCACCTTCGCTTGCTGCACTTTCTCGCCTGCGCTGGCATGCAGTACGACTACAGCGATCTGGTGCTTCACTTGTTGAAGAAGCCGGGGGTGGACACGGAACATGTATACACTAACAAACAGGTGATGGCTGTCACTGCGTTCGCTCAGTAGACAAGCTGAGCGCAGCACTGGCACCGCGCGCGGCGCCGTTGTGGCGCCGCCTTTCCCCGCTGCACCCGGTCGCTGCAGCACGACTACACTCAGCGTGGATCTGAGTCCGGGGTGGACACGGAACATAACACTATACACAACAGGTATGGCTGAACCACCGCTCGCTCAGAGGAGCTAACAACAGCACTGTGTGCGCACACCGCGCCGCTGCGCCGTGGCGGCTGCCTTTGCTGCACCCGGTGCTGCAGTACGACTACACTCATGCCGCAGCTGGCCAGCGATCCGGTGCCTCCTGTTGAAGACACGGAACAGTAACACTAACAAACAGGTATGGCTGTCACTGTCAGTAACAACAGCACTGGCCCGCGCCGGCAGTGCCCGCCTTGCTGCACCCGGTGCTGCAGTACGACTACACTCTCACCGAGTCCGGGGTGGACACGGAACATAACACTAACAAACAGGTATGGCTGTCACTGTCAGTAACAACAGCACTGGCCCAAAAGATTACCGGCGCCGCGCCGCTGCACCCGGTGCTGCAGTACGACTACACTCTCACTGAGTCCGGGGTGGACACGGAACATAACACTAACAAACAGGTATGGCTGTCACTGTCAGTAACAACAGCACTGGCCCGCGCCGGCGCCGTGCCCGCCTTGCTGCACCCGGTGCTGCAGTACGACTACACTCTCACTGAGTCCGGGGTGGACACGGAACATAACACTAACAAACAGGTATGGCTGTCACTGTCAGTAACAACAGCACTGGCCCAGCGCCGGCGCCGTGCCGCCGCCTTGCTGCACCCGGTGCTGCAGTACGACTACACTCTCACTGAGTCCGGGTGGACACGGAACATAACACTAACAAACAGGTATGGCTGTCACTGTCAGTAACAACAGCACTGGCCCGCGCCGGCGCCGTGCCCGCCTTGCTGCACCCGGTGCTGCAGTACGACTACACTCTCACTGAGTCCGGGGTGGACACGGAACATAACACTAACAAACAGGTATGGCTGTCACTGTCAGTAACAACAGCACTGGCCCGCGCCGGCGCCGTGCCCGCCTTGCTGCACCCGGTGCTGCAGTACGACTACACTCTCACTGAGTCCGGGGTGGACACGGAACATAACACTAACAAACAGGTATGGCTGTCACTGTCAGTAACAACAGCACTGGCCCGCGCCGGCGCCGTGCCCGCCTTGCTGCACCCGGTGCTGCAGTACGACTACACTCTCACTGAGTCCGGGGTGGACACGGAACATAACACTAACAAACAGGTATGGCTGTCACTGTCAGTAACAACAGCACTGGCCCGCGCCGGCGCCGTGCCCGCCTTGCTGCACCCGGTGCTGCAGTACGACTACACTCTCACTGAGTCCGGGGTGGACACGGAACATAACACTAACAAACAGGTATGGCTGTCACTGTCAGTAACAACAGCACTGGCCCGCGCCGGCGCCGTGCCCGCCTTGCTGCACCCGGTGCTGCAGTACGACTACACTCTCACTGAGTCCGGGGTGGACACGGAACATAACACTAACAAACAGGTATGGCTGTCACTGTCAGTAACAACAGCACTGGCCCGCGCCGGCGCCGTGCCCGCCTTGCTGCACCCGGTGCTGCAGTACGACTACACTCTCACTGAGTCCGGGGTGGACACGGAACATAACACTAACAAACAGGTATGGCTGTCACTGTCAGTAACAACAGCACTGGCCCGCGCCGGCGCCGTGCCCGCCTTGCTGCACCCGGTGCTGCAGTACGACTACACTCTCACTGAGTCCGGGGTGGACACGGAACATAACACTAACAAACAGGTATGGCTGTCACTGTCAGTAACAACAGCACTGGCCCGCGCCGGCGCCGTGCCCGCCTTGCTGCACCCGGTGCTGCAGTACGACTACACTCTCACTGAGTCCGGGGTGGACACGGAACATAACACTAACAAACAGGTATGGCTGTCACTGTCAGTAACAACAGCACTGGCCCGCGCCGGCGCCGTGCCCGCCTTGCTGCACCCGGTGCTGCAGTACGACTACACTCTCACTGAGTCCGGGGTGGACACGGAACATAACACTAACAAACAGGTATGGCTGTCACTGTCAGTAACAACAGCACTGGCCCGCGCCGGCGCCGTGCCCGCCTTGCTGCACCCGGTGCTGCAGTACGACTACACTCTCACTGAGTCCGGGGTGGACACGGAACATAACACTAACAAACAGGTATGGCTGTCACTGTCAGTAACAACAGCACTGGCCCGCGCCGGCGCCGTGCCCGCCTTGCTGCACCCGGTGCTGCAGTACGACTACACTCTCACTGAGTCCGGGGTGGACACGGAACATAACACTAACAAACAGGTATGGCTGTCACTGTCAGTAACAACAGCACTGGCCCGCGCCGGCGCCGTGCCCGCCTTGCTGCACCCGGTGCTGCAGTACGACTACACTCTCACTGAGTCCGGGGTGGACACGGAACATAACACTAACAAACAGGTATGGCTGTCACTGTCAGTAACAACAGCACTGGCCCGCGCCGGCGCCGTGCCCGCCTTGCTGCACCCGGTGCTGCAGTACGACTACACTCTCACTGAGTCCGGGGTGGACACGGAACATAACACTAACAAACAGGTATGGCTGTCACTGTCAGTAACAACAGCACTGGCCCGCGCCGGCGCCGTGCCCGCCTTGCTGCACCCGGTGCTGCAGTACGACTACACTCTCACTGAGTCCGGGGTGGACACGGAACATAACACTAACAAACAGGTATGGCTGTCACTGTCAGTAACAACAGCACTGGCCCGCGCCGGCGCCGTGCCCGCCTTGCTGCACCCGGTGCTGCAGTACGACTACACTCTCACTGAGTCCGGGGTGGACACGGAACATAACACTAACAAACAGGTATGGCTGTCACTGTCAGTAACAACAGCACTGGCCCGCGCCGGCGCCGTGCCCGCCTTGCTGCACCCGGTGCTGCAGTACGACTACACTCTCACTGAGTCCGGGGTGGACACGGAACATAACACTAACAAACAGGTATGGCTGTCACTGTCAGTAACAACAGCACTGGCCCGCGCCGGCGCCGTGCCCGCCTTGCTGCACCCGGTGCTGCAGTACGACTACACTCTCACTGAGTCCGGGGTGGACACGGAACATAACACTAACAAACAGGTATGGCTGTCACTGTCAGTAACAACAGCACTGGCCCGCGCCGGCGCCGTGCCCGCCTTGCTGCACCCGGTGCTGCAGTACGACTACACTCTCACTGAGTCCGGGGTGGACACGGAACATAACACTAACAAACAGGTATGGCTGTCACTGTCAGTAACAACAGCACTGGCCCGCGCCGGCGCCGTGCCCGCCTTGCTGCACCCGGTGCTGCAGTACGACTACACTCTCACTGAGTCCGGGGTGGACACGGAACATAACACTAACAAACAGGTATGGCTGTCACTGTCAGTAACAACAGCACTGGCCCGCGCCGGCGCCGTGCCCGCCTTGCTGCACCCGGTGCTGCAGTACGACTACACTCTCACTGAGTCCGGGGTGGACACGGAACATAACACTAACAAACAGGTATGGCTGTCACTGTCAGTAACAACAGCACTGGCCCGCGCCGGCGCCGTGCCCGCCTTGCTGCACCCGGTGCTGCAGTACGACTACACTCTCACTGAGTCCGGGGTGGACACGGAACATAACACTAACAAACAGGTATGGCTGTCACTGTCAGTAACAACAGCACTGGCCCGCGCCGGCGCCGTGCCCGCCTTGCTGCACCCGGTGCTGCAGTACGACTACACTCTCACTGAGTCCGGGGTGGACACGGAACATAACACTAACAAACAGGTATGGCTGTCACTGTCAGTAACAACAGCACTGGCCCGCGCCGGCGCCGTGCCCGCCTTGCTGCACCCGGTGCTGCAGTACGACTACACTCTCACTGAGTCCGGGGTGGACACGGAACATAACACTAACAAACAGGTATGGCTGTCACTGTCAGTAACAACAGCACTGGCCCGCGCCGGCGCCGTGCCCGCCTTGCTGCACCCGGTGCTGCAGTACGACTACACTCTCACTGAGTCCGGGGTGGACACGGAACATAACACTAACAAACAGGTATGGCTGTCACTGTCAGTAACAACAGCACTGGCCCGCGCCGGCGCCGTGCCCGCCTTGCTGCACCCGGTGCTGCAGTACGACTACACTCTCACTGAGTCCGGGGTGGACACGGAACATAACACTAACAAACAGGTATGGCTGTCACTGTCAGTAACAACAGCACTGGCCCGCGCCGGCGCCGTGCCCGCCTTGCTGCACCCGGTGCTGCAGTACGACTACACTCTCACTGAGTCCGGGGTGGACACGGAACATAACACTAACAAACAGGTATGGCTGTCACTGTCAGTAACAACAGCACTGGCCGGTATGGCTGTCACTGGCACTGGCCCGCGCCGGCGCCGTGCCCGCCTTGCTGCACCCGGTGCTGCAGTACGACTACACTCTCACTGGAGTCCGGGGTGGACACGGAACATAACACTAACAAACAGGTATGGCTGTCACTGTCAGTAACAACAGCACTGGCCCGCGCCGGCGCCGTGCCCGCCTTGCTGCACCCGGTGCTGCAGTACGACTACACTCTCACTGAGTCCGGGGTGGACACGGAACATAACACTAACAAACAGGTATGGCTGTCACTGTCAGTAACAACAGCACTGGCCCGCGCCGGCGCCGTGCCCGCCTTGCTGCACCCGGTGCTGCAGTACGACTACACTCTCACTGAGTCCGGGGTGGACACGGAACATAACACTAACAAACAGGTATGGCTGTCACTGTCAGTAACAACAGCACTGGCCCGCGCCGGCGCCGTGCCCGCCTTGCTGCACCCGGTGCTGCAGTACGACTACACTCTCACTGAGTCCGGGGTGGACACGGAACATAACACTAACAAACAGGTATGGCTGTCACTGTCAGTAACAACAGCACTGGCCCGCGCCGGCGCCGTGCCCGCCTTGCTGCACCCGGTGCTGCAGTACGACTACACTCTCACTGAGTCCGGGGTGGACACGGAACATAACACTAACAAACAGGTATGGCTGTCACTGTCAGTAACAACAGCACTGGCCCGCGCCGGCGCCGTGCCCGCCTTGCTGCACCCGGTGCTGCAGTACGACTACACTCTCACTGAGTCCGGGGTGGACACGGAACATAACACTAACAAACAGGTATGGCTGTCACTGTCAGTAACAACAGCACTGGCCCGCGCCGGCGCCGTGCCCGCCTTGCTGCACCCGGTGCTGCAGTACGACTACACTCTCACTGAGTCCGGGGTGGACACGGAACATAACACTAACAAACAGGTATGGCTGTCACTGTCAGTAACAACAGCACTGGCCCGCGCCGGCGCCGTGCCCGCCTTGCTGCACCCGGTGCTGCAGTACGACTACACTCTCACTGAGTCCGGGGTGGACACGGAACATAACACTAACAAACAGGTATGGCTGTCACTGTCAGTAACAACAGCACTGGCCCGCGCCGGCGCCGTGCCCGCCTTGCTGCACCCGGTGCTGCAGTACGACTACACTCTCACTGAGTCCGGGGTGGACACGGAACATAACACTAACAAACAGGTATGGCTGTCACTGTCAGTAACAACAGCACTGGCCCGCGCCGGCGCCGTGCCCGCCTTGCTGCACCCGGTGCTGCAGTACGACTACACTCTCACTGAGTCCGGGGTGGACACGGAACATAACACTAACAAACAGGTATGGCTGTCACTGTCAGTAACAACAGCACTGGCCCGCGCCGGCGCCGTGCCCGCCTTGCTGCACCCGGTGCTGCAGTACGACTACACTCTCACTGAGTCCGGGGTGGACACGGAACATAACACTAACAAACAGGTATGGCTGTCACTGTCAGTAACAACAGCACTGGCCCGCGCCGGCGCCGTGCCCGCCTTGCTGCACCCGGTGCTGCAGTACGACTACACTCTCACTGAGTCCGGGGTGGACACGGAACATAACACTAACAAACAGGTATGGCTGTCACTGTCAGTAACAACAGCACTGGCCCGCGCCGGCGCCGTGCCCGCCTTGCTGCACCCGGTGCTGCAGTACGACTACACTCTCACTGAGTCCGGGGTGGACACGGAACATAACACTAACAAACAGGTATGGCTGTCACTGTCAGTAACAACAGCACTGGCCCGCGCCGGCGCCGTGCCCGCCTTGCTGCACCCGGTGCTGCAGTACGACTACACTCTCACTGAGTCCGGGGTGGACACGGAACATAACACTAACAAACAGGTATGGCTGTCACTGTCAGTAACAACAGCACTGGCCCGCGCCGGCGCCGTGCCCGCCTTGCTGCACCCGGTGCTGCAGTACGACTACACTCTCACTGAGTCCGGGGTGGACACGGAACATAACACTAACAAACAGGTATGGCTGTCACTGTCAGTAACAACAGCACTGGCCCGCGCCGGCGCCGTGCCCGCCTTGCTGCACCCGGTGCTGCAGTACGACTACACTCTCACTGAGTCCGGGGTGGACACGGAACATAACACTAACAAACAGGTATGGCTGTCACTGTCAGTAACAACAGCACTGGCCCGCGCCGGCGCCGTGCCCGCCTTGCTGCACCCGGTGCTGCAGTACGACTACACTCTCACTGAGTCCGGGGTGGACACGGAACATAACACTAACAAACAGGTATGGCTGTCACTGTCAGTAACAACAGCACTGGCCCGCGCCGGCGCCGTGCCTGCCTTGCTGCACCCGGTGCTGCAGTACGACTACACTCTCACTGAGTCCGGGGTGGACACGGAACATAACACTAACAAACAGGTATGGCTGTCACTGTCAGTAACAACAGCACTGGCCCGCGCCGGCGCCGTGCCCGCCTTGCTGCACCCGGTGCTGCAGTACGACTACACTCTCACTGAGTCCGGGGTGGACACGGAACATAACACTAACAAACAGGTATGGCTGTCACTGTCAGTAACAACAGCACTGGCCCGCGCCGGCGCCGTGCCCGCCTTGCTGCACCCGGTGCTGCAGTACGACTACACTCTCACTGAGTCCGGGGTGGACACGGAACATAACACTAACAAACAGGTATGGCTGTCACTGTCAGTAACAACAGCACTGGCCCGCGCCGGCGCCGTGCCCGCCTTGCTGCACCCGGTGCTGCAGTACGACTACACTCTCACTGAGTCCGGGGTGGACACGGAACATAACACTAACAAACAGGTATGGCTGTCACTGTCAGTAACAACAGCACTGGCCCGCGCCGGCGCCGTGCCCGCCTTGCTGCACCCGGTGCTGCAGTACGACTACACTCTCACTGAGTCCGGGGTGGACACGGAACATAACACTAACAAACAGGTATGGCTGTCACTGTCAGTAACAACAGCACTGGCCCGCGCCGGCGCCGTGCCCGCCTTGCTGCACCCGGTGCTGCAGTACGACTACACTCTCACTGAGTCCGGGGTGGACACGGAACATAACACTAACAAACAGGTATGGCTGTCACTGTCAGTAACAACAGCACTGGCCCGCGCCGGCGCCGTGCCCGCCTTGCTGCACCCGGTGCTGCAGTACGACTACACTCTCACTGAGTCCGGGGTGGACACGGAACATAACACTAACAAACAGGTATGGCTGTCACTGTCAGTAACAACAGCACTGGCCCGCGCCGGCGCCGTGCCCGCCTTGCTGCACCCGGTGCTGCAGTACGACTACACTCTCACTGAGTCCGGGGTGGACACGGAACATAACACTAACAAACAGGTATGGCTGTCACTGTCAGTAACAACAGCACTGGCCCGCGCCGGCGCCGTGCCCGCCTTGCTGCACCCGGTGCTGCAGTACGACTACACTCTCACTGAGTCCGGGGTGGACACGGAACATAACACTAACAAACAGGTATGGCTGTCACTGTCAGTAACAACAGCACTGGCCCGCGCCGGCGCCGTGCCCGCCTTGCTGCACCCGGTGCTGCAGTACGACTACACTCTCACTGAGTCCGGGGTGGACACGGAACATAACACTAACAAACAGGTATGGCTGTCACTGTCAGTAACAACAGCACTGGCCCGCGCCGGCGCCGTGCCCGCCTTGCTGCACCCGGTGCTGCAGTACGACTACACTCTCACTGAGTCCGGGGTGGACACGGAACATAACACTAACAAACAGGTATGGCTGTCACTGTCAGTAACAACAGCACTGGCCCGCGCCGGCGCCGTGCCCGCCTTGCTGCACCCGGTGCTGCAGTACGACTACACTCTCACTGAGTCCGGGGTGGACACGGAACATAACACTAACAAACAGGTATGGCTGTCACTGTCAGTAACAACAGCACTGGCCCGCGCCGGCGCCGTGCCCGCCTTGCTGCACCCGGTGCTGCAGTACGACTACACTCTCACTGAGTCCGGGGTGGACACGGAACATAACACTAACAAACAGGTATGGCTGTCACTGTCAGTAACAACAGCACTGGCCCGCGCCGGCGCCGTGCCCGCCTTGCTGCACCCGGTGCTGCAGTACGACTACACTCTCACTGAGTCCGGGGTGGACACGGAACATAACACTAACAAACAGGTATGGCTGTCACTGTCAGTAACAACAGCACTGGCCCGCGCCGGCGCCGTGCCCGCCTTGCTGCACCCGGTGCTGCAGGTACGACTACACTCTCACTGAGTCCGGGGTGGACACGGAACATAACACTAACAAACAGGTATGGCTGTCACTGTCAGTAACAACAGCACTGGCCCGCGCCGGCGCCGTGCCCGCCTTGCTGCACCCGGTGCTGCAGTACGACTACACTCTCACTGAGTCCGGGGTGGACACGGAACATAACACTAACAAACAGGTATGGCTGTCACTGTCAGTAACAACAGCACTGGCCCGCGCCGGCGCCGTGCCCGCCTTGCTGCACCCGGTGCTGCAGTACGACTACACTCTCACTGAGTCCGGGGTGGACACGGAACATAACACTAACAAACAGGTATGGCTGTCACTGTCAGTAACAACAGCACTGGCCCGCGCCGGCGCCGTGCCCGCCTTGCTGCACCCGGTGCTGCAGTACGACTACACTCTCACTGAGTCCGGGGTGGACACGGAACATAACACTAACAAACAGGTATGGCTGTCACTGTCAGTAACAACAGCACTGGCCCGCGCCGGCGCCGTGCCCGCCTTGCTGCACCCGGTGCTGCAGTACGACTACACTCTCACTGAGTCCGGGGTGGACACGGAACATAACACTAACAAACAGGTATGGCTGTCACTGTCAGTAACAACAGCACTGGCCCGCGCCGGCGCCGTGCCCGCCTTGCTGCACCCGGTGCTGCAGTACGACTACACTCTCACTGAGTCCGGGGTGGACACGGAACATAACACTAACAAACAGGTATGGCTGTCACTGTCAGTAACAACAGCACTGGCCCGCGCCGGGGCCCGGCGCCGTGCCCGCCTTGCTGCACCCGGTGCTGCAGTACGACTACACTCTCACTGAGTCCGGGGTGGACACGGAACATAACACTAACAAACAGGTATGGCTGTCACTGTCAGTAACAACAGCACTGGCCCGCGCCGGCGCCGTGCCCGCCTTGCTGCACCCGGTGCTGCAGTACGACTACACTCTCACTGAGTCCGGGGTGGACACGGAACATAACACTAACAAACAGGTATGGCTGTCACTGTCAGTAACAACAGGAGGCGGTGGCCGCTCTGGCCGGATATGAAATTATTTTATTTATTTATTTTATATCTGTCTCTAAGGTAATGACTACAAAATTATCATTATGGAATCTATATGAATGTCTTAGCGGTACTTTTGATACGATATTTTATTTTATCATGTTACCTGCGACGAAGTCAGTTTTATTCATTTTAGGTTAACAGTTTTCATACAGACTTTCATCGCCTATATCATAGCCTAAAATTTATATTTTTTTTCTAGGAAGTGGCCAATCAATTGGCCAAGCAGTGCATATCAGCGCTAGCAGCACTATACGGCCCTCATGACACGCCCTCGGACTGCGACGCACACATCACACACGCTCTGCACACGCTGCTCACACAGCACTTGTGTGCGGCTCTGTGCGACACGGACCACCACGAGGTATTGTTTATATTAAACACATTAGGGCTGGCATCAGCTAAATTATGGAGCCAGGACAAAAACTTCTAAAACCCGCCTTTATTACGGATAAATAAGGATTTTTCCCCGGACAAAAATTACATCTGACATAAAACTGACACTTTTAAAACCCTGCCTGGACGCTCCCTGGACGTCCTCCAAACTAGGACAAATCCGGGAAAACTAGAACGAATGGCAGCCCTATATTATATAATACGTAGATAAAAAATAATACTCGTAATTTTGAAAGATCTTAAAAATAACAACATGACTAAATAATAACATTAAAATGTATACATTGTCTAAAAGAAAGTTTTTTATAGTAGAGGCTTCCATCAGTAGACTTTTTATAAAGATAAAAATTATAAAATATAGACATAAAAGTGACACTAATATAAGTCTATTTATTCCCCAGCTGCTAAAAACGCTAACCTCCAACTGGCGCACGCCATACCTAGTCTGGGACAACAGTACCCGAGGGGAGCTGCGCGAACTACTGCGCGATTTGAGGATAGACGCGATAGAAGATGGCCCGCTAGTACCAGAGTTCCACTACACGGCGCACGAGAATCTGGTGCCTGTTGGCGGCGTGTATATTGATATTTACAACGATCAACCTGACTTCCCTATAAAGGTAACTAATAATGGGTGAAATAAGTGATATTTTTACTAAATATTACGAGACTTGAAGATAGACGCGATAGAAGATGGCCCGCTAGTACCAGAGTTCCACTACACGGCGCATGAGAATCTGGTGCCTGTTGGCGGCGTGTATATTGATATTTACAACGATCACCCAGACTTTCCTATAAAGGTAACTAATAATGGGTGAAATAGATGCTATTGTCACTAAATATTACAAGCGAGAATTGATGATAGACGCGATAGAAGATGGCCCGCTAGTACCAGAGTTCCACTACACGGCGCATGAGAATCTGGTGCCTGTTGGCGGCGTGTATATTGATATTTACAACGATCAACCAGACTTTCCAATACAGGTAACTTATAAGGTGAAATAAGTGATATTACTTACGAAGTGACTTGAAGATAGGAGCGATAGAAGATGGCCCGCTAGTACCAGAGTTCCACTACACGGCGCATGAGAATCTGGTGCCTGTTGGCGGCGTGTATATTGATATTTACAACGATCAACCTGACTTTCCTATAAAGGTAACTAATAAGGTGAAATAAGTGATATTTTTACTTAGGAGACTTGAAGATAGACGCGATAGAAGATGGCCCGCTAGTACCAGAGTTCCACTACACGGCGCATGAGAATCTGGTGCCTGTTGGCGGCGTGTATATTGATATTTACAACGATCAGCCTGATTTTCCTATACAGGTAAGTTATAATGGGTGAAATAAGTGATATTATTACTAGCGAGATTTGAAGATAGGAGCGATAGAAGATGGCCCGCTAGTACCAGAGTTCCACTACACGGCGCATGAGAATCTGGTGCCTGTTGGCGGCGTGTATATTGATATTTACAACGATCAACCAGACTTTCCTATAAAGGTAACTAATAAGGTGAAATAAGTGATATTTTTACTTAGGAGACTTGAAGATAGACGCGATAGAAGATGGCCCGCTAGTACCAGAGTTCCACTACACGGCGCATGAGAATCTGGTGCCTGTTGGCGGCGTGTATATTGATATTTACAACGATCAACCAGACTTTCCTATAAAGGTAACTAATAAGGTGAAATAAGTGATATTACTTACGAAGTGACTTGAAGATAGGAGCGATAGAAGATGGCCCGCTAGTACCAGAGTTCCACTACACGGCGCATGAGAATCTGGTGCCTGTTGGCGGCGTGTATATTGATATTTACAACGATCAACCAGACTTTCCTATAAAGGTAACTAATAAGGTGAAATAAGTGATATTTTTACTTAGGAGACTTGAAGATAGACGCGATAGAAGATGGCCCGCTAGTACCAGAGTTCCACTACACGGCGCATGAGAATCTGGTGCCTGTTGGCGGCGTGTATATTGATATTTACAACGATCAACCAGACTTTCCAATACAGGTAACTTATAAGGTGAAATAAGTGATATTACTTACGAAGTGACTTGAAGATAGGAGCGATAGAAGATGGCCCGCTAGTACCAGAGTTCCACTACACGGCGCATGAGAATCTGGTGCCTGTTGGCGGCGTGTATATTGATATTTACAACGATCAACTGACTTTCCTATAAAGGTAACTTAATAAGGTGAAATAAGTGATATTTTTACTTAGGGAGACTTGAATATAGACGCGATGAAGATGGCCCGCTAGTACCAGAGTTCCACTACACGGCGCATGAGAATCTGGTGCCTGTTGGCGGCGTGTATATTGATATTTACAACGATCAACCAGACTTTCCAATACAGGTAACTTATAAGGTGAAATAAGTGATATTACTTACGAAGTGACTTGAAGATAGACGCGATAGAAGATGGCCCGCTAGTACCGGAGTTCCACTACACGGCGCATGAGAATCTGGTGCCTGTTGGCGGCGTGTATATTGATATTTACAACGATCAACCTGACTTTCCTATACAGGTAACTTAATAATGGGTGAAATAAGTGATATTTTTACTTACTTAGGAGACTTGAATATAGACGCGATGAAGATGGCCCGCTAGTACCGGAGTTCCACTACACGGCGCATGAGAATCTGGTGCCTGTTGGCGGCGTGTATATTGATATTTACAACGATCAACCTGACTTTCCTATACAGGTAAGTTATAATGTTATTGTTTAAGGTGAAATAGGTTCTATTGTTAATAAATATTATGAGCGAGACTTGAAACTAGACCACACCCCGGACACTCCATACAACGCTCGCAAATCGACTACTACATAGGCAAATGACGTTTGTACACGCGCTAATGTGTGCGGGTACGCGGCAAATCCCAGTGATATCTACAACGAAGTGCGGGGTGGGGTTCATTTGGTTTGTTCAGCGGTGGTTGTGCTATTTTGCGGCATTAAAAATTGCCGAAATCTATTTGATTCTGCAATACTAAACTCATGTATAAAATCTACACTGAAATTGTGCATATTATTCCTTTTAATTTCATGAATTGATTCGCTATTTTGGAAATGTTTCTAAAATAGATCTTAATATTTTTTGTCGCAGAATCCTCAACAGTTCATTTTAGACCTGCTGAAGTACCTACAAACAGAGACGCAATGCGACATGACCAACGAGAGAGTACATCACCTCACGCTCGCGCTCACCGCTGTGGCTAACGTTATTATTAAGAATCCAGGTAACTATTAGTCTTAAAAAGAATTAAATTTTGCTCATTAATAAAAAAAAACGAATTAAAACAACAATGACTTATTTTAAAAAAAAGACATTATTTACCTTATTTATTACTGCCAATTTCAATGGCATCTCTTTGGGGCGAGCTCAACATAACATTGAGCAAACCATTGTCACAAGAAGCCTAATCTATATACTTCTAATGGAGAGTTGTGATGGCTCAAAGATAATATGTAAACTCGGAAGTTTCCTATGAGGTTGGCATAAGTCGCACTACGCGACTGAAGCCTCGTCAAAAATTTAGATGTAAAAAAATACATTAAATAATTAATAATTAATAAAAAATAGGTTGAGTAGTAATCTTATAACAATAACGGAAAGTGTTCAGGAGAACGCCTGACGATTTCAGAAAGCAACAAGTTCGACAAATTCTATAATGTACCGCGTACTGTACTGTGCTCTTTACCGAATTATATTAAACACAAGGTTTATATCAAGTTTGAATATTTTATTCAAATTTCATCGTATCCACTACGAGACTAAAAGTAAAATTTTTATAAATGAACGAATCACATTTTTTCAGACGGGCTTACAATTTCTTGTTATCAGGTGTAGAAATCCAATGCATCGGGCAATTCGGGCTAATATTCGGCCTGTTATCTGCTCGCGCGCACCCGCCCTTACAAGACGCCGCACTACGCACCGTCCTCGCCGTGGCCGGAAGTCGGGAATGCGTGGAGGATATCGCAGCTTCCGGTGTGCTGGGCCATCTGCTGGCCTTGCTGGGGATAAGGCCGCCCAAGGCTGAGGCGTTGGCTGCGTTGGCCGCTTTGTTGGCTAACACTGCGCTAGTCAAGGAGGCGTTGGCTAAAGGTTTGTAAAACATGTTTGAAAGATAAAAGTGGACTTATTCTCTAAGCATTGAATCTACCTGTACCTCGTAAAATTGACCTATATGACATCTCCAAATATTTTTGTGAAGAGTTCCATGAATAATTTCCAACAATCATTAAAAAAAGTATGAGTCAAGGGAGATACAAAAATCAAATTCTAGTGTGTAGAGAAGCCACGAAATTATAACGAGAAAGATACAGGCAATATAGTATTCATACCAAGCTAACTTGAACCATAATGAGAGTTAACGTTTTAACGCTCATATGAGCGCTACGGGCGAGTGCGTTTCTGGCATTATGCGTTTCTGTCATTACGCATTTCCGGCATTATGCGTTTCTGGCATTATGCGTTTCTGGCCTTTTGTCTAACTGGCATTTTGCGTTTCTGACCAGATGCGTGTAAACGGTTTATTTGTGTCAGTGGTACAATACTTTCATCATAGAGCTTCAAAGATTTTTCCCTTACTACTAGAGGACTATTATCGGCCAAGTCCTATTGTTTTCTGCGTGAGCAGACAATTCATAAACAAGATAGAAACAAATGACAAGATAGATGTATAGATTGGCACAGCCGACACTCGCACATAAATAAATCATAATCAATAGATTAATTTAAATATGGAATTCTTTTGTTACATGTAAATAGTTTAAAGTAATATATAAAATTCATAACACAAAATAAAAATGCAAACAGGCCTCAAATACCTTCTATTTTATTATAATCGAAATTAAAAAAACAGCTTGATTAATGATTGAAAAGTTTACATATCTCATCACTATCGAATTTAATTGCCTGAATTTAAATGCACCATGCGATGCACCGACGTGTCACGATTTGCGAATCATAGGCTTGGTCTATACTAGGGGACGATTCAATAGTCTATCATTTGAATTTGACACATTGACAGCGTTGTACCATCTAACAGATGTCTGTCTTCGCTCGTAGGTGCTGACATCTGGTGGAACATTTGAACGGGATAGCCATTAGACTTTTATGAAAGCAATCCTAATGATATTATAAACCCAGGTGCAGTGATCTACCTGCTGGACCTGTTCTGCAGCAGTAAGCTGCCGGAGAGTCGCGAGGCTGCAGTAGAACTGCTCGCGCGCATGATGGCTGACAAGCTGCACGGACCCAAGGTACTTTTTAATTTTATTTATACACTTGCCTGTCCTGACCTACGGATCCCAGTAGCAGAAGTCCAAACTCGAAGTTTGCCAAAGAGCAATGGAACGAAGTGTTCTTGGAATTAAAATAGTCGACAGAGTCCCAAACACAACGCTTCGTTCAAAGACAGGAATCGCGGATGTGGGATATAAGGCAGCGAAATTGAAATGGCAGAGGGCGGGCCACGTTAGCAGGATGCATCCCGATAAATGGGCACTGCGCATATGCGCAGTCGATAGACGACGGAATAGGGTCAACACTTATGGAGCAATATAAAAATGTTAGCTGTTACCCGCGGCTCCGCCCACGGTAAAAAGTAGCCTATGTCACTCTCTCTAGTCCTTCGACTATCTCCACACAAAAAAAACAAATCAATCAAGCATTGCTTTGTTTTGTCGTGAAAGAAGGACAAACAAACACTTTCACATTAGATGAATGAGAGTTATCGTTTTTCCGATCACTAGTTGGCGTTATTGGTGAGCGAGGTCTGTCAGATACATTGAGTTTCGAAAATTCCTTACTACTAGAGTGCTATTACAGGCCAAATCCTATTGTTTTGAAATAACAAGATAGATGTATTAGTGATTAACAGCTGACACTCGCACATAAATATATCATCATCAATAGATTCATTTAAATATGGAGTGCATTTATTACATGTAAATAGTTTAAATATGCAAACAGGCCTCAAATATTTTTTTTATCTTCTATTTTATTATAATCTGTGGCGTCCGCCATCTACCGAGCGAATGCAGCAACTCAGCGACTCCACAGAATCTCGGCGACAACGGCAAGTAAGCACTAATTCGCAATATCGACGCAAGATGGCGGCACAGTCTACGCGACATTAAAATATCGACAGATAATTACAAAGAACAATGATTGTACGAATGATCTCCAACCAACAATGACTTCGCAACATTGCAAAAAGACTACAAATCAGACTCCACTCAATCTCCATATGACACCACGCAAGATCATCAACAAAAACGGAAAAATCCTCAATCGCGCTATTAGAATTTCCAAGGCAACTCGCTGTATATACGAACTGCAACGCAATATCGTCGGAGCCTCGGCTCCCCAGGCCTAACACCTAGCCTGGCGGGAAGATCTTCCCTTTGTGGCGGTTGAGTATAACACCTTCTCCCGCTACAGTGGTCCATTCCATATTCCATTCCATTCTACACCTTCTGATCTGAGGTTTCATTCCACACCTCAAAGTAGCGACCATCTCTTCGCTAAAAATCGAAATTAAATACTTAAAAAAAACAGCATGATTAATGATTGAAAAGTTTACATGTCTCATCACTATCGAATTTAACTGTCAAAAGATGCACCACGCGATGCACCGACGTCTCACGATTTGCGAACTATAGGCTTGGTCTATACTAAGGAACGATTCAAAAGTCTAGGGTCAGATAGTACAAAACTGTCATCAGTTGTCAAATTCAAATGGCAGTATTGTACCATCTGACAGACCTTGCTCGCCAGTAGCGCCAACTAGTGAGCTAAGAACCGATAACCCTCATTCCAATTATTTCTAACCGTAGACACACCCGTGACACTGCCTGTACGTGAGAGTTCGAAGGCCGGTGACCATAGAGAAAAAAAATACTCCTTGAGCAGGGTTTTCAATGCTAGGGTTGATGAGTAATAAACGATAGCTACATTGTGGCTTAACCTAAACCTAGTATTTGACAAAAGTGATGTGGAAAAAGCAGCTCATAGCAGCTCTGAGGAAAGACATTATAATACAAACATCTGGTGGAGGTTGGCACCCCGTCCCGCACCCCCTGAATACTCCACACACGTCCATTCTTAACACATGCTTAACACCCGTATTCACAAACAATACTTGCGTAAGTCGATAAGGAATGCGATGCGAAGCGAGGCATTTTTCAGAGCGTTACCGCAAGCCTTTCTATTCATAAACTCGAGCTATCCTTCGCTATGCACTTGATTAGAGCTCTGTGATTGGTTCGCTTGTTTTACGCACTTCACTTCGCTGGCTGATATTTCATTTTTCAATACATGCTAATGTCAAGCGTGTCAAGTTTTTCAAACTTTTTTTATTTCAAAGTTCAAACCAATACCAACCTCGGAAACAAACCTTTTTTTATTGCAAGATGGGCACCATATGGGCCCTGTGCGCGGCGTAAAATAGCTAGCGAGCTACTTACGTGTGCGTTCATTAAAATGGACGCACGGTGACTTTTGTACCTCAAGTATCGTTTATGAATAGGTCTCATCTGAGCTCCGTCTCACGTGAGCTGACAGGCACTATAAACCTTCCAAGTAACGTTTGTGAATAGGCGCGGGTGCGGGTCGCGCAACATGTTCTGCGCGTAGTGTATTGTTTCTTTGCCGTAGGTCCGTCTCACGATAGCTCGCTACGCACGGAGTGTTCGCGGAAGCGGAAGCGATGCGCGAGGCGGGCGCGGCGAGCGCGCTGCACATGTTCGACGCGCAGCACGAGCATCCCCGAGCTCGTGTGGAGCGACGAGCGCGCGGCTGCGGGTCGCGCAACATGTTGCCCGGCTGCGCGACAGGTAACATACAGGGTGGATTGTTTAGTTCTCATCTGTAGCTCCGTCTCACGATAGCTCGCCGCACATGTTCGACGCGCAGCACGAGCATCCCGAGCTCGTGTGGAGCGACGAGGCGCGCTGCGGGTCGCGCAACATGTTGCCCGGCTGTGCGACAGGTAACATACAGGGTGGATTGTTTAGTTCTCATCTGTAGCTCCGTCTCACGATAGCTCGCCGCACATGTTCGACGCGCAGCACGAGCATCCCGAGCTCGTGTGGAGCGACGAGGCGCGGCTGCGGGTCGCGCAACATGTTGCCCGGCTGCGCGACAGGTAACATACAGGGTGGATTGTTTAGTTCTCATCTGTAGCTCCGTCTCACGATAGCTCGCCGCACATGTTCGACGCGCAGCACGAGCATCCCGAGCTCGTGTGGAGCGACGAGGCGCGGCTGCGGGTCGCGCAACATGTTGCCCGGCTGCGCGACAGGTAACATACAGGGTGGATTGTTTAGTTCTCATCTGTAGCTCCGTCTCACGATAGCTCGCCGCACATGTTCGACGCGCAGCACGAGCATCCCGAGCTCGTGTGGAGCGACGAGGCGCGGCTGCGGGTCGCGCAACATGTTGCCCGGCTGCGCGACAGGTAACATACAGGGTGGATTGTTTAGTTCTCATCTGTAGCTCCGTCTCACGATAGCTCGCCGCACATGTTCGACGCGCAGCACGAGCATCCCGAGCTCGTGTGGAGCGACGAGGCGCGGCTGCGGGTCGCGCAACATGTTGCCCGGCTGCGCGACAGGTACAATCAAACTACAAAACTACGAACGCAAATGCACAGTCACTTGTTATGTCACTTCGATTGTCACAATGACATAACTCTTAGAAATTACAGTCATTAAATGTCATTAATCAAATGTCAAATGTCACTTTCATTTTTTTAAATTTCATGGCATGGAAAAGATCCGTAACAGCCGTATAGCTCCGCCAATTTTGAGCGAATTATAAACAATATTTTTTTACAATTAATTGGTAGAAAAAAAATTCTAAGATTTTTACAAGCTAATCAGGAATGTTATTCCTACTACAAAAAAAATATTCAAGCGTTTTAAAAAATATTATACGTTGCCTATTATCGCCAGCATTCCTCGTTGTATCGCATGAGTTCGAAGTATAATAAAATATCTAATGAAGTTGACTGTAACTTAAACAAAAATTACTATTATTATTATTTTTAAATTTAACTTTAAACAAATGTGAGCATATCAATGTGCATGCTGTGTTCGCTCCAAGAAGGCTGACAACTTGGTTGATCTCAATGTATCTCTATGAACATGTGTGTTGTACAGCCAGTTAGCGAACCTAATAAATAAAAATTAAAAAAAATACCTACTCGTCTAAAATGTATGGAACAGCACATAATGCACACCGATAAGCCACGCATTCGGTCTTCATCAGGCTTAAATCCATATTTATTTCCAGTCACCAATCAAACCAACTCCGCGACGCGAACACCACGTTCGAAGACAGAGAAGCCCTGGAGCGAGCCGCTAGCGGGGGCAATGAGGAGACCTGGGCGCCCCCTGGCGAAGTTGTTGTGGCCGGAGTATACCTGAAGTTGTACCTTCAAACCCCACATTGGAACCTCAGGAGCCCTAAGAAATTCCTGCAAGAGTTGCTGACGGAAACTTTTGCGTCATTGAATAAGGATTCTTCAGAGGTATGTTAGGTTTAAGTTTGGATACCTATGCACTTTCTGGACAGGCTGTTGTGGCTGGTGTTTACCTGAAGTTGTACCTTCAAATCCCTCATTGGAACCTCAGGAGCCCTAAGAAAATCCTGCAAGAGTTGCTGACGGAAACTTTTGCGTCATTGAATAAGGATTCTTCAGAGGTATGTTAGGTTTGAATTATGTTTAATATTGAAGACCTGCCCTTCGTCTTTTCTTTTCAGTTCTTATGGAATCTGAAGAGATCTCACATGATTTTATACAGATTTAGATTATTCTTTGGCGGTTTGGCTGTCTTCAAAAATATGAGTCTTATTACAGGGTAGTAGAGGCGACGTATGCGCTCGAGCGTTAGCAGTTCTCCTGCGCTCGAAACCAGGACTAGGCGAAACTTGCGCTCAACTGGGAGAGTTACCGCGACTGGCGCGCTTGCTGACGGTGTGCCCGCGCCATGCCGTGCCCGTGCTGACGGCGCTGGCTGACTCGCAGGTATGTACTGCCATTTGAGTTTACTAGCTTTTGCCCGCGGCTTCGCCCGCGTGAATTTCCTACGGGAACAGTGTTTTTTCCCGGGATGAAAGGTACCCTATGTCCTTCTCAGTACTTCTAACTATGTGTGTGTGAAATTTCAGGAAGATTGGTTCAGTAGATAAAGCGTAAAGAGGTAACAAATAAACTAACTTCCGCATTTATACTATTAGTTGGGATTGGGATGTTACCAATCTGACTCGTGTATGGTAGTTTTTTTTTTTTTTTTAAATGAAATATATTTATTCACATGAAACATAGTACAAAATGGGTGTTTAATGAGATGATTATGTGACCTTACATGTTTCGCCAGCAATATGGCATGTAAATATTATTATTATGTCTAGTAATTATCTATTATATTTTTTTATATTTTATTATTTTATTAAATTGTTACTTACGAGTATGAGGGCAAGACTTTCTCCTAGAATTATTTTTTAGGATCTTACGTAAATAATTAAAGGATCCAAACTGAACCTTTCTAATATGCTTCTGCTGTTTGTCTAAAAACATTCTTAAAATGACACACAACAAATGTGTTATATTTCGTTTGTGTTTAGATGTTTTACATATATTTTTTTCTAATTTTGATTCTCAGGCGTGCGTAGTGGCGTTAGGACAGACCGAAGTGATGTCCGGTCTGAAGTCAGCAATCAAGTCGTGCCGCGAGGTGGCGGGCAGCGCGTGCGAGGCGCTCGCCGCTATCTTCAGCTGCAACGCGAACACTGACCGCCTCGTGCTACAGGTGGGTAAGGGGGTGGTAAAGAGGGGGGTCACCTATACGAGGTACTTTTGAATCTCACGTAGGCGACACAAGTCAAACGCAAGTGATGTCCGGTCTGAAGTCAGCAATCAAGTCGTGTCGCGAGGTGGCGGGCAGCGCGTGCGAGGCGCTCGCTGCTATCTTAAGCTGCAACGCCAACACCTACCGCCTTGTGCTACAAGTAAGTTAGGGGGTGGTAAAGAGGGGGGGTCGCCCACGTGAGGTTCTAAAAAGGGGGGAGAGCACAAGCTAATTATTTATGAAAAACATAACTGGCCAAGTGCCTAGGTGAAACTCGCGCTAAAGATATAATAAAGTAAATAGGATATAATAAATAGATCGTTGACGTCAATAAGCGATGTTTTCCATCCAATGCATCCATCTATCCATACTAATATTATAAATGCGAAAGTTTGGATGTGAGTTTGTGAGTTTGTGAATTTGTGAGTTTGTGAGGATGTTTGTTACTCAATCACGCAAAATCTACTGGACGGATTTCGATGAAATTTGGTACAGAGGTAGATAATGACCTGGAATATCACATAGGCTACTTTTTATCCCGGGAAAAAGCACTGTTCCCGTGGGAAATTCACGCGGGCGAAGCCGCGGGCAAAAGCTAGTATAAAATAAAGAATTTAATTTCACTTCTTCGTTGAACGCACGATTTCCAAACTGAATGGTTTTAACGGGCTTAGATTTAAAATTAATTTATTTCGTTTTGTTTTTTGTTGGTACAACGTTAATTATCACTAATGTTTAAAATATTTCTTTTCAGCTATTTATATCCCAAAAGGCAAAAGCCTCCTCTAATTGAAATATTTACTAAATATTTTTATGTTTACTTTTCAGGCATTGGAATGCGATCTAATAGGAGAGCTGCTCTCGCTACTAGAAACACGACTGGACGGACAGACGGCCGCGCAGTTAGTGCGGGCCCTAAAGGCGATGTCACGGTCGGTCCCGCACGGGGACCGTGTGAAGGCAGCCTTAGCCAAGAGTGCTGTGTGGGATCAGTACGCTGCGCAGAGACACGATTTGTTCATTACTGCTGCGCCGCAACACGCGTTGACAGGTAAACTTTCATTATAAAAGCGACGGCAATAGTGTTAAAGATGGCTGCGTAAGATTATAGTGTGGTATGACTGATGGAATAACGCGTGGAGTCGCAAGAAGTGCTTATATGTAAAGTAAACAATTGACTATTACTTTGTTTTCTCAAATTATAAATTAAGCATATAGGCAAGATAGTCCGATGAACTTTGTATTCGATAGAAAGTGGTTAGAAAAGACCAAATATGGGACACGTGGAAAGAGAGTGGGCTTTTGCCCAGTAGTGGGACATTTTATAGCTAAATAAAAAGTTATAAACAAAGGCAATACCTGATATTTATAATTGTCTTGGTCCAATTTCGACTATATTCTTTTATTTGGGAATATTCTTATAGAAAAATGTCGGAACAGTGTGAATTACAATAGAAATATACATCTCTAAAGTGATGCAAGTGGCATGTTTATAAAGTAAAAAAAAAATATTTTAGTTGTTTTTTGTTTAAAAACAAAAAAATAACAAGTTACCTTCACAATTTCGGTACATTCTTCGGCAGGCGTGCCGCAGTCAGCTGGCTACCTGACAGCCCCCGTGAGCGACATCCCAGCGCAGCCGCCACCCATCGACTGAACACTAACACTGCCTCCGACGCCTCACTTGACGTCATCACTTTAAACTACAACAACACGACATTGACACGAGACAAGACTGTTCCCGAACCGATACGACATTGAAACCTCCAAAATACGAGCCTTCGTCTTTTTAAAAGGCCGGCAACACTCCTGCGATACCCCTCGTGTTGTGGTTGTCCATGGGCAGCGGTTACTTACCATCAGGTGACCCGCTTGCTCGTTTGCCGCCCTATGTTATAAAAAAAAGACTGCGCAGAAATTAAAAATAGATGTCCTTGGAGGTGCGGTTTTCGGGGGAATGGGAATGAATCGTAGCGTGCGCCCGCACTTCCCCGCGCATTCCCCCCGCGAGTCTTACATGCGCAGTCGACGCCATATTGGGTTTAGTTCCCTGCCGATACCTGTACCCGCATTCGACTCTCCACAGGTTCACATAGCTTGGGTAACTATATTTTATTACCTTTCGAAATCGCTTTATTTCCAAAATTATTTCAATCGTAATGATTTTTAATACGACGCCGACTTATGATTAACATTAATCCGATTTCTGCTTTGGCGAATAACCGAATCTCAAAAACATTAAAATCTAACGTTCAACTCGACATAAACAATACAGAAGAAACCAATTTCAAATTGAAACTTTTCCCTTGATCAGATAAATTTATGTTGCATAATTTTTCGAAATTAGCTTGCAATTATGTAAATATTCTTTATTTTTCAAAATTTTATTGTAAATACTAGCAAAAAATATGTGCTTTTCCATATCACTAATGGATAAGTATGGACTTTCCAAAGGATAAAATTCACTTGCAAGAGTTATTGAAAATGCGAGGAATTAAAAAGTACATGTGAAAATATACTTTATATGCTGAAATATTACATCTCTTCATGATTATGTTCTTAAGACAATTTGTTTCGTAACAAGTATTTTTATCCGTTTTGTATGACCGTTCAAGTTTAAACTTCTTTACACAAAAGTAATCGGGTATCTGTATATGTTTTCCGCTTAAAGCCAATCTTTAAAAGTTAAAATTATTTAATATCTTGGGCACACCTTACATCAAGAAGAATCCCATTTTTATTTCACCTTATAACATATTTTATGCACTATTCTCAATAATGTGCTGCACCAATTTGAAACATGTCTCAGCAATTAAGCAAATAAGAGAATTCATTCTACGAAAAATGAAGACGTGGGCCACCATGGCATAGAAGGGCTATTATTGTATGTATGTAACATAAACTCCTATTATAATATCGTGAGGCATTATATTGTACTTATGTATAAAATTATGTAAAACCAAGTATACCCCTCTTATTGATAAAAATATAACGAATAAATGCATGTTTTTTCAATCCTAACTAATATTATAAATGCGAAAGTGAGTTTGTTTGTTTGTTACCTCTTCACGCTTTATCTACTGAACCAATCTTTCTGAAATTTCGCATACACATAGCTGGAAGTACGGAGAAGGACATAGGGTACCTTTCATCTCGGGAAAAGCACAGTTCATCACAGAAATTCACGCGGGCGAAGCCGCGGGCAAAAGCTAGTGTTAAATAAGTAAAGCTTTGATAAGGACAAAACATATTGCGTTGGTTATATTTTATGAATAAGACGGAATTTTATTTTATAAATTTATAAATAAAATGAAAACAAAGGAAGGTTTGACGACGCAACTGATCGCATGACACGATAAGTATTATCAGCCAAAGCTCGTCTTATCACGTGTATGTAGTTACATGTATGATCTCCTAGAAAGAGTAATACGGTCAACAAAACAAATGGCTTGCAGAATGCAAACATTTTTAATGCTTTCTGGCATGGATGCAAATTCGATACAGGCGTACGGCCGCCATTATTAGGCTAATTAAAAACAATATTTTTTTTTATAATTGTTTGTACCAAAAAATCTGAGATTTTTTAAAGCTTATCTGGAATGTTATTCCTACTATCAAAAAATATTCAAGCGTTTTTAAAAATTTCATTTATTGCCAATTATACATATTTTCTCTGAATGTCTTACTCCGTTGTCATAGCAATTTTAAATGGAAAAATTCTGCTATTCGTATCACGAATTATATACGAATAGAAAGCTATTTGTTCTGCGGGCTGTACAAGTTTCAATATTCCTATATTGTTAGAATAAGTTTTATATCAACGTGAGCATAGGATTCGCACTTTTGTATTGATATACGCTAGAGCTATCGAAGATTAGGTATAATTACTCACTGATTTTGTATCATTGATTTATTGTACATCGATCACATAATTGTACATTTCATTAGACAACAATATATTTTTCACTTCTCATGCTCTGAAAGTGCTTATTTGTGCAGGATATAGGCTGCACAAAATCAAATTTTGTGCACAAGGGCATTAACGTATCTACTCATAAATGTATCTATATTAAGGCAAAGAAAATGAGCCATACAGCCAAACATGATAAAAAGTTCATAGACAGAATTTGTTATTTTATAATATTTACTTTTAATTTATTTACCTTATGTGTTTTTTAAGACATAAAAGATATTAAAATTTAAATTCAAGTACGGTAGCTTATTTAATTAATTTAAGAAAAATATTATTACAAAATTAATTTAATAGTAGGCTGTATAGGTTTGCAGCCCAAGCCTATCAATGTCATAGGATTAAAAAAATAAAGCGGCGGGAAACAGCTCTTGTTTTTTCGTGCGTTTATTAATTTCTTCAATTTGATTTATTTCCTCGCAATCGAAGTGAAAAGCAGAGTTTATAACTCGTCCACAAAACGATTTTTATCCTCGACATTACTATCAACCCTCGCCTTCGGCTCGGGCTGCTAAAAGTCTCGGATAAAAATGATTCGTTTTGTGCACTTGTTGTAAAATCTACTATGTTCAATCACAAGTATGTATAGAATCTTGCCATTCCTTTTCATTGGGTCTGATAAAGTATTTATATTATGAGACTGACGGATTGAAAATTCAAAATTTGGCTATAGTCAATGCAGCAGTTTTATGAAATCATATTTTTTATGTTTATGCATGCTTTCTTTGCATAACTAAATATTTCCTTGTATATTGTTATGCTTATTTTATTGTGTTATTAAATTATTTTGCATAGAGAAAAAAAGTGAAATAATTTGTGTTTTGTAACATTTTTAGTGATTTTTATTTCGAAGAGAGATATAGAATTAAATATAAAATATATCCAATTAATATATATGAAACAAAATTATCATATTCTAAATTATATTATTGGTAAAAATATATTTTAATGGATTTCTAGAAGACAAAAATATGTTTTTTTAAACCACAGCAATCATGCAAGTACCTTCAACATATATTTACTGAACTGTTGATTTTATTCATATCATAGTTAAGCTGTGTTTATGTGTGTACGATACTTTACGAAATACTATTGCGTTTGCTCATATGAGTACGTCCTAAGTATCGGAAAAGACATGGTTTTCAGGTCGTGTGTACTAGGCTTTATACAATAAGTTTAGTTTTCGGTTCCAAGTGATATGTAGACATTATGTATAAGTATCGATAAAGGCTGGAACACACGATCTGAAGAATGGGATGAAAGGCTATGGAATCGATCGAGTGAAGATTCTAATATGGATATTTTTGTATTTAGCACTAAGCGTCGTTGTAAAATATATGAAATTGATATGATTACTTTCTTGTTTTATTTGACTCTATACTCGTGAAATAAAACATTAATAATTTTATGAAAATTTATAATTAATACTTCAAACGAACATATCGTTACTAAATCTAAGTTATCTATCACAATTTACAGTATACTTTAATACTATAAAAAAATGCACATGCAATAACACAGATATCAGCTCTAGCTTCTTACCTACCTAATTTGTATACGTTGCACAGCCATTTAGTACAAAAATTAGGCAATGAGGAGTTACTTATAGTAATTCCATTATTAAAATTAACTTGGATACTTATTAGAGCAATTAACAATTTGTTTTATTTTTTACTGCAATTAAGTAATACTTTAGATAAATGTGTATGTCATATGCTAAAATTGACCGTTGAAATATCAACGAAATAAAAAATTTGCACGAAAATTCTCGAAAAATAACACAAATGTAGACCTTGCGGCCGTGGGACGGAACAAACGATACACAAAGGCAGACTTATAATTAGTCATATCACTTAAATAAAATTACATTACGTAAATTATTAATTAAGTTTAAATTATTAATTACGTTTTGAAGTACAACTAAAAGTTTAGCACCAATAGGGAGTTTATGATCGTCATGTGTTTTGGAGTTGCGTTCAGGGGCTGACAGAGGGCGCAGTGGGCGGCAAACAGTACTAATGTAAAATGGATTTAGAAGACACTCAACGATCCAAACAAGTAAACATCTCCAGAACTGAAATTTTAGCACCAATAGGAAGTTCATGTTCGTCATGTGTTTTGGAGTTGCGTTCAGGGGACGACAGAGGAGCAGTGGGCAGCGACGAATAGAAATGTAATAAAATGGATTTAAAAGACACTCAACGGTCCAAACAAGTAGATATCTCCAGAACTGAAATTTTAGTACCAATAGAGAGTTCATGTTCATCACAATTTGGAGTTGTGTTCAGGCGACATCAGAAGGCGCAATGGGGGGTGGGTGATGAAAAGAAATGCAATAACATGGATTTAAAAGGAGTGTCTTTTAAACGGTCCAAATTTCAAGTAAACATCTCCCAAAACAGAAATTTTAGCACCTCGGGAAGTTCATGTTCGTCATGTGATTCGGAGTTGTGTTCAGGCGACGTCAGAGGGCGCAGTGGGCGGCGACGAGTAGTGGTTGTGGACCGGCGCCGCGCGGCTCGGCGGCTGCGAGTAGCCGTCACTGCGAGACCAGCCTAACTTCTCTCTGAAAAAAATTTACAAGCTTATTATTAAAAAATAAAAAAAAACACGACTGACAACTCACACAGCCTATGTAGCGATGTGCCGCCGAAAAATTTCCTGTTCCCGAAAATTTCTTCCATTGAAAATTTCCGAAAATTCTCAGAAATTTCCCGTGTTTTAGGAAAATCCGTTCTCGAGAATATTTCCGAGAAATTTCCAAGAAACTTTCTGCTGTTTCTTTGAAAATTTCGGGAACGGCATTTCACTTAGAGGAATGCTAGGAATCTAAACGCGTTTTTCTCAATGCGTTTAGGACTTGTGGTGGAATAAAGAAACTTACATACATGAACCCTGAAAACATTACATTCCTTTTTTGGTCAGTCGTGTAAAAATATACTTTTATTAGCAATTTGAAATCATTTCATTCAGAAACGGGACAGTAGTCCAAGTTTTCAAAGTAATTGTTAACATTTTAGACAGGTAGTAACTTTCTGGCTAATCCGTGGGTGCTCATAGTGACTATTTATGCAACTACATACATTAAACAAGTAAAATTGATCTATCAACGTCTTTAAATATGAGTGACTGCGGCATTGGAATCTTTGCTTTATTAGTATTCCAAGATACTTATGTTTCGTTTTAAATTCACTACTCATTGAATATTTTTTCTTGCTTATCGAGTGTGTTACAAGGTTATTACTAACACTGGTGTCAATTTTTTATTCAAGTCGCCTAAAGGCTGCTGACATGACTTTTGCGACTGCCATCTAGCGGCAGTAGCCGTATACACACTAGTAAACTAAACACTACATAAAACATTGAATATTATGTCTGGTATACACTTTGATTAGTCAAGTGCCAAGTGTTTAGTGTTAAGCGTGTAGAGTGATTAGTGTTAAGTAGAATAGTGCGTCACTTGATCATCCTGAGGTATCTGTTCCGGAGCGCGACGGGGCGGTCGTCGTGCATCTCGAGCGCGAGGTAGTCGCAGGCGCACGCGGCGTGCAGCAGCTCGTCCAGCCGGCGCTGCAGCGCGCCGAACGAGGGCCGCGCGCTCGGCTGCACGTGCCAGCACGCCAGCATCAGCGAGTAGCTGGGATGGAGACAAGTGTTGGCAAATCTTTCTAACATACTCTCTCTCTCTCTCAGCCAAAAGACGTCCACTGCTGGACAAAGGCCTCCCCCAAGGATTTCACATATAGAAAATAAATGATAAAACAATATCCTCAATACATAAGTTTTCATTACTCTTACTCAGAAAATAGGTCTGAAGTTACCTGAGGAGCGGGCTGAAAGTAATACTTTTTCATAATTTGACAGCTGCCAGTCGAAAACGATTCTTTCTAGGGCTGATGAATAGACAATATTACTTTCAACCCAATGAAGTAATTTCAGACCTATTTTCATAGTATTCGTAATGAAAAGCACAGTGTTTACATCAGGTTACAGACTTATTTAGTCCCTTGAACTATCGGTGCCCCGTCTCGGGACTAAATAAGTTACTTTCATCCCTAGGGTAACAATATTATATTGTATACCAATCTGACTCAAGTACTTAAAAAGTTTTCATCAACCACCACTTGCTTCTGGTGAAGGAAAACATAGTGAGGAACCCTGCACTCTGATGATTATCAGCTAGTGTGTGAAATGGAGATGGCAATGACAAACAGTGGTTTGTCATTGCCTTCTCCATTTCATTCCTTCTCCATTAAAAAAATGCCAAGATAGTCGTGTGTGTTTCATTCCATATAATGACCACGACCCTCAGTCATGACATGAGGAATACTACTAAAGGAGAAGAACTTGTGGCCCATGGTCTTAAAGCTACACGCAAAGTGCTCATTATTAGTGATGTGCCGTTCCCGAAATTTTCAAAGAAACGAAAGTTTCTTGGAAATTTCACAGAAATATTCTCGAGAACGGAAAATTTTCCTAAAAACACGAGAAATTTCAGAGAATTTTCGGAAATTTCTCGGCGGCACATCGCAACTCCTACTCACAGTTCCCTGCTGCAGTTGTTGGGTCTCTGCATCCGGTAGCCCTCGCGCAGGAACCGCAGCAGCCGCGCGGGCGGCACGTCGGGGTACGGGGAGCCGCCCACCGTCACGATCTCCCACACCACCACGCCGAACGACCATCTGGTAAGTAAGGATTTATTGGATTACTGGCTTTTGACTGCCGCTTCGCCCGTTTGGATTTCCCACGGGAACAGTGCTTTCCCGGGATAAAACGTACCCTATATCCTTCTTCGTACTTCTAACTATGTGTATGCGAAATTTTAGGAAGATGGTTCAAGAAATAGAGCGTGAAGAGGTAACAAATAAGCAAAGAAACTCACATTCGCATGTATATATTAGTTGGGATTAGTTGGGTGGGATTTGTACCTATGATTGTGGGTCAAAAAAAATATTTTTGATGGTACATGCCTGTGCTGACTAATTAGATCGTAGAAAACCTGGTATTTAGCGCATAATGTCTCAACATTAACAGCCCTTTTCTAAAATTAATTGTTATTTGACGGGAGGGAAGTTAAAAGTTCTAAGCTAGCTCTATTGATAAACGAAATATCTAAGTTTTCAAACTTACATGTCACTTTTAGTGGTGTATATCTTCCTCTCCAAAGATTCCAGCGCCATCCATTTCAAGGGCATCTTCCCATTCCCTTTCTGCTTATACTGGTTCTCCTCATACACATCTCTTGAGAGACCAAAATCAGCAATTTTCAGGGTCCTATCTTTTGCTACTAGAATGTTCCTAGCAGCTAGATCTCTGTGAACAACTTTGTTGGAGGCCAGGAAATCCATACCCATGGCTATTTGGCGACAAAAAGAGAGCAAATCTCTCGATGTCAATTCAGTGTCGCAGATGCCCTGAAGGTCATACAACTTGTTGATGACGAGTTTGGAGTGTTGCTGTTCGAATGTACACTTGAACAAGTCGTTCCTGTACTCGCAAGATTCGATGTTGTTGTTGTAATATTTCGCTTTCCGTTTGGACACCATGACGTCCCAGATGCATCTGAAAATAATGTTTATCTCAGAGAAGATCAACAAGGCTAACAACTAGGCCACTAAGAAAATAAACGTCATGAGTCAAAAGAGAAAAGAAAGCGCGGTGAATCAATAGATAGGTCAGCGACCACTTTATGTTAAATACTTGAGGTAGTCTTAAGAGACTTATGTGACGAAGATAAGATGGCGAGAATCATAAGAACTGGAAAATTTCAACTCAGGACAAGTAGAAATTGAAAAAAATGTTCAGTCCTACTAATATTATGTACGTGAAAGTTTGTAAGAATGGATGTTTAGATGACTTTATCACGCAAAAACTATTAACTGAACGGATTTCGATAAAATTGCCTACATGGGTTGGGTAGAATGAAACCTGATGTTATACAGATAGAACACAAAGAGTACTTTTATCCCGAAATCCACACGAAAGCGGAGCCCGGGGCGATAGGTGGGTAACTGTCCAGAGACTGACACCGGGCTGGTGTAAGAGATCCACAAGCAGCTCATGTCAAGGTGGCCTGGCAGCGAGACAACATCAATAGCTAGGCGAAGAGGTAAGGACATGAGGACTGATATTTGGCTGGACTCTAGGGTTGAATCAAAGCTTCATACCTGAGGTAGCTGAGCAGGTCCCCGCCGCTGCAGTACTCGGTGAGTATGAGCGGGCGGCGGCCGGCGCAGCACTCCACCATGCTGAGCACGTGCGCGTGCCTCCCCACCGTCTTCATCAGCCGCATCAGGTCTATCTCCGCGTGGAACGAACGAATCTCGTCCTGCGTTGGGAATTCTGAAAAAAAAAATTATAGGAAAATCATGCGTGGACACAGATTTAACTCTTTTCTCTCACTCGTAAAACGACATCGTGAGCGACAATGGTTAATTACATTTCCACGTGGCTCACAAACGAGTAGATATTTCTTATTGCCATATTACTACCTCTACAGTGAACACTAATGTCGAAACACTATCTGAACTGTGTCTTTCTCAATAGCCGGGATCACACCACCAGCCGATCCACGCGAGGCAAATGCGCGCGTCAAGAGTGCGACCCAAACAAATTTATTTGGAAGATTGGGCAAGAAAAGAGTAAGGAATGAGCAACCTTTAGGCCGGCAACACTTGTAATATCTACCCCTGGTGTTGCAGTTGTCCTTATGCAGCGGTGATCGCTATCAGGTGACCCGCTTGCTCGTTTGCCGCACTATGTTATTGTAAAATCTGTTGCTACTACACTATGCCACTGCTAGCTAGGTATATATAGAGGAGAACCAAGTAAACATGTATTGCTCGTAGCCGATTTATTTCCAGACTGGTTTGATGTGATCACATACATACCCACACTATTTACCCCACTACCTCCTAAACACATACATTACAGTTATAAAAATAAACCTTTGAGCATCTTGACGGCGACGTCCTCGCCGGCCAGGGTCCCCCGGCGCACGACGCCGAAGGCCCCCTCCCCCACCACCTCGTGCAGCAGCAGCCGCCGCGACCCCACCATCCAGTACTCCTCCGTTTTTGAAGATTCCACGTCGAACGACTCCAGCGAGTCCTTTGAAGGCTTCTCGTCTAAATCCTGCAAAACGGAACGGAGGTTTTCTTTTGTGTGTGTAATTTTGTTTGTGACACTAAAATACTCGCAAGTTTTTCGTAATCGCAAAGTGCCAACGAATATGTTATGGAAAATTTCGATTAAATAAATTACTCTTCGCTGGATTGTAATGACGAACACCACATCACAAAAAGGGCCTTGAATACGGAAAGGGGAAGATCAAAGAAGGAAAGAAGTGAGTATCGAGTGAAATGGCAAGACAACAAAATGGAAAGAATTACGAGTAGGATGTACCGATTCCACACAAGTAAGAAAAAGTAGTAAATAAAGGAGGTGGATTGCATTGGCCCAAAATAGATATAACCACTAGTGCACAGAAATTAGATTAATATTAAAGGGTCATGGAAAACTGATAATGATGAATGCATTTTTACATCTTGCAATAGGTAACGTACCAGGAAGTAGGACCGCTTCTGCTTGTCATACCGACGTTTTCTCAGGATCATGAAGCCTCCCACCAGAAATATAATTACGGACAGCACCGCTACGCTCGTCACCAAGCCTTTTAGATTTGATTTCTCTAGAACAAATTTAATATTTATTGGCACAATAGATATTTTAAAAAAATCTGCACACGTATCGGTTCTTTCCTTAGAAATCTGAAAGGCGTTCTTTCATTTGAGAGCTATGATGAGTCATTTTAATAATTAAATTGTAGTTACTTTAGATTATTAATAAGTACTTAAATACTTCTTTTTTCTACAACTAGGTACCTAGTTTTGAATTGGTTGAATAGACTGTAATCGAAATACCTAATAGGCACGTAATAAAACTTTGCTATAATAATTTGGTATTGTAATCCGAAAATCTACATAGACCACACTTTATCAATGTCACTGTAGGGTAACATGGAGGCAAGTTGCTCATAAAAAACGAGACATGGAAATAACTAGACGCTGAATAAATATTCCCTTGCTGCATAAAAAATACAAAATATTCATTGTGTTTTTATTTTTTAGCCTTGGGCAACCATCCTGGTGTATTTTTGAATAAGTCGTCTGTTTGTGTGTATCATGTCACGAAAGTCCCATGACATGAGTAGATGAGCCAGATTGGCCAGATCTTTACCTACTCCTATGAGAATTTCGGAATAAAAGTATTCAACCTGTTTTTCCCGCTTTTAACGTACCTGTGTTTTTGTTCAAACAGTTTTTTTTCGTACTGGCTTATATCCTAGACAAGACATACATAATGTCCTCGCAAAAGAGTTTACATTAATATATTTTTAGGTGTTTGTCCAGCTGAGGGCTTCGTGTGGCTGAGAATTCATCTCGGCCACATTTTATAATAAGTTTGAAAAGTATATCTCACCTGGAAAAATGGCATTTCTGCTCGTACGAGTGGTATTCTGGCCGATCACATCAATTATGACGTAGTAGAAACCTTCATCTTCTATGTTTGTTAAGACAGCTTCCGTTTCGAACTGGAATAAGAAGAATCTCTCTCAACCTTGTTATATCATTACTCCAAAATTAGTAAAACTTATTTTCTTTCCTGTCATTCTATCTGAATCTTCCATTTCATAAATAAGCCCACTATTCACCTAAGCGTAGTAGACAATGCTACGTAAAAACATGCCAAAGTTACTCACCCCTGGAACTATAACAGTCTTCCGAACATGACGGCTCACCAAAGTCACATTATATCTATCAGGAGTTATCTTCGGCGGCACCCAGTCTACTGTCACATCCCAACCGTCGCCTGCTGATTCTGTCGCCACCAGAGTGACATTCTGGGGTTGACTGTCCAAAATGTTTACTCCATGGGCTTTAGTTGCTGTAGCGGTAACTATTCGAGCATTCTCTTCGCCACTGGCCCTTAGAGCATCAATTCGAGCATTTTCTTGATCATTCGATGTTGCTGTACCGGTTCGAGCATTTTCTTGCCCAGACTCTAATGCAGTACTGATACGATCATTTTCTTGGTCATTTGATGTTACTGTACCGGTTCGGGAATTGTTTTGGACATTCGCCCCAGTTTGCTCTGCCAAGGTACCTGTAAACCGTGTTTTGTTTTAAAATAGATGCCGTTTATTTAACACGTAAAAATATATACGAAATTTTGCGAAAGTTTAGCATCGAAAATTATGAAATTTTGCATAATACTTTGTTGGATACAGAAAATGGCGTGGGGTGGGGTAAATGGAAACTGTAGCCGTATTAAAAAGTTAATATAAATATAAAATAAAAAAAAATATTCCATTACTCATGCATGGGGTTTCCTGACAGTCAGTTCGGTAATCAGCAACTTGGATTCCTTGCCAGTCCGACAAACGGAACGTGCACGATACATTAGCTGGTAGATTCCTCACCTCCAAATAGCCTTCCTCGTTCTTTACGTTTGGCTAAAAATAAATTCACGTTACATTATAAATTCCTCTGTACCCAGTAATGCAACTGATAGTCTTAGCAGTGGAACTACTGGGAATTTCCTTCCCAATAGATTACTACTTAATATTAAGAAATATGATCATATCTATAAATTATAGACAAGAGTAATCTTACCCATACGATCTTGTCTATGACTTCCCTTTTGTCGCAAGAAAACATTACATTATAACACGCAGTAACGGCTAAAACAAACAGAAAACATAGGTATTTATTAGTATTCTGCGGTACTTCCATAATATACCGTGTAGTGTGGCAAGCAAAAAATGTCTAGGGCTAATTTACTTAAGTTGTTTATTTGGATAAAGCGAAAGTTTGTACAGTTGTTAATAAATAGGTAGGTAGGTAGGTGTAGCTAAAAAACCAGATGCACATACATCCTTTAGATTAGAGTTTAATACATTTTCATTGATGACAACAATTCAGTTATCATTTTCAATTGAATTAATTAAACATTTTCATTGATGACACAATGATAACAATTCAGTTAGTCAGACGCAGATGAATTGAATTTATAACTTTCCATACCTAAAGACGGCTTTTTTGTGTAACTACTGTGGAGAGAGATTCCATCACAGTACATATCAAATGAAGATCAGGCGTTGAAAAATGAATTAAATATTTGGAAGAACATTAGTGAAACTTAATGTAATAGTACCTAATCGTTTCTGACATAATTATTTCTACAGTTATAGTTGATTTTTTGCCCATCTGCCCCCAGAAAAAAAACCCTGGATCCGTCCTTGTAACTTACCATCATCTCTCTGCCACTGGAACTTAGCTCTGACAGTAGATTTCGCGCTACCCTCATATAGCAACTCCTGACTTATTTTATACGTCGCATTGGTTGCTTTCCATGGCAAGATCTTAGGACCTTGGAGCCAGGGGGAATGGTTCCCTTGACTGTTGAGGGTTGTTGTCCATACGGTGTAGCTACCACCAGGTACGGTAGTCATGGCCCCGTAGGGTTCGTCTTTCTCCATTAAGCTGTAGTTTATCTAGAATTAATAAATTACAGTTTATTTATTTGACAGTAGTATTCTAAATATATCTATATCTGATATTTTGATTAAACTTATAACATTAGATGTATGGTAACAATAAATAAAAAGTATTTATTTATTAACGTTGATGGACCCAATATAGTGCCCTGAGGAACTCCCGAACAAAACAAAGTTCAACGCATCCAGAATAGAACCAAAATCATACTTCGTTATTCAGTTATGTACAGCAGTTGTTTTACATATCTACTTCTGCGGGTATTTGACGTCATTTTTCGTCGTAACGTATATGTATGACGCTTAAAATGCAAAAGTAAAAGTGTGGTACAACATTATCGTCGTTATGTAAATGTAAGAGTAACGTTACTTTCGTAATTGACTGAAATAGTTACTGTGACTATGACATAAAGAATGAGGAAAAAATATTACATAATATGTACAGACTTTAGGACCATGAGTAGTAATAGTACGCTTGACGATATGCTTGATAAAACTTTTTTCCAAAAAAAATGAACCGACTTCCATCATAAAACTTAAAATCATGAAATAACAATAAAGAAAAATGTATTAGCATGCTACCTACTGAATGAGGTGAAGTCGGTGCCAAGTGCAGGAGTAAGGGTGTTATGTAATTGTTTAGCTAGGCATTTTATATAATATATACATGATTCTAATGTTAATTTAGATTATTTAATATTCAATTTGGCACCGACTTCACCTCATTCAGTAGGTAGCATGCTAATACATTTTTCTTTATTGTTATTTCATGATTTTAAGTTTTATGATGGAAGTCAGTTCATTTTTTTTGGAAAAAAGTTTTATTTTATCATTTTTAGTGCTTCTACACCTATTTTCTTTAATAAAAACTTTTTTTCACTGCTGGCCGAAAATAAAGAATTAAGAATTCGAAACTTTTAATGTCAGTTTGATTTGAAACGTCAAAACATGTCAAATTGTCTATTATTTTTGGCACATAAATAGACCGAGAGCCCGTGACGACCAAACCTTCCTTATTTAAAAATACTGAATGTTTCTCTGCGTGGTATATATGGATAAAAAATATAAGCGACTAGGTATGAAGTTTGGATCTTAGTTGCTTATGCAGGTAATATGGATAGCAAGGATGATTTTTATAGGTATAAAAAGCACCCTTGGGGCCTCCCAAAGTAATATTAAATTCAGCTTTTATAATAAAACAAATATAACTTAATTTAGTAAAGTTACAATGTCTAGCAGGTGTTTATATCTGCACCAATTGCCTAGTAATGGATGGCGTGATTTCATATATGATTTTTTATGTTTATATTTAAGTTACTAACATAGTTATATAAGGCCTTTTGTAATACTAACACAAATGGATCATAGTTATCTGAAATAAATGAGTTATTATATAGGAATAAAATCTTTAAAAAACATTACTTTGAGGAAATTAAGTTACCACTTTAAATGTTATTGCTACAAATAATCTGCCTAAGTAATCATGATCCAACTTTTAAGGCTTCGGCAAACCAAACGCGGGACAGTAGCAGAGCAGGTCAGTAGCAGCGCGGGAGTGGGCACACTGAACGCAGCGGCAGGTTCAAAGCAGTTGCAACGCGGGGCCGCGTTTAAACTGCGTTCAGTATGACGGGTTAGGCAGGCAGCGCTGCAAGATGTCGAACGACACGGACTCGGATAAAGAAGATTCATACTACAATTTGGTTCTAAGGCGAAACAAAATAATTTGGGTTCATGATATCAATACAAGAAGAGAAGAATATGGGGAATATCATCGTCAATGCAGGGACCCGGAAAGTCTTTAGGATAAAATTTTCACATATTTTCGTATGTAGCACCTTGTATGTTATATTTCTATAATATTTGTCTCAAAAATCACACAAACATTGATTTTTACGCACTAATTCTGTTTGTAATATATTGGGTAAAACTAAACGCAGGCGTTTCCTGTTATCGCCGCCAGGCGTTTTGGGGTTCTCACACTGCTAGCGTGGATGGCGTCGCGTGTGGTCCGCCATTGCATTGTCCAGGGCGATATCGGTTTGATTTTAATACGCGGAGCGGTCTCGCGTCTTTTGCTTGTTGTTTAGTTTGAGTGATAATTGTGAATTTCCTGTTTGTTAAATAACTATTGAATTTGTGTTTGTGAAAAACTCTGTTATTGTGACTTTTTCTTGTGAGAGGTGAAACGTGGCTGGCTGTTCACATCTGGCTGTTCCCGAGTGAAACTACGGGAAGAAATCTATTTAGTTGTTCTTGGGAATTGAGATCTCAAGGGTTAGGTAGGGTGATTAGGAATTCCCCCTTCCCGAAGACACTCAAGTTTGGATCCGAAGAGAAAGAAGATTTAATTTGGTAAGTGTTCAATTGTAGTTAATTTATAGGTTAGGTTATCATATAGGGCCCTGTAGCTCCCTTCATAAGCTACGGTGGTAGCAGACTGCGTTAAGTTAGTTAGGTTTTGGTCGGGCAAACGTGGTGCCGCGTGGAGATTTTTTCCCGGTACTTATTTTTACCGGTGGTTTTTTCCCGGTGAAGTTCCGGTACAGAATTCTTCCCGCCGCTTCGTTTGTCCGGATTCTCTCTGCCACATTTTCTGGCAGCAGAGCGTAGTTGCTCTGCACACTTTCTGGTAGCAGAGCGTAGTTTATCTACCCTCTATTTGTTCGTTTGTAAAAAATAATTAATTGTTTGTAAAAATTATTAGATTTTTCTTAGTTTGTCTGTATAAGAATATTTGTAACCTTTTTTGTATTTGTTTGCGGTTTGTACCGTGCGTTCCGGGTTTGTGCCATTCTCATACCTACCGCGGTTCTTCGTGTAGTTGCTTGATTTTGTTGTTTTTTATTTACCTTTTGTTATTTTTTGTTTGTGACTTGACGCGATGGCGAAGGCCTCCAATGCTAGGGCGACACTCGCCAACGAATTGAGATGGTTTGTGACGGCCGGAGGACTCCTGTCCCGGAAGGACAGGGAGGGCGCCATACTGCTAAGAGCGGATCACCTCCACTCACGATTGATTAGCGCGGAAGCGGCCATGGTGGTGCTTACCGAAGCCGAACTTGCCCCGGAGGCCTACGCAGGTCACATGGCGGACATGGACCAGATCCTGAGTCTGCACGATGATATCGCGGAGGCGGTGACCGCAATAAGGGCGAGACAGGCTGGCGGACCAGCCCCTCGCACACCTGTTAGACAGGAAGGACCAGCGGTTACTGGTCGGCTCCCCACCCTTCAGCTGTCCCACTTTGGGGGTAGGATGGAGGAGTGGGTAGCATATAAAAATATGTTTGAGTCCCTGGTCGTAGCACGACAGGATTTGTCGAAGGCCCAGAAGATGGCCTACCTCCTCTCCACTCTTGAGGATGAAGCGCGGTCGCTCATCCAGCACCTCCGGGTGGAGGACGACCAGTACGATACGGCTTGGGAGTTATTGAACTCCCGCTACCAAAACTTACGTTTGTTAGCGGATGCGCACGCCGCACAGTTGATGGCCCTGCCCAAGGTGGCCAACAGGGCACAGTTGCGCCTGCAGTTGCTCACGCCCGTTACAGTGGCCTGTAACGCGCTCCGCACACTGGGGCTGCCGGTGGACCAATGGTCCTTTTTGCTGGTGCACATTGTATTGGGCAAATTACCCAATGACATCCGCTCGCGATTTGAGCGCGAGAATGCGGAACGGGACAGCACCACCCTACCAACATTCACTGACTTGGTGAAGTTTTTGGAGTTTGAGGCACGGGCCGCTGAGAATACCATGACGGACTCAGCGCCATCCAGAGCGCCTGAACGTAGGCCCTTGGAACCCTCATGGAGAGGTAAGCCCCAACAGGGACGGCAACCGCCACCGCGTGGAGCTGGTGTGCGGGTTGCACACACGGCAGCAGTCGCGGGGGACGCGGACTGCCTGCAATGTGGCCGGATGGGCCACAGCCTGCTGCAATGCAGGGACTGGCAGAGGCTGCCAGTACAAGATCGGCGCCGCATGGCAAGGCGGCATGAACTTTGCTTCTACTGTTTGGGCAGTCACTATGCACGTGACTGTCCCAGGGCCATACCATGCAGTGCATGCCGTGGGCTGCACCACGTGATGCTCTGCATGAACCGGAACGGGGATGGCCCCCGGTTGTTGAGGCAGGGGTCCCCTATGGGCGGGGGCGCTCCTGCGCGAAGCCCTCCACCATCGGACGGAGGACGCGGCTTTCGCTCGTCGCACCCCCTCGGGAGGGGGTCGCGTACCTGCGCGGGTCTTGGCGGACCGGGACCACGCGCCCCAAGGTCATGGCCAGTATGTAGCTGGCCAGGCCCCGGATAGGGCCCCATGGGCGGGGGCCCTAGATCGGACGTGAGAGTGGGGACACCCCCCTCCACGCGGGTTACCACTACCCACCACATGCAGCCGCAGCGGTTTTCTCCGCCGCTGCACGAGTACCCACGGCTGGAGTACCACCCGCCGTACCATAGGTATGGCCGGGCCGCGGGTTATGCTCCCCTCAGATGGGGATGTGCACTCGCCCGACATATTATCCGGGTCAGTGGCGCCCCCTGGTTTTGGAGAGAGTGGGGAGCCCGTAACTAGCTTGCTCCCTTGCTGGGACAGAGCCGCGGACGGTTCTGCTCCCTACCGCGGTGGTCCGCGTATGGGGTCGTGGGGGGAAGCCATTAATTTGAGAGCTCTGTTGGACTCAGGGGCTCAAAGCAGTTTGGTTACCACTCGAGTGGCACGCCAGTTAGGTTTAGTCGTGGAAGACTCGCCTGTGCCACTTCTTGGAGTTGGTGGCATACAAGTGAAGTGTCTGACGGGCCAGACACTTGTCACCTTTTTCTTCGCTGAAGTCCTCCACAATGAGGATCACGACTTCGGCTATGGTAATGGATACCATTGCGGGTTGGCACCCCTCGACAGACATACCGCCGGGTGTGTTGTCTTTGGTTTCGGGTCTGGATTTGGCCGACCCCTTTGTCTTTCATCCCGGCCCAGTGGACTTGCTCCTGGGCTCGGACGTATTGGGTTGGATTTTGTTGGGTACACAGAAGGCTCTGGGTTCGTCTTCACTGATGGCAGTGTCTACGATTTTTGGTTTTGCCCTGATGGGCCCTGTGTTTGATAATGGCACCGCGGAGGAGCCACCGGTTGTCGCATCTGCGTCCTTGGCCAAGACCATGCAAAGGTTTTGGGAGGTGGAGGAGCCACCTATGAGTTCCAGGATGGATCCGGAACACGCTGAGTGCGAAGCCCTTTTTCGATCGACCACGGAGAGGTTGCCCTCCGGTCGGTTTGTAACTAGGTTACCCTTTGTTGCCTCTCGTCCTAGCCTAGGGCAAAGTAGGGCGCTTGCGGAGAAACGACTGCTGTCCATGGAGCGACGCATGCAGCGTGACCACGTACTTCGCGATAAATATATAGAATTTATGCGCGAGTACGAGGATTTGGGTCACATGTCTCCGGCTCGAGTTGATTGGAGCTCAACTGAGCATTATTTTTTGCCCCACCACGCGGTGGTGAAGGCCTCAACGGGCAAGTTGCGGACTGTCTTTGATGGGTCCGCACCCACTTCGAACGGAGTTTCGTTGAATCTATGTTTGCATTCAGGGTCCCAAATTGCATAGGGACATAATTGACATCATCTTGAACTTTAGAAGACATCAAGTGGTTTTTGGTGCGGACATCCGGATGATGTTCCGCCAGACAGTCATACATCCTGAGGACAGGCGATTCCAGTTGATACTCTGGCGTGAGCGCCCTGAGGATCCTGTGACGGTGTATGAACTCAACACAAACACGTATGGTTTGAAATCTAGTCCCTATATCGCCATCAGATCATTGCTTGAATTGGCAGAGCGGGAACGGATCCGCTTTCCCCGTGGGGCTTCCGTGCTGTCACGTGACTTGTATGTTGATGACGTGTGCACCGGAGCCCAAAGTATTGAGGAGGCCCTCCTACTGCGGGATGAATTGATTGAAATATTGAAGACAGGTGGCTACGAGCTACGTAAGTGGTTGTCTAATGAGCCTAAAGTTCTAGAAGGGATCCCGGAGGATCACCAACAGAACCCTCACCTGTTTGAGGATGTGGATGATCCCAACAGGATAGCGGTGCTGGGCATGCAGTACCAGCCGCTAACCGATATTTTTACATTCCAAGTGGACTTGGAAATACCAAAGGTCTGGACTAAGAGAACGGTGTTGTCCGTAATAGCCCGTATGTTTGATCCAAGCGGTTGGATCAGTCCAGTGATATTCTCTGCAAAGTGTCTTCTTCAGAGACTTTGGACTTTGGGGACGAGCCGCTGTTTGGTCCTCCATTGGATGATTGGCTCGAGTTGTTTTCATCGATTAAGGAAGTCAATCGGATTGCCTTGCCTCGTCGAATATTGCCCCCCGGGAAATATCGAGCCAGCCTGCATGGCTTTTGTGACGCGTCGGAGCGAGGCTACGCCGCGTCAGTCTATATGCGGACAGTTGACGCCGATGGCCGGGTCAATGTCTCGCTTTTGTTAGGGAAGAGCAAGGTCGCCCCCATCAGGACTAGGCTGACTATTCCCAAGCTTGAGTTGAGTGGAGCTCACCTTCTTTCTAAATTGTTGCATCACGTTGCCAGTGAGCTGGCGGCCACGGTCGAGATACGAGACATCTTCGCCTGGTCGGATAGCCAGGTCGCGCTTGCATGGTTGCGCGCGGCCCCACATACCTTGGAGGTTTTTGTTGGAAACAGGGTTTCCCAAATCCAGAATATCGGAATTGATATAACATGGAGACATGTGCCGGGAGAGCTTAACCCAGCGGACTGTGCCTCCCGAGGTTGTACGGCACCAGAATTGGTGTCACACCCGCTCTGGTGGGGTCCAGAGTGGCTGATGGGATCAGAAACATCTTGGCCTGTCTGTCAGACAGATGTTACTTCTTTGAGTTTGACTGGGCTCCGTGTACATGCTGTAGTCGCTGAGACGACGTCGGAGCCGGATTGGCTACTTGCTCGGTATAGTAGCTTGGATAAGCTTCTGGGTGTTACCAGTTGGATTAAGCGTTTCATACATAATTGTAGAAACCCACAGGCAAAGCGGTTGGAGCCGATTGCAGGTGCAGAAGAGCGCCGGAGCGCATTGTTGCATTGGGTCCGTGTCGTGCAGACCGGACGGTTTGAGTCAGAGCTGTATTTTGCGCGACGGACGCGCTAAGTTGAAGGGCGCGGTCGCTCGTTTGAACCCGTACATCGACTCGGATGGGCTTCTTCGGGTTGGAGGCAGGCTCCGGAAGGCGGATCTTCCATATGAGACTCGCCATCCTCTGTTGTTGCCCAAGGGCGGACCCTTGGTGCAGCTTTTGGTGTCTGATCGACACATTCGTAACGCCCATGCTGGGTGCAATGCTTTGTTGGCTATTTTGCAACGCGAGTTTTGGATTTTGTCTGCCCGAAGAGCAATCCGTAGTGTCCTGTTTCGATGTATTGCATGTTATAGGTTGAAGGCATCCACGATGCAACCACAGATGGGTGATTTGCCCGCTGATCGAATCCGACCGTCGAGGCCGTTTGACGGCGTTGGAACCGATTTTGCCGGTCCCTTTTCGATCAAGGCTTCTCCCTTTCGTAATGCCCGTATTGTGAAGGGCTATTTGTGTGTATTTGTTTGTTTGGCCACCAAGGCTGTCCATTTGGAGGTGGTATCGGCTCTGACTACGGAGGCCTTCGTCGCCGCGTTGGATCGCTTTGTTTCGCGTCGAGGTCTACCTTCCCTTATTAGGTCTGACAATGGCACAAACTATAAAGGAACTGTAAATTATCTTAAGGATGTTTCTGTGTTTATTGATAAAAATTGTACTAGTTTAAGTCAAATTGCTGCCCAAAGGGGAATAACCTGGAAGTTTAGTCCCCCAAGTTGCCCCCATTGGGGAGGGATTTTTGAAGCGGCTGTGAAATCCGCAAAGACCCACCTCCGCCGCATTATCGGAGAAACGGCTCTAACTTTTGAAGAGCTGGCCACAGTGTTTTGTAAAGTTGAGGCGGTCCTCAACTCTCGTCCTCTCTGTCCGCTATCTCCAGATCCAAATGACTTGGAAGCTCTCACCCCTGGTCATTTTTTGGTGGGAGGGCCGTTGAATGCCCTGCCCGAATACCCGTGGAAGGATGAACGCGTATATCGGTTGTCGCGTTTTCAAATGTTGCAGCAAATGAGCCAGGACTTTTGGCGTCGCTGGTCGCTTGAATATTTGCATTTGCTGCAGCAAAGAGTGAAGTGGACAGACAGGACTGAGCCTCCCAGGGAGGGTGATTTAGTATTGTTAAAAGAGGCAAATTTGCCCTCATTGCTTTGGCGACGAGCTCGCATATTACGTTTGATTCTTGGCGGAGATGGCACTCCGCGTGTGGCTGAGGTGTTGGTCGACGGTTCGATTTTAAGGAGAGGTGTGACCTCTCTCGCCCGCCTTCCCGTAGAGTAAGCTAGCGGTCTGCTTCTCAGACCGGGACGGGGGGATGTTTGTAATATATTGGGTAAAACTAAACGCAGGCGTTTCCTGTTATCGCCGCCAGGCGTTTTGGGGTTCTCACACTGCTAGCGTGGATGGCGTCGCGTGTGGTCCGCCATTGCATTGTCCAGGGCGATATCGGTTTGATTTTAATACGCGGAGCGGTCTCGCGTCTTTTGCTTGTTGTTTAGTTTGAGTGATAATTGTGAATTTCCTGTTTGTTAAATAACTATTGAATTTGTGTTTTTTGTGAAAAAACTCTGTTATTGTGGACTTTTTTCTTGTGAGAGGTGAAACGTGGCTGGCTGTTCACATCTGGCTGTTCCCGAGTGAAACTACGGGAAGAAATCTATTTAGTTGTTCTGGGGGAATTGAGATCTCAAGGGTTAGGTAGGGTGATTAGGAATTACCCCCTTCCCCGAAGAACCACTCAAGTTTGGATCCGAAGAGAAAGAAGATTTAATTTGGTAAGTGTTCAATTGTAGTTAATTTATAGGTTAGGTTATCATATAGGGCCCTGTAGCTCCCTTCATAAGCTACGGTGGTAGCAGACTGCGTTAAGTTAGTTAGGTTTTGGTCGGGCAAACGTGGTGCCGCGTGGAGATTTTTTCCCGGTACTTATTTTTACCGGTGGTTTTTTCCCGGTGAAGTTCCGGTACAGAATTCTTCCCGCCGCTTCGTTTGTCCGGATTCTCTCTGCCACATTTTCTGGCAGCAGAGCGTAGTTGCTCTGCACAAATTCTATTAACTTTTCACTGAAATCCATCACGGAGTTGTAAAAAAATACAAAAGTCGTCAACTGCCTTTGACGCGCCGCGCTGCACTGCGAACGCCCTGCCCCCGGTGAGCCATACTAACATGGCCGCCATAGTTATCCAGAAGCGCGGGCCCGCGCTCGAGCCGCGCTGCGCCGCGCAGGCGCTGCCTCTGCCCCGCTCCCGCGCCGCCTGGGCAGTCGTCCGGCAGTTTCAGAGCGGCGCGGCGCGGAGCAGTTTGAGCGCGGGCCCGCGTTAAAATTTGGTGTACCATAGTTCATAGAGTTTCTTGTATCACAACTTGCGCGGGCCCGCATTCAAACAGCGCTGCCACTGTCCTGCGTTTGGTTTGCCCAAGCCTTCATAGTTGCTAATCGCTATTTATATGTTGGGAACATACACAGAAAATCTTGAGTTTTAATAAAATAAGGAAGGGCATGCTGTCGTGGACTTTTGCTCTATAATGCAATGTTGGTATTTTTATATTTTGTTAGGTATCTTTAAAATTACCGAACAGATTCTAACGTGGTTAAAATGGGACCAACTTGGGAATATACCATTACGAATAAAAAAATAATTTCGGAAATCAGTCCACTATAGGCGGAGAAATCGGCGAACATACATAAAAAAAAAACATACATACATCGAAACATATAACCTCCTCCTTTTTTGGGAAGTCGGTTGAAAATTCAGCTCTACCGAGAACAGGAAAGTTAGTATAGATAGGGTGAATTATAACTTGAAACACTAGATTTAGGCGTTTCGGGACAAGAAAAGGCATACGTACTATATCAGTGACGTCATAATCGTCTGGTATTTGGACCACCAAGCGCCACGATTCCTCCGTCGACGACAACCTATATGGCACTACATCTACCAGTCTGCACAGCTGTATCTGTGGTGGACTTGATGGTAACACTGCCTCATCTGAAAAATGCAAAAATTAGAATTAAAATAAAATTATCTCTTTACTTTTTAACATTTAGGGTAATGTTATTGAGATTATATTAACACTTACTCAAGAAATTTTCTTTGCATTTGTCTAGCCAGGCGTCGTCGTTTACCTATAACAATGATAAATATCTTATTACACATACATAAAAAAATACATAAAATAGATCATGCCTTCTTTTTTAAAGTCGGTTGAAAAAAAAAGTACTACAGGAGTGACGACTTGGGCTGGGCTATACCCATAGAAGATAATACATTTTTTCTGTGTTTTATCATCATTTTAGCCTCAATAAGTACACTGTCGAACATCAACCTCCATAAATTTTGACTATACGTTGAATTATTTTTCATCAGAAATAAGAGAGATCTACAAAATGCGACTCTTGGCCCTGCATACCCCGTAAGAGATAAAGACGTGATTCTGTATCTATAAAACAACAACAAAAATCACCGACGAGCCCTGCTGATTATGAAATGATTATACTCGCCGGAATGACGCGGTTCATATCATAGCTAGAACGCAGAACAGATGGCCGTATGTTCTGGAATATCGACCCGGTACGTACCGGTACCGAAGTCTTGCGTTAACCGGCAAATTAAATAGGGAACTAATGTCTGGCTATGCCGCTTGGTCCTGGCAGAAGGGGCAAACCAATGAAGAGCTGGCTTGATGTTGTCAAGGAGGAATGCGTGCCAATGGTCCTACAACCAAGGATGCCGAAGACCGTGAGTGGAGAAGAATAAGTAAGAAAGCGGACCCTGAGCTCCGGCGCGTAGCTGAGGATACAACCGCGCGGGCAACAACTGGGAAAGCGCTCAGATGAGAGAGGGACGTATTATCAAGTATTGTGGTGGTACAGGTCAGCGTCGGAATAGTTGCAATTTATATCACTTAAGTACCTACTGTTTATAGTTTGGTCATAGTTTGTTAGGCAACTCAAGTGTAAATTCCGAATAGTGAATAATATGGAATCTACGGAATTCATTGTGGCTCTTGCGTCATATCAGGCGCCTCAGGCGGTTCCAAATTTACTGGACGGATTTAGATGAAATTTGAAAAATGAGGGGGAATGGCACATAAAGAACTTTTTAACCCAATATTCCCACGGGAGCGAAGCCCTGGGCGAATCTAGGAGTATTATATAATTTGTGCACATGGATCCTAAAATCTACGTATTTAGAGCCGTCACTCCACGTGATTGAATCATTCCCCGGGCGATATGTTTGTCAACAAGCAACTGAAATACTTCTCGTTTCTCTGTTAATTGCTTTTCATTTATATCCATTCGTCTTCAGGAATGCATAAAACGCCACTTACTGAAGTAAATTACATGTTCCTTGTGAACTTAGGAAGACATTCTTATTTCAGATGGCAAGTAGGACGTAACAGAGACCTAAGTGCGAGTGTGGTGTCTCTCCCTAAACTATGGAGCATTTGTTGTCCTGCCCCCTGTGCCCTAACACCTGCACTCGGGATGACCTGATGGCCGCCACCGATAAGGCCGTAAAAGTGGCGGAACATTTTTCGGGTACAATATGACGTTGGCATGGCATCGACACGCCAAGAAGAAGTAGAATGACCCAACAATGGGTGATCCATGTGTCTATTTTTTTTTAAACTAGTTTAGTAGTCCCTCTGCCAGGCAAAGGTCTCCCCTTTCTTCTTCCACAAATCTCGGTCTCCGCATATCTATTACCTCGCTATTTTTTAGTAAAAGCAAAATAAAAGCAGCAGAAGAAATGGTTGTTTATTTGTCCCAGATTTTATTCAATCCTATCCTATTGTGATAGGTATTATCTATCTGGCTTTGTGACGTAAAAAGCGACGTCACTCACAAAACTATAATCGGATAGTTATTTGATCAGTTGTGTTTGGTTTAATTGGTAATTGTAGCGTTTTGTTTATTATGACGCATTGTTTTTATTTGATAACTCGAAACAGTGAACGAACTGCTAGAATATGTCAAAAATAATCCAGTGCTCGCTTTCGTTAAATGTGTGTGTGCTTACTCCCATAGAGTTAAAGTACTCTTATATAGAAATATAAATTGCATCTGAGATGCACCAAAATCTAAAGATAACTCCCATAGAGTTTTTGAAATAACTGATTTTTTTGTGACAACTCGCAAAAGCCAGTACATTGAGTGCAGCTGTGGTGATTGAGTCGTCAAGACACTCGCCTGAGGTCAAATGGACCTAGGTTCAAATCCTACTCGTGCCACATGAGTTTGCATACCAATCTGACTCATGTATGGTAGTTTTTATAGATCAACACTTGCTTCCGGTGATTGAAAACATCGTGAGAAAACCTGCACGCACACTGGCTGACTGTTTAGTTTCCTATATAGTTTGTATATGACTACTGAATGAAGCGGTGGTGGCCGAGTTGTAGGGCGCCCGCCTGTGGCTGCAAAGGTCCGAGGTTCAATCCTGCCCGTGCTATGTGAGTTTGTAACCAATTTGACTCTTGTATAGTCGTTTTCATCGACACCACTTGCTTCCGGTGAAGGAAAACATCGTGAGGAAACCTGCACGCTGCTGGTTGATGATTATCAGCTAATGTGTGAAATGGAGAAAGCAATGGCAAACCACTCCATTGACATTGCCAAGATAGTCGTGTCATGTGTGCGTTTCATTCCATATAATGACCACGACACTCAGTCATGAATAGCGATGTGCCGCCGAGAAATTTCCTGTTCCCGAAGATTTCTTCCCTTGAAAATTTCCGAAAATTCTCAAAAATTTCTCGGGCTTTTAGGAACATTTTGCGTTCTCGGGAACATTTCCGAGAAATTTCCAAGAAACTTTCCGCTGTTTCCGCTTTGAAAACTTTGGAAACGGCACATCATTAGTCATCATTACAATTAAAGGAGGATATGATAACTTCTACATGTTGCGAGTTGTACGAGTAAAGTCATGTCAGATGCCTTTAGGCGACTTATGAAAAATCTGACACCATAGATAGTGTTATCTTACGCACTCGATAAGAAAGAACGAGACCCTATCACAAGGAACCATGAGGCAGGATCGTGGCATGGATAGGTACCTACGTAGACGTTGCACTGGGATACGACCGAAAGGGTCAACTACAAATCAGCCTATCTGGGTAAGGGCTGTCTGTCTGGTCTCAGTCTAGACAGGTGATACTGAACAAGCTGACCTCCGTAATCTTGGAGCTGTCAACTGGTAGCTACTTACATAAACACAACTTTGACGCCCTCTTCTCTCAACCACTTTCGGGCGGCGGTCAATAAGTCGGAAGTAGTAACCACAAAATTATAAGAAAATTCTGACAAAAGTTGTTAGAATTTTCTTTTTGAAGTACTTGGCAGTAAAATCGACTAGTATATATATACCTTTTCCCTGCGTGATCGAATCACAAATGAGGAGATCCGTAGGAGAACTATAGTAACCGACATGGCCCGCAAAATCGCGAAACTTAAGTGGCAGTGGGCGGGGCACATAGCTCGTAGAACAGATAGCCGTTGGAGCAGAAAAGTTCTCGAGTGGCGACCACGAACCGGAAAACGTAATGTTGGCAGGCCTCCCACTCGGTGGACCGACGACCTGGTGAAAGTCGCGGGTTGCACATGGATGCGGGCAGCGCAGGACCGGTCGTTATGGAAATCCTTGGGGGAGGTCTTTGTCCAGCAGTGGACGTCTTTCGGCTGAGAGAGATATATATACCATTCACAAGTTCAAACTACTTAACAATTGAAATAATATTGTGAACATTAAGACGTTTTGTCGATGCAATCATTGTCGTCTTTAAATTTAATTAGGCTGAAAATTAATTTATTGGTATTGGTTAAATAAGTAAACAACCGTTACAATAACCTGTCAATCACAAACCCGTTCATTGCTCTAAGAAATTCTGATAAAATGTCGCAAAAGGCAATAAACTTGTGTTTTGAAGGTACAATTAGGTATTAAAAATAAATTAGTTTTTAAATCACTTATTTGGTCACTTATTTACTTTAAACATATCTTAAATTCAACCTTCGATGATATTTAAGATAAAAAATCCTAAAACCACTTGATAAAGCTCTACAAATAGGGACTAACTTTATAATATAATCTACCCCCATGGAATTATCAGAGTATTCAGAGCACCCTTTCTTTCGTGAACATAAAATTGACTCTGGCTTTGGCTTTTTATCTCTATAAGGCTTTCACTTTGCGTACGCATTGGCATGTATTAATCTGTAAAAAAATATATCTACCACAGATACCTGATATAGAGAGAGATAAGCTTTTATGATTTCAATACGTGTAATCTCAAGCTCCCAATGTAAGTGCATGCATGTAGGTATATTATTAATATTAAGTAGGTAGGTACTGATTTTCTATCATTGAAGATTACTTAATTAAAAAATTACACTAATTTAAAGTACATATAGTCAAATAGATTAAACTTCTTAATGGCTCTATTTTACTAAATTATTTAGCTATTTTTGGTGGGGCTCACTTCGTCCACTGCATGTATCATATTCCACATGTGTAAGTAAACATAGTTTACCTATTGAAATTGTTAAATTAAAAAAAAATAGATTACATAAAGATTGAATAAAGCTTACATCAGCGTCATCTTCCAAATAAAACGAGAGATCACTGCAGATGTCCTCGGCGATGGTCACCATATCATTAGACAGCGTGGTAGTGGCCCCAACGATTACATTAGATGTCCCGTTTTCAGCCATCACATAAACGTTCATTATTTCACTTAAAATAATAACTGGAATTGCGTACTTTAAAGGCGTCATAATTACACTTTTCGCAAAAGGAGTTTTAAAAAGGTTTGTTATTTTTAACGGTAGTATGGTCACATTTTGTATTTTAAAAATAAATCATATGACATTTATTATATTAGGCATTCAAAAAATGAAAAGGTCCACATAAAATTAATTTCTTTCACCATACAAAACTGTTATTAAAAAACTTATTGCCTATGGTGCAAAAAGAAATAAAAATTTTCAAACTTGGAACAGATTTTCCCGCGCTGGAAAACGCGCGCGTCGCGGTAGCGTGCGTTGAACTTTGGCGCGAAGTGGAGCGCGCGCGCGGTGGTCGGTGCCGGGGGCTACTGGGGCGTATTTATGCAACCTCCACCTAAAGTGAGCTCCCGAGCTTTGCGTGTCTTGGGCGGGCGGCGGCGGCGGCGACTACAAACCCGGTAGGCGCAAGCTTGCAGATATAAATTAATATATAAAAGTTCTGCAAGACCCTAGCCAAAAGAGCTAAATAATACGTACTTACTAAGTAAAATTGAGCCGATAATAAAAACCTAGACCATAAAAAAAAAAATTTTAGCGTGTTCATCGCGAGAAAAAATTCCCAATTTGAAGAAGAATAACTTCCTACTTATAACTTCGATAGTAGGTATACTAATAGTTTTGTCTATACCACATAATTAATATAAGTACGTATCTATACCTATATTTCGAGTTCGAGACTCATGTAAAGTTATTTATAAAAAAGTTTAAGTAAGTTAGGTAAGTTTGTTTAGTCTGTAGTATCTCCCGAAAGCGACTATTCCTGCCTGTCTCTTGAGAGTAACTCTGTGACTTTGATTCATTTATGATAGTTATCAGAGTCCACCACTTGCTACAGGTGAAGGAAAACATTGTGAGGAGACCTATTCTTTGGTTGATGATTTATTGGCTAGGTAGTGTGTAAAATGGAGAAGGCAAATTGCTCCATTATCATTGCCAAGAAAGTCGTAGCGTCTGTTTCTTTCCACGAACGAACGCTTCAGCCCTTCAAGAAAAAGTTTTTTGGAAACACCTAGTAAATAGTTACAGGTACAGTATCACGTCTTTATCCCTTACGGGGTAAACAGAGCCAAGAGTTGTGAGACTCGAAGGCTGGAGAGTGGGCTGATTGATGGAATGGAGATTTAGATATAGTTACAGGTTGCTAGCCTATCGCCTATGAGAGGAGAAATCCCCAGTTCAAAGCCCTACCTTCGATTGACTTTTTTACAATTTGCGCGGGAAGAGATTTCATCATCATTTCTGGCACATTCTATGTTTTTTCTTCGCTCCCAGACCAGCATGCAATTTTGTTTTTTTTTGTGTACTTAATTTAAAACTATGGACTGGACTATGGCCAAAAAGGATCGAGAACGACTAAGTTGGACAGAAAAGAAGACAAACGTAGAAGTACTAGAACTTGTTAATGAAAAAAGAACGTTATTAAAAGTTATAGAATCAACGATGCGAGAGAGACGTGCAAAGATGTTCGGCCATCTTGTACGACATGACGATTTGATTAAAAATCTGATAGATAGAAAAATAGAAGCAAGAAGAGGTAGAGGAAAGCCAAGGGGGGCTTATATAGACCAAATAAAGGAGTAGGCAAAAGTTGTGTCGTACAAGGAGGTCAAAACGATGGCTGAGGACAGGGAGACATGGAAAAAACTCCACCGACAAGAACAATGTTCTTAAATTTAAATGAAATGAAATTTAAAACATTAAATTACTTAATTGTCGCATTTGATCTATATACAAGCAAGATATTTTGGCATTCATAAAATTTTACGTCCTTATTACGACTTATGCAAATGTCGATTGACCAACAATTTCACATATTACGTTCGTGAATCACCGGTCAGCAATTCGTAGTAATGCGTCAGTCGGCCGATGCGACCGGTGTGATCGGCTAATCGGTCGAGCGACGAATATTGATGTACAGTCTCTACTCAGCTTCCACAACGATGTACGAATTTAAATTCGATCGGATGTTCTTTACATCGATGGATTGGTAACTTTTAATGCCTTTAGATTTTGATATGGATGAATCCATATCAAAATCTAAAGATTTGATTCATAAGCTAATTGTAGAATCTCCCTATCACCTATGATACATTTATATAGTTTGGTATTAATACTATATCATACGAAACATTTCAACAATTTGTGATAAGTTAAATGTTAGTTATCAACTCAACCGCCAAGCCAAGTTTATTTAGTTAAATTAAAAACCTGACTGAAGCGATCGAAAAAACATTTTCAATGTTAAAATTGCATCTAGCAACACTGCACCCGATATTGGCCCTAAGGTACTCACAAAGGACTCGTATAGCGCATCCATTCCTGATTAACGAATATTATTCGTATATCCACGCTGAAGGGTTCGTAATCCGTGGCAGTGAACTTTATCGACGACCGTCGAGGTCAGAATATATTTGCACATGTCAAGACGTGCCGATGATATGCTATCAAGTTGATACCAGGGGGTGAAGTGGACCAGGGCACTGGACGTAAGTTGCGAAGGGCGTTTGGGAACGTGTTACTATGTATACTTCCGGTCTTGGGATTTAGGAGTTTAGGGGGCACGTGACTATTATTTACCGCGTCAATATATAAAAGAAGGAGCAATAGATCCATTAAAGATTTTTTTTTAATTTGTTTTTTTTTTCTATATCTATGAATATAGATCTTAAAATAGAATATCGGAGAAAACTTGAAGCATAGAAAATTTTCTAATAGAATTTCAATTTAGTTTTTAAGTTTTAGTTGAGTTTTTTAGGATAATAATTATTTTTTAGTTGGTTTTAGTTTAAAATTTGTTTGTAATTTTTTTATAAATAAATAACAATAGGACTCGAAAAGTGCTTCAGATCGGAGCTCTAAATTGAAAACATGTGGATTAGGATGTTTATCTTAAAGAAATGAGCCAAAGAAAGTTAAGTTTAGGCGCAGGCGCAGACAGCGTGCCGAAGGTGACCGGCAGCCAGGTGTGAAGGGGACCGCCCGCGACCTCAGTCTCCTCGAACCCTCGCCGGAGTCGCCGTGTATTCCCGTTGTCCTCATAATTTAGTCCCTATTACGGGGAGAATCTCTCTCAGCCTAAAGACGTCCACTGCTGGACAAAGGCCTCCCCCAAGGATTTTGTCCATGGGGGGTTTTGCCGTAATCGCCACGCTTGGCAGGCGGGTTGGCGATCGCAGTGTGATAGCATAGTACGCGGAAAGATGCTGCTGCCCATCCTCCGGTGTTTTTTAATCCCTTAGTCGCCTCTTACGACACCCACGGGAAGAGATGGGTTGGTGCTATTCTAGGGCCACACCACAGGCCAGTGGGAAGAATAGAACGTCATAAATTTTCCTTATCGTTGTCCCCAGTATCCCTATTGTCACGAGGATGTGACATACTAATAAAACCTTACTTATTGATTTTTTTTGTAGGGGACAAAGGTAGACAAAAGTTAACGGGGATATAGTAGGGAGACATGACCCCCGCTACACCCTATCGAGCAATTGCTCACCCAATAGATGGACCTTATAAGGCAGGTCTTATCGCCATGCCCAACCCAAGCGCAGATTAGTATCTCAAGGACCCAGAGTTTCTTTACCTCTCTTACTAGGTAGATGCCGGAGCTGTATGCATGCTCTTGCATTTTTTTGACCTATGAGAAAGCTAGCAGAGATTGAACAGTGTAGAAAGAAACCAGCTACCACTTATCCAGGACGGTACCGTTGCACGCGCGAGACTACATTCTCATGTCCGCTTCAATTGGGGCAAAATCTACGGGGGCAACGGGAATACGCGTCCGTCGCCTCGCCTCATTTACAACTCATTATAGTAGCGATTGTTATCTGAGATTCCGTGATACTTGACCTTATATTATCTGTGCATCACGCACGCGTTTCTGATGCTTGAATGAGACCGTATTCTCGTTTTGTTTTTTTTTTTTGGAGAGACGTTAAGGTCAAATAAAATAATTAAGTCTAAAACGAAAATTTACGTTAAATTTTTTATTGCGTATTGCGATAGCCTGGTCACGGACGTTGATTATTATTGAATATGAATTTACTCCACAACACTGAGTAAAAATTATTTTATTGGCAACACCATTCTAAGTTGCAATTTTTGTACCAAGTTTTAAGAAACTTTGTGATACCGCCTAAGAAATCCCAATAACCAATGAAGAAAGAGAAAAAATCTTATCACCAAGCATATTTTTCAAAAAGGTTTAAATAGAAAAAAGCTCTATCTGTTTATTTATTTTTATAAGTATAATATTTACGACACGAATATCATTGCCTGAAAATCACCACAATTACACGTACGTAACAATTGTTAAACCAGGGTAACTTAGGTACCTCGGGTGGAAAGGCGCACCCGTGTCAAGTGCGCCTTTACCCTAGCAGGAAATTTTGGAGCCTATCCCGCTGGCCGCTCCGACTCTCTCACTGGAGAGGTGCTTCGAGAGCGAGCCATGCTGGGGCCGCCGTGGTAGCGGCCACCGCGCCGGGGCTGTTGAGCGAGAGAAGCACACGGTCCTGGCATACATATATGCGGTAGGTGTTAACACCGTGTGGTTTTAGTGGGTTCAAGTCCCATATACCCGTCCGACTTCCCGTGGCTGGATGGTCGAGACGAAGGTCTTTCCACACGTAAAAATAAAAAGGGTAACTTAGGTAACTGTAAAAAAAACCCGTAAACACTTCGTCTAACAAATAAGTATTTCTAAATAAAACAGGTGGCAATAGAATCTCTACTATTGTGTATTGTATACTAATTTGTATTCTCGTCAATCGTGTTTTTTATTTATTTAATAATAAGTTTTTTATTTATAAGAGCTGCAAGGAAAGACGAAGGACAGAGATGAGTGGAGGAAATTAGGGGAGGCTTTTTCCCCAAAAAAAATAACAAGTTTGTTTAGGTATTTTTGTTTCACAATTTACTTAATAATATCAATATGATACGGATTACATAATATCATACTCATCCATTTAATAGAAAACCTTGATGTGAATACGCATGGCTTTAAAAGCGATATGAATATGACATCAATATAAGCTGTATGTATGCACTATTTTATTATCTACTTGATATAAGTTCATTACTGGTATAGGTATCAGAGAGTCACATTTACATCCTATCTATACAGTATCTAGATATACTTAGGTACTTACACAGAGAGGAAGTCAAAGCTTTCGGAAATTGTAAAGCCAGTCAAAAACTTTCAAGCTTTGGTTTGAATCAATTTCATGAAGTTATTTTCACAAAAGGTAAAAATAATGTGCTCTGCCTGTTTTCCATAATTTTCTAACAATCTTTGTCGGGTATATAAAATTTATGTAATTGACAAAAGATTCGAAAATTGTATATTGTTACCCTAGGGGTGAAAGTAATTTATTTAGGCCCGAGACGGGGTTTGGCGCCCGAGCGTAGCGAAAACCAATAGTTCGAGTGACTACATAAGTCTTTAACCCGAGGTAAACACTGCTTTTCATTACGAGTACTAGGAAAGTTCCTGAGAAACGGATTGAAAGTAACTTTTCAACCCTAGGGAGAATCGTGTTCTACTAACAGTAGTTATGAAAAAGTAGCATAAAAAATGTCAGTAGAAAACGATTCTCCCTAGGGCTGAAAAGTATTACTTTCAACCCGCTTTTCAGGCACACTCGTACCTACTTTCTGAGTATGAGTAATGAAAATATACTTACCTGAATGCGAATTATTGGAACATTGAGTATGTTTGTTACTGCATCATGTAAAATCTTTTACACGGATTTCGATGTTATAAAATCTAGGACAGAACTTTTCATCTCGAAATACTAAAATTCTAAAATATAACAATTTAATTTAACTAATGCCTCTCAACTGTCAACATGGTCAGTCGGAGATCGTAGTTTATGTATGTACATATTTTACCGGCGCCGGCGGCGCACGCTTACAAAAAACACTGAATTTTGAAATTATAATGCTAGGGTAGGCGCGCTGAACACTTTAAGTTTAAGCACAGAATGCATAATAGTACAAGTAGTTAGTCGTATCTAATGGAGTAAAAACAAGAAATTGGATTTCGCATAACATCTGTTCTGGTAAAATTCTTATTTATTAATCTTAGTTTTTTTGTTGTATATACCATTCTCCCGGATATTGACCATAGCTAGCTGTATAGCCGATGTACGCATAAATAATTATGCAATGTGAAAGTTTGTGAAACTTTCTGACCTGAAGTGACAAGGATTAGATAGGTATATATGACTTTTTTTTTTTACTAAAATACAGAAATGAGCATGAAATATTATGATATGATAAAATAGATACGATAAAATATAAGCACAAGTACGAAATAAAATACCTATTATAAATATTAATTTTGTTTTTTAGTTTTAATAAGTTATAATATAACATACTTATTGTGGTTTTATTTGTTAAGGATACATAGAAATGATGAATTCCTTATAATATTGAATGTATTACAATAAAGCTAGCCGTAAAAATAAAATTGTATATGATCATTAGTGGATCAAAAGATCTTACCTTGCGGCGCGGCGCCCGCCCGCAGTCGACGTAAAAAAATGACTTCGATATGTCTTTGCGAATATCTTCCGATAGGTATATTTTGTAGACATAGGTAACAAAAAATTGTTTTTTTTTTAACTTGATGGTATATTTTTTTAGGGAGCTAGGCACCTATTTCCAAGTCTTTGAATGACAAGTAGACAAACACAAATCTAGTGGCCTATTTAGCAACAGGCCGCAGAGACGCCGGTTTCATTTTAAAGTTAAATCGATTGGTTTTTTTTTACACGACTAGCGACTACACACAAGGTAGAATCATGTTTTTCGGGATCTTGTATGAATGACGAATGTGTTTGAGTTTTTTTAATCCACTAATAATTAGGACGAGATATCGTTAAATTCCCTCCGAATTAAATTTCTAATACTGAGATTACTCTAAACAAATAAAAGTAAACTAGATCTAAAAAAAATGTTTATTATGAAACACAACATTTGATTAAATTATTTTTTTAAAGTTACGCGTTTATGTCTTTTACATCGTGCATTGCATTTTAAAGGGTTTTTTCAATTCAATACAAATTCAATAGTCTAGACTAGAATATATTAAGGCACTACCCAAGGCTAATCAGAGGGGGTGAGGGGCGGTACGTAAGCAGACACAATAAGGTTACTTTTCGAATTTTCTATTATTTGTGTTTTTGCTAGCGAGTTTTCGTTAGGCTCTTAGGGTAATTGAACCGGTTATTTTGAAAAGGGCATTAGTCAAGTTTCTTAAAGTTTTCAGGAGACACAAAAAACTGCATAACTTTTTTTTTTATATTGAATCACTAACATTAAATTATTTTATTTAATGGAGCCCTAGTTAAACAATTATTTTTTAATAAAGGTTAGAGATTAAAGTTGCGAGTATTGTAAATATAGCTCATCTTGAACTCTGGACTTATGCCCTTTTCAAAACTTACAAGGTTCTAATAAATAAAATTAACAAGTTTTTTTTCAAACTAGAAGCATTTATTTTGAAAACAGTAATAATAATCATTCAGCATCTTCTTCTACTGTTTCTGTCATCTTGGTAGGCCAATCAGTGATAATTTTGTTATAAAAATCAATAAATTTGGATGGAACTTCATAACTTTTTTTATGTCCTCGATTTTTTTGTAATTTATAGGTACTTTACCCTCGTAAGCTTTTTCTGTTGATAATAATACATTTTCTCTTCCAAATGCCAATTTGAAATCATATTTAACTAATCCATCAATAAATTCACTTGCTTTTAAAATACCTGGTGTTGCGAAGAATCATAATAAAATTCATGAAATAATGACACATTCAAGTGCATTTTCATGTTTTTGGGAACTTTTTTCCCTAATGACTGTACAGCAATACAGTTTCTTTTGTAAAATCTCCGCCACCAGTTTTGTTTGAAAAGTTTTGACGTTTAGTTTGAAAAAGGCACAAGTCCTGGACTTTTGTCTTTTTCGAAATAAATGGTGAGTGACAGACCTAATAACTCTATAGTGAATCGGTGGACTAGTGCCATTTTCGGTGAAAACATGGAAGGACCATAGACAAACAATTCTACATACTTAACTCAGTTTTGACAAAATGTGTGACTTGTGCCCTTTTCAAAATAACCGATTCAATTATTTTAGAGGTTTTTTTAATTATGATAAAACACTAAATAAATATATTTTAAAAATAAGCCGGTATCGTTTTAAATAACTGTATTCTTTATTTAGTTCTTTAAAAAATCTACTGTTATCGCTTAAATTGGTAGTGTTTGGTGATTTTCAACGATAAAGAAAAAAAAAACAGGATTATGTATTTTTTTTTATTTTTTTATTTTTTTTTATAACATAGGGCGGCAAACGAGCAAGCGGGTCACCTGATGGTAAGCGATCACCGCTGCCCATGGACTACTGCAACACCAGGGGTATCACAAGAGTGTTGCCGGCCTTTCAAGAAGATGTAGACTCGTTTTTTGAAGGTTCCAATGTCGTATCGGTTCGGGAATACCGCCGCAGGAAGTTGGTTCCACAGTTTGGTCGTACGTGGCACGAAGTGTCTTTTAAAACGTACGGTGGTTGACAGCCAGTCATCCAGATGGTATGGATGAAACTTCAGCCTGTGACGGATGGTACGGTGGTGAAATTCTGCGGCAGGTATTACGTCGAACAATTCATCAGAGCACTCCCCATGATACATTCGGTAAAGAATGCACAAGGATGCGACATCCCTACGCAGAGCCAGAGGATCGAGACGGCTGACGAGATTCTCGTCATCGACGATGCGAATCGCACGACGTTGAACGCGGTCTAAAGGGAGAAGTTGGTATTGAGGTGCCCCAGCCCACAGATGGGAACAGTACTCCATATGCGGCCTAACTTGTGCCTTGTATAGCTGAAGGCGATGCGCCGATGTGAAATACTGCCTTGCTCTGCCTAGGACACCCAGTTTTGTGGAGGCCAACTTAGCCTTTTCCTTAAGATGACCGCGAAATTGAACGTCGCACGAAATCTCGACGCCTAGAATTTCGATCTTCGGCCGCGTATCTAGTGAAGCGCCCTGGAACGAAGGAGATACGACGAAGGGGCTTTTTTTCGCGGTGAACGCACAAACTTGTGTTTTTTTGGGGTTAAATTGGACCAAGTTGCAGTGACCCCAATTTGAAACCTGGTGTAATGAAGTTTCAACTTCAGACACAAGTTTTGTTCGACACTCGGAGACGCGCGCCCGAGAAATGTTAGCTTGACCGGTATAAGAGGTGTCCACCGTGCTATCATCCGCATAACAATGAATGCTGTTGGATTGAAGCATATCATTGATATGCAAAAGAAAGAGCGTCGGGGACAGAACACAGCCTTGAGGGACACCAGCATTCACGGGCTTGTATTCGGAGCATGAACCGTCAACAACGACTTTAATGCTGCGCCCTGTGAGGAAACTGGTAACCCATTGGCATAATTTCTCGGGCAACCCGTAGGAAGGAAGCTTCGATAGAAGAGCTTTGTGCCAGACCCGATCGAAGGCTTTCGCCATGTCCAAACTGGCCGTCAGGGCTTCCCCCTTACTCTCAACCGCTTTCGCCCATTTATGGGTCAGGAATACCAAAAGATCGCCAGCAGACCGTCCATGACGAAATCCGTACTGGCGATCGCTTATAAGCTGGTGCTCCTCGAGGTACAACAGGAGCTGGCGGTTTATAATGGACTCCATTATTTTGGAGAGCAAGGAGGTAATGGCAATGGGCCTGTAATTGCCAGGGTCAGAGCGATCACCTTTTTGGGTATTGGGTGGACTAAAGCAATCTTCCATGCAGACGGGACGACGCCTAAAGAGTAGGAGTGTCGAAAAAGACGCGTCAAGACCGGAGCCAACTCAGGAGCGCAAGTTTTGAGCACAACGGCAGGGATTCCATCGGGTCCATTAGACTTGTGGACTTCGAGGGAGAGAAGTGATTTGCGAACAGTTTTTTGAGTAAACCGGATGTCCGGCATAGTACTCGCGCAACGTGGTATAGTCGGAGGAGGCTTCCCACCGTCGTCCAAAGTAGAGTTAGATGCAAAAAAGGTGCCCAGGAGATCGGCTTTCTCTCTTGCATCATGGACCAACGTGTCATTTGCCGTGCGCAATGGTGGAAAGGATGGCTGACAAAAATTGCCCTGGACAGCTTTGGCAAGAGACCAAAATGAGCGTGTACCCGAGGGTAGTTTGGCCAGCTTCTCACCAATTCGTCCGATGTATTTCGCCTTTGCCGTAGCCACAGTTTTTTTTAAAGATCTAGAGGCAAAGTTATACTCCCTTTTAAGGACATTCGCATCAGGATCCTTAGCTGCCATCGCGTTGGACCAGGACTGAAAACTTGCTTGCTTTTGGCAAAACGCTTCTTTGCAAGAGCGGTCAAACCAAGGCTGAGACTTACCACCGATGGGCACAACAGAACTTGGGACGAAAAGTTCCATGCCCTGCGATATCACATCAGCAACAGAGTCGGCAACGGCAGAAGCATCCCGAAGCGAGAAGCAAACTTCGCCCCAGGGGTAGGATGAAAAGAAGGTCCGCATCCCATCCCAATCTGCTGACTTGAAGTGCCAGACACGGCGACAGCCGGCGGAACGAGGCCGTAATTTGCACGTGGATGGCACCATGCTCCGGATTAGGCAATGATCTGATGAGCCAATAGGGGCACCAACAGATACTACATAGCCATCCGGGTGGGAAGTCAGCAGGAGATCAAGCCGTGAGGGCGTATGGCCTTCCACATCAGGTATGCGTGTGGGGGCTGAAACCATCTGAGACAGACTATAGGCCGCGGCAAAGGCGTGAACAGATCTACCCGCATGATCGGTTTTTCCCGATTGGAGCCATTCTATATGGTGGGCGTTAAAGTCCCCAAGAATTATTATTTCCGCGGATGGAATCTGTCGCAGCACATAGTCCGTTGCAGTGCCAATATGCTCCATGAGTCGGTCAGTTTCGGCATCACCACTATGGGACCTGTAGAGGCAAGCGTAGACGCGAGGGTGGTCGTCGCAATCAACACGAAGCCATAGAGTGGACAAGTCTTTGCCTTCAAGATTGCATAGACGGCGAACACAGACATCGTCCCTGACAAATACGCATACGCCAGCGTGTGGCACGAATTTGTGCTCGATTTTGTAGCCGGGATAATGTAGGTATGACGTATCCGCTGGAGACGATATCTGGGTTTCCGTCAAAAAGAATAAGGCAGGCTTTTCTGCCTCCAGATGGTAGTGGACAGAGTTGAGGTTTGAGTGAATACCCCTGATATTGCACAGATGGACATGGTGTGCATGGGGGGGTGCCGTAGCCTTATCTTGAGCAATGACGAGCGGGATTTTGCCCTCCCCAGAGTACGTAGGGCAGCCCAAGCAAGAATGCTCAGGGAGGGATTCTCCTGTACGTAACGTACCGGTACCCTCCTGGGGTACTCTACTATTAAATTCCGCTGCCATGTTGAGGGGGTGGGGGGAAGGGGTGGGCCTCCGGTTCTCTCACTCACCGAACGAAGCATAGAAGCATTAAGGCAACTACTCAAACGTCGATTTTCTGTGAGAGGGTGGTACTTCCCCGGACGAGCCGGCCCATTCAAGCTACTAGCAAAGATTTGGCCAGTAGCGTGGCTCTACCACACAAAAAATTTTATCTAGTCTTATTTATTTTATTTGTAATTTGATTCGGTATAATTCTAGTTTAGTGTTTTTCTCTTTACGGGATATTTTTCCTGCTTCAGTACTTCTAACCTATGGTTCACACTTGACGTTTAAAGACAGTACGTTTTCGGAAAATCCTGATTGGGTATGGCCTTAAGAAAGACATCACGCATGCACCCAACCACCCAACTTACCATAAGTAACGAAAAAATACACTCCATAAGTAAAATACGTAATATACAAAGGTATGATAACAGCAATCACACCAATATTATAAGAGGAATAAGTTGTATTTTTGATTGTAACGAATTAATTCGAAAACTACTGGACTGATTTTAAAAATTCTTTCACCGTTGGAAAGCTGCGTTATCTATACATATAATAAAACAGTAAAAATATTTTGTCTGTACATTTAGTATTTTTGACTGAAATGGATAGAGGGACACTTAAAAAGAATAATAGAAAGCAAAAATATTTTTTTGGAATTCCTTGTCTGTCTGTTTGTTTGTCTGTCTGTATGTATGAACGCGTTTCACGTAAAAACTACTGGACCGATTTGAATGAAACTTTTTTTGTTGTATAGCTATTAAGCCTGGGCAACATATAGGCTATAATTGATTTTGAAAACTGAAACACCTGATGAAGAACCTCAACAGAACAGCTAAACTATAAGAAATATGAAAATGGTACCTTTGCAAAAGTTTATCAATCTGACGAGCATTTTCTGTTGACGTATAAAAATTGAAGATCAGGATCATCTGATGAAGAATTCCAAGAGACCAGCTACACTAATACATATATATGGAAATGGCGCCTTAGCAAAAGTCGTTCAACCTGATGAGCATTTTCTACTGACGTATAAATAGACAGGACCCGGGATAGGACAAAGAGAGACTCGGGATGGAGTTGTGCTACACGGGAAATTGTAGATAACGAGCAGACGAAGATCGTTTATTGAATGAAATATCACTTTTGATTCATTTTAACACCACTTCTGTACTACGAGTACTTAATATATTCCCGCGGGACACGGGATAACCAAATGGCTGAAATTTTGAGTACTAGAGTTTAGGTTACTACAGTTTAGAACACAAAAAGATTTTTCATCTAAGCGAAACTCACGCCGGCGAAGCCGCGGGCAACAGCTAGTCACTTATAATTATAGTAACATGGCTATGTATGTATATACCACGGGCGAAGACGAAGCAGACGAAGAATAATAAAATAGATACTACTGGGTAGGTACTGTTATTTATAGTAGCCATGCCCTGGGGCATCGCTACTGTGGGAATTTCAGGATAAAAATTACCCTATGTGCTATTTCCGGTGTTTTTCTACCTGTATACCAAAATTTATCGAAATCTGACCAAACCGTAACAAACATCCTCACAAACTCACATCCAAACTTTCGCATTTATAATATTACTAATATTATGATAGTAGGATGAATTTGATAGATCATCGAGATACACGAAACATCTATTTGAGAATGCGCAAGATTTTAATCTTCAACTTTAAAAATATATCGATAAATATTAACATCGACACTGAAAAACAAATCGCAGAGAAAATGTTTGGCGTGTTGTTCAGGCGTGCATGCATGCATGATTAATTTCTTCATCCTTGATCAATGCTGAAGGTCCGTGCTGCGCAATGTCATATTTTTGTTTTTTTTTTTATTCGGCACTAGCTGTGTCTTATCTTAGGTTTTACCATAGAGCTAGCAATATTTTTTTTAATTTTATTGATTTTTTTTTCCTATGTCTATGGATTTTACATAAAATTTTTCTTCCCCTTGCCCTGCAGGTTGATTTATGAAAAAATAACTTATATTTGACCAATTAACAACAACCAAATTCTCCAAACTTGGTTCAGCTGTGAAGATAAACAGACTTTCGCATTAGCAATATTTATTACAATATAGATAAAATATCAATAGACTTCATAGATTCCATGGATTTGGGAAAGTTATGTGATAGGCGGCAGCAACTTAACTTAGTTTTTTGGGAGAATGGTTTTCATTTATCAATGTGTTGTTTTAGTTAAAAATTTTGTAGCATCCATTAATCTTTGTTAATCAATTATCGTCTTCCTTTGAAAGTTCCTAATCACTACATAGTATAAAACAAAGTCGCTTTCTCTGTCCCTATGTCCCTTTGTATGCTTAAATCTTTGAAACTACGCAACGGATTTTGATGCGGTTTTTTTTAATAGATAGAGTGATTCAAGAGGAAGGTTTTAGTGTATAATTTGTTTAGGTTTTGTGTATATTTGTTGAAATATGACGATAATTGTTAAGGAAGTCGGAAAAAATTTAGCCGCCCGGCAGCTTTCATCGAAAACGCCGTCCAATCCCTAAGAGATGTATCAAAACCATGTATGGAAGAATTGTGTATCTATAATAGGTCTACAAAAAAGTCCGCGATAGCATATATCTAGCTTTTATATTTCAGGCACAATAACCACTTTTATGTTTTAAAAATAATTTAAATCCTTAGGTGTTTTTTAACTGGTGATAATAACCACAGTTTATTAATCCTTATCAAATTAAACAAGTCTATCATCACAAGTACTTAATATATTTAATATTTGCTTTTTACTGCATGTAATTTGGATGAATAGTTTACGAAATACTATGAGTTATCCAATGCGCCGCGTAACCACCTTGCACTCGCAAAGACGCTATGCGCTAGGCGCAGTAGGTATATAAATAAGTACTGCGGGCGCATTTTCGTATCTATTTATTTTAGGAGGTAATAATGTAAATATCATATTCATTCACATATTATCTCACATGATAGCTCTAACTAAAAGACCAACTAATTTCAAAAACAAACTTAACTTTGTAGTTTGATCCCAAGGATTCATACTGCATCGAGCGCAAAAATAAGTTTGTAACACTTTTTTTAGACTTACAACACCATATTTATGTTACGGCACATAATTAATATAAGTACTTTACGGGCAACTTGATTAACAGGGCCGTATTAATAAGGACCGGGCTTATGAATAGTTCCCAAGAGCATCGGGATATTTGATAAATTTTAATATTTTAATTACTTAGACCGGTCCGTATTATAATGCCCGGCAGCCCGTGGTCCATTTAATAAATCAGCAGCAGTTTGAAGCTCCGCTCGCTTCGCTCGCTCCGCTATGAGTGGTCACAAGGCTACATATCTCCTGATCGCGTTGACGTATAATTTTGGTTATTTTTTTTGCTGAAAGAGACCGTGGATCCGGGTATTCGGTATTAATTTCAACTTGATACCTTTAAGCGTTCCTGAGAAAAAAAGTGTGACAGACAGACGGACAGTCGGACAACAAAGTGATCTTATATGGGTTCCATTTTTGCCTTTTGAAGCACGGAACCCTAAAAACTGGCCAATTGCGAGTCAAGCTCGCGCACCGAGGGTTCCGTACACACATAGCATCTCACATTATAGCTCTAAAGGCCGGTTTACGACTTTGCGCTTCGGTCTAAGCGGGGCCCGGCGCGGCGCGGAAGTCTAAGCGGCAGGCGGGGCGAAAAGCAAAGCACGCCACGTAGCGGTTAGCGGAGCGGTTTAGGTGGACGTATTCAAAGAGTCGAAAATCATGTTGCTATACAAATTATCCCTTTTTGTTTTGAAAGTAGCAATTTTTTAACATGATATTCTCGATATGAGCAAGGAAGTGCACAAACTAAATAAAAATAGATACCTTCGCGGCGATCGCGTTGACGTATAAATTTGATTATTTTTTTGCTGAAAGAGACCGTGGATACGTGTATTCAGTATTAATTTCAACCTTTAAGCGTTTCTGAGAATAAAAAAGACGGACAGACGGACAACAAAATGATCTTATAAGGGTTCCGTTTTTTACTTTTGATGTACGGAACCCTAAAAACCTGCCAAGTGCGATTCAAACTCGCGCACCGAGGGTTCCGTACACGCAAATCAAGTTTCAAAAACAAACTTAACTTTGCAGTTCGTTCCCTAGGATTCATACTGCATCAAGCGCAAAAAAGTTTGTAACACTTTTTTTAACTTCCAACAACATATTTACAACTTTCAGATTTATTCCTGTACAAGTACTGGTAGACCTTTCTTTTTGTCAAATTTCATAATTTTAGGTCAACGGGAAGTACCCCATAGGTTTTGATCGCTGTCTGAAATCGCAAAATATGCAAAAAATCGCAACATTTACGGTACCAATAACTCCTGATCGCGTTGACGTATAATTTTGATTATTTTTTTGCTGAAAGAGACCATGGATCCGAGTAGGTATTCGATATCAATTTGATACCTTTAAGCAAAGATTTAAATCGGCCTTTAAGCGTTTCTGAGAAAAAAAAGTTTGACAGACAGACGGACAACAAAGTGATCTTATAAGGGTTCCGTTTTTGCCTTTTGAGGTACGGAACCCTAAAAACAAATATATTTTCCACCCGAGCGAAGCCGGGGCGGGCCGCTAGTAGTAAATAGAACCGTTTAAAAACTTAACAGAAATTGGTACTTAAATCTCAGACCACAGAAGAACTTTAATTTGAACTTAGAGCCGACAAGTTATTGCTCTTGTTACTTTGTACCTACGTGAGAGTCCATCCAGAGGACATCGTACCTCTATAAATTAAAGCTTGAAAAATTTTATTATAAGTACCTAGGTCTTAAGTAGGTCTGCATCTTGATGATTCAACTTAAATATTTTAATCAATGACTTGTGTATATTTATTACCTGATTAATTTTAAATCTGTTCAAATTCCACCGAGTTCGTGGTCCGAGGTTGTCGCCCGCTAAGTTTTTACCCTTTTGGGTTTGACCTGCCTTTAATCTGCCCCTGGGTATGATGGTCCATGATCCGATCATTGACCAGGAGTCACAAAGTTATCTTTATTCTTACTTAATTGATTTACTCATAGAATTACGTCACACGGGAGAAAAAACTCAACAAATAGAATAAGCTGGCGCAGTTTCGTATGATTTGATCGATTGCAAACCGTCAAGAGATCAGGGGGCCGATTCTACTAATTCCAAAACGTCGATATCGTGCCTCAATTGTGTCTCAAGAGCCAAAGAAATTGAAATAAAGTGACGAGATCTCTGTAAGTCTTCTATGTTTTACGATATCGTTTTCTTTGGCTTTTGAGACACAACTGAGGCACGACATTTAGGTACGTTTGTAATTTGTAGAATTAAGGGCCAGATGTGCTGGTTCTAACTGGTTTCGGCTAGTTCCCAGTCCAGTTATCAGTTAATATCTGATAGTTTTCAGTCCAGTTGCTTCTAGTTCTCCGTTAAGGAATCGGGAGATGTCAATAAACCTATCGCTATTCGGATTTTTTTCATTTTCTCACGCCTGACGCGTTTCTAACGACACCAATGAAACCAAGCCCTGTAGGATAATGTCCTAATTAAAATAAAACCTAAAACCAAGCGACCTTTATGTAAATACGTAGCTACTTCGAATTTCAGGTCGCCGACCTTCAACAGTTCCGTAAGACAATAAAAATTGTATTATTTTTTTCTAATGCTGAGGCAACGATATCGTTACCTTGCTGTGATCGAACAACCTTCGAACATATTCTTACTGACGGTCATTGAACTTATTCCTTGTCAGCTAATAGAACTTAATGTCGTTAACAGACTTAATAATAAATTAATGGCTGAGCATTCCAATAAATTTAATATCTGTAACGAACAATCGAGCTTTGCACAAAATAATATTGTTTTGTACCATTTTCGCAATTTTCTTTAGAAAATTGTCGTGTTATGTCATACCGATGTGTTTCGTATAGATATTGAACACTCTGTGAAATTGTTTTTTTTTTTGTATCTATCATCATCATCTATATTATTCTAGGTCTAGCTCAGTCAAAACACGAAATAAAACAGCTTATCAATTCCTGTGAATTCGTTACATTTCCATTCCCACCTATCCAGGCCCCTCAATCCTCTCATACATAAACCAATTTCAAGAATACAAAATAGACGCAAAGATCGATCATATAAATATCAACAAGTCAAGTAACTAGTCACCTACGTAGATAAGTATAATTATATACTTATTAATATCGACATGAGTACAATAAAATGATTGATTGTAATGTACTTTGGCGCCAAAATTCCGTGCAAAAACATGGCCGACCGGCCGTGACTCCGGCGGCGGGAAAAAAATACTAAGGTCCTCAATAGACGACAATAAATAAATAAATTTAAAACTTTCGATGCTAACTTGTTTCGCAAATATTTCCTTTTGAAACTACTTTACTTATTATTATACTTCATAGCGAATAGTATTTAACAATAGTATTTAGGAGCGCCACTAGATCCATTAGGCCGGTGTCGACAAGTCGCAAAAAGTGGACTTTCGTAGAAAAAGGTCGGAATTTAATGAAACTTGGAGATGTTGTTCAGGGATGGTTAATTAACATTTTGTCAAGTTTTGGACCTCGAGGACCCTGTGCAAAAAGAGGAGGGGGGGAAAAACTGAAAAAAAATCGACCTTTCGTCAGTTTTTCGTCAATATTTTTTTTTCCTTACATCCTACTGCAAAAACATTCCAGTACTTTTTTGTAGAGCGTTAAATTTCCCTCAATTTTCACTAAACAAACTTTTTTGTAAGTCAATTCGTTACCGAGATAAGGCGCTATGAAAGAAAAGTCAATTTTCAAAATTCGTAAAAAATGGCGAAAATGCAGAATTCCACCGTTTCTTCGGTTACCTATATCAGAATAATGATGAAGTGTTGTTTCTATTATAGTCCCTTGTTACAATAACCAATATTTGAACCCCCACCCCCACCCCCCCTTCCCTACCCAACCCCAATTCTCAAAAGCTTATTTTCTTCTGTAATTTCATTCCAACCATATATCATGTCGATAATGTTGGAATTGATATTAGTTACTTTTTAGACCCTTCCCCCTCCCTCCACTACATAATTATTCCAGAGCAGGTAAAAAAAAAAGTACTTTCGTGAACAAAATTAAGGTACTTATTCACAACATACATTATAATGCCTATAATAATATCTCTGTTGCCTATAGGCAACAGAGATATTATTGTTGAAAGGTACTCCTACATAGGTACTCATTTGTACTCATTACAGTTCCTGTCGAGATTTCTTAGTCGTTGATTCTGCTTCTAACAGCTCGTTGTCCTCCTTAGCGATCAGGCTGTTAAGGACGTTTTCACCGTTGTCGTATTCTTCGATTATGTCTGATGAGTCCTCCTCGTTCAAATTAGTTGTAGGGGCGTTTTCACAAGAGTGGCCTGTGCAGTACTTGCACATTGCTGAGCATCTAAGACCTGCTTTCTTGCAACCGCCATCTCCGGTGCTACAGCCTTTGCTGCACTTGCAGAAAACAATTTGGAGGATGCTATCTGGCCCAGCATTTTTGGTTGTGGGGATTGGTAGTCATGTCCTCCCTGATGTGTCCGTCAACGGCGAATCTTGTAATTTCCGTAGAAGGGAACGGATATGGCTAGCAAAACCAAACTTGGTTTTGAAGATCCGGTTGCATGGCGCACAGTGCAACTGACCTAAGTTGTTGTATGTGTACGTGTAGGAGGGCTTGGGACGGGTTTTTCGTAGGAGGCGTTTATAGTCGAGATCTGATAGTCGAATCTCTTCAAATTTATTAACTGCCTCTTTGACAGAGCTGCGCCATGCTTGCCTCTGCCTCGCAAGCTCTTCCCAACGTTCTGTTGGAATCTCACATGCAGCTAGGTGACGTTTTAGGACATCTTTGCAACGCAGATATTGTCCTCTAGCTTTGCGTTTGTCTTTATGCAGCTGTGAATAGAAAACAGACTTAGGCAGCCTAGCATCGTCCATGCGTACTAGATGTCCTCACCATCTTAATTGTCCCTGAATGAGCAGAGATTCTATGCCCATCATTTGAGTCTTCTGTAGGATAGTGGTGTTTGGAATTCGATCGTGCCACTTAATTCGAACTTGTACTTGCTGGTAAATGCGGAGGGAGTGGTAATTGGCAGCGTCCCGTGTCGGTGGTAGGCGGGCTAGTTGCAATTTAGCCTTCGTAACTAATCGTGTGAATAATCGGTACAGCAGGTCGTCTAGCCTGCCTGCAGGAGGCTGTTAGAAGCAGAACCAACGGCTAAGAAATCTCGACAGGAGCTGTAATGAGTACAAATGAGTAACTATGTATGAGTACCTTTCAACAATAATATCTCTGTTGCCTATAATGTATGCTTTGTGAATAAGTACCTTAATTTTGTTCACAAAAGGACTTAGTCTTTTTTTACCTGCTCTGGAATAATTATGTAGTGGGGGGAGGGGGAAGGGTCTAAAAAGTAACTAATATCAATTCCAACATTATCGACATGATATATGGTTGGAATGAAATTACAGAAGAAAATAAGCTTTTGAGAATTGGGGTTGGGTAGGGAAGGGGGTGTGGGGGTGGGGTTCAAATATTGGTTATTGTAACAAGGGACTATAATAGAAACAACACTTCATCATTATTCTGATATAGGTAACCGAAGAAACGGTGGAATTCTGCATTTTCGCCATTTTTTAGCGAATTTTGAAAATTGACTTTTCTTTCATAGCGCCATATTTCGGTAACGAATTGACTTACAAAAAAGTTTGTTTAGTGAAAATTGAGGGAAATTTAACGCTCTACAAAAAAGTACTAGAATGTTTTTGCAGTAGGATGTAAGGAAAAAAAAATATTGACGAAAGGTCGATTTTTTTTCATTTTTTCCCCCCCTCCTCTTTTTGCACAGGGTCCTCGAGGTCCAAAACTTGACAAAATGTTAATTAACCATCCCTGAACAACATCTCCAAGTTTCATTAAATTCCGACCTTTTTCTATCTGAAACTACCTATCGACTGGGCTACATTCTAGGCCAATGGATCTGAGGATGATTGAGCATGATGATAAGTTGCGCGGCCCTGGCATGTTGCAATGGTAAATTTGACACCGTGTGGTTTTTCGGGTTTAAAGTGGGTTAAGCCCATATACCAATCCGGCTTCCTGTAGATGCATGGACGAAACGGTCTTTTCCAGGTGAATTCAATTTAATTCTGTTATTTGCTGAAATGTTTTTACATTAGTTGTTACATTATGTAAATTGTCCATCACATTAGCCGTAGACTGGTCGTGCAAGTTCTAAAATTATAATAAATGTAATTCATTTCAATAATCCATTCATATTATATACACACACGGAATAGAAGATAAAACTATTACATACAATCATTGTTACGTCACTATAAATGTCAAATTCGGTCAAGAAATTCATTAACTCAATAAAAACATTCATTACACAGCCATGCTTTTAGCTCTTTTAAGAACTTCTTACGTGGCATACGTGAAAAAAAAGGAACGTCGTCGCGTGATTTTGAACACATTGGATCATTGAATTAGAAATAATATATTTCTAATCCATCAACGAACAAGAGATCGCATGAAGTAGGTAGTACGCCTATTGTAAAACAATAGGCCTACCAAACCAAACATACCAACAAACCTAAACATTCTAAAGTAAGACATTTATTAACCACGAAAGTAATTTCCTAAAAAGTCTATTTTTAATTTATATTGTTGTAAAATCATAAAAAGACATGGTAAGATTGTTTACATAATAGGATAATTATGAATAAACAGATACCTAGTTTTAATAAGTATAAAAAATAAATAAAAATAATCTTATTTTTTTTCTAAACTGATTGACCGACATTGTCGTGCCGTGTGCTATGGCCTTTATTATTCCGATTGCGACGGTTAAACTCGGTAATCCTTAACTACCTAAGTGCTTGTTTTTTTGTACATAAAATTAAAAAATCTGACGTAAGAAGATGTGTTTATTGCGTTTGAAAAAATAAAGAAATCTCTTTTATCAAATGCGAAATTATTATAAGTCTTATAGATAAAGGTGCGAGCGAATTACCTAGCGGCCACACTGAAACACCAACTTCCTACATACTTACTTTACTTAGGTAGGTACCTAAAGTAGGTACTTTAGATAGGTACATGTATTGAAAGCTCGCAAATTATAACAAGAACCAATAAAAGTAATCTGACTGAAGTTGGTAGGTAAGGAGCTGAACATAAGTACTATACTAAGTTACGTTGAAACTATTACTTATTCTGTAACTAAAGTCCCAAATCGAGTGCTTCTATGCCAGACGTCCGCTTCGTGCAAAGTACGGTACGCAAAGCACTCTGTTCCCTGGACATCAACAAGTCGTGTGGGCCGGATGGCATTCCTACTGTTGTAATAAAAACATGCGCTCCTAAGCTGGCATCGGTTTTAACGCGGTTGTTTCAGCTCTCCTACTCTTCAGGCATTGTCCCGAAGTCTTGGAGATCGGCCCTTGTGCACCCGATCCCGCATTCAACAAAGAGCTGCTCGAATTGTCGGCGATTCCAGAATCTCTGATCGTTTGGACTCCTTGGCATAATGCAGAGATGTCGTGTCCCTCTGCATCTTGTTATGAAGTAAAATAACAGATTTAAAAAGTAAAAGTTATTTATGTTCAGTTAAATATAAAATACACAATACAATTTAAAATTAAAAAAAATACACTGGGAAGGACACGGGCACGAATAGACGAAAAGAGATCACGGACGGAATACCCGGGGAAATACCGACACGGGGTAAGTCGGACAACCGGCACAATTCCGACAGGGGTTCTACTGGCGGCACAACAGGTATGAAGGTGGACTGGCGGGTGGTGGACGCCTTCTCCACTGACAAGCGCGAGGCACCGACTTCAAAATGTCAAACTGCCTCAACAGCAACAGCTTCAATCCACAACAGCCTCGGTGTCCTTGATAGCTTCGACGTCGTTTCTTGATAGCTTTTTAGTTAGAGTAGTTATCAAACTGCCTCAGCAGCAACAGCTTCAATCCACAATAGCCTCTGTGTCCTTGATAGCTTCGACGTTTCTTGATAGCTTTTTAGAGAGAGAAGTTTTTTTTACGACGCGAAGGCTTGCAGGGTCCCGGGGTCAGCAGGCCCCGGGACAAGACCTTTAATTTCGCTCCGCGCTCCGATTTCTCGGAGAAGTGAAGACTGACCCGTTCTGACATTCAGTGTCTTTATATAGGCCTCGATTTAGAATTTCGTATTGCTTCATAATTTTCAAATAAAATACGAAATTAGAACATTTGCGAAAAGGTATACATAGAAATTTATAGAATTTTAGAAAAATAAAATCTGACATGCGACAACGCTTGACAATCATAATTGTTTACAATGAAAAAACGCAAGTAAACGTTACACAATTTAAAGAATTAAGTATAAAAAAATGGAAATAAACACGAAATATATATTGGGAAAACCAAAATAACATAAAATAACCAAAAATGAAGATATAGCGGTAAGTTTAAAGAAATATTCCCTAGCAACGTAGAAATTTTACTACAGAAAGTGTAAAAAAAGAACATTTTGAGCTAAATAAGTAATTATAATAGTAAAATAAACAAGAATAAAAGTAAAATAAACATGAATACACTACATTTCCCCCAAAACCCCTGAAAATTTTTACACTAAGTGAAAATTTTGAAGGTTAATAGATAACACTTTCATACCAGCCTATCATACCAAATCTTTCATATTACAATAAACCTTTCATACTAAAATCGATCAAACTTAGGGGTATGGCTCACAGTCAATGGCTCCTACTCCAAAATAAGTACCTGCCTAGTAGTACTACGTAACAGTTGGCTTATTTAAGGAGTTGTAATCCGCTCACGCTGAAATCCCATTGATGATGAATGATATATGAATATGATATGACTGAAGGCTTATTTTATGAGTAGTCAGCCGCTCATTAGAAAGAAAGTAATGTAATAAAGATATGATGAAAATATATACAGGAAATAATGGATGTATGTAAGTATAGTAGTATTTCTTAGGTATAACAAGGGCTTATTTTATGAGTTGTCAACCGCTCAAAGAAAGAAATAAATAAAGAGTACGCAACGCAAACTTGCGTAAAGAGAGTAGTGCACATTAAGTAATGCAAGGTAAAGACTCAACACAGGACTGTGTAGAGAGATGTAGTAGAACATTAAAGTTTAGTTCTTTAGTGGCTTAAGAGCCGATGATAACAATGAAAATGATAGGAAATGAGAAAATGCCAAAAATGTAACTAGTAAATGAAGATGGGAACAAACAAAAATAAAGTATATACATTAGTCAAGTAAAAGTAAAATTAAAATAAATTCTAATTCTTGATATCCTTAATGTGCCATTTTGCACGAGAACCGCTAGCGTCCTCAAGGATATATACCAGTGGAGAGAGTTTTTGTATAACTTTACACCGAACGAATTTAGGAGCTAATTTGGCACTAAAGTAAGAACCGGCATTACTGAGCACATAGTTCTTACGCCAAACATAATCGTCGACATTAAATTCTTTTATAGTATGTCGTAAATTATATCGAACACTATTTTTAGTATGGGAGTCAAATAGAGCTACTTGTACTTTGTCAAAAATTGTCGCAAGTAATCCTATATTAGTAGCATAAATATCACGAGGTAAGAAAGTAAATTCGTCAAGGTTATTCGTAAGAGTATAAACAGAACCACAGCTGATAGTTTCCCTGCCAAAAACTAGAAATGCTGTGGAATAACCCGTAACTGCATTAACTGTACTGTTCATAGCATATTGGATTTTTGGAAGAAAAATATCCCAGGATCTATGATCATCACCTACAAGAGACGCTAAAGCCGTAACAATAGTTCTGTTATACCTTTCAGTGGGATTGACTTGCGGGCAATAATGAGGTGAATAAAAGATAAAAGGTATTTTATAGTTATCCAGAAGTTTTTTGAATTCTCTAGATTGAAATTGAGAACCATTGTCCATAATAATAGTTTGAGGTACACCATGTATAAGAAATACAAAGTTTTCTAGGCATTCGATAATATCTTTAGCGATAGCACGTTTAAGGGGAAAGATTAAAGTATATTTAGAAAAACAACAATTCACAACTAGGATGTGTTGATTGCGTTTTCTTGTCATGGGAAGAGGACCCATTAAATCAAGAGAAATACATTGGAAGGGTCTTGAGCAAACTTTAGGTTTACCCATGGGACCATAAGGTGAATGATTAGGATGCTTATAAGCAAGACAAGACTCACATTCACTTATTAATTGAGCAATGTCTTTGAACATTCCTGTCCAATAATATAAAAGAGAAAGTTTTTTATAGGTTTTAAAAATTCCAAGGTGAGGTTCACCAGGCAAACCATGATTACTTTTAATCAGATTTTCTCTATCACCAGGAAGAGGAACTTCTTTCCATACGAAGTCATCCGTTATAGTATGAAGGGAACGAGAAAGACGATAAAGCTTATTGTCCTTAATAGTATAGTTTGGAAAACTATCAGGATTGTTTTGACAGCCTTGTAAAACTTTATTATACTGTTCTTCCACCGTTAAAACTGAAACATTTAAGTTAGTTTTATTATCCGATAGATTTTTTGAACGAGATAACAAATCCGGTACTACATTTTCTTTACCTTTTTTATGTTTTAGAATGAAGTTAAAAGAAGATAGACGTACAGTCCATCGAGCAAGTCTGCCAGAAGGATTTGACAGATTTAGAAACCACTTTAGAGCAGCATGATCCGTGTAAATGACAAATTGTCTGCCATTGTCTAAATAACAACGCCAATGTTCGAGAGCAGTGATAACAGCAAGGGTTTCTCTCTCTGTAGTAGAATAGTTTTGTTCATTTTTATTAAGAGATTTACTCATATAAGCTATGACAACTTCTTTGTCTTCTTTTATTTGAGTAAGCATAGCTCCTATACCAAAATTTGATGCATCAGTGTGCACTGAAAAAGGGAGATTGAAATCAGGACAAGAAAGTACTGGTGTAGTTACTAAAGCTTCTTTTAATTTCAGGAAAGCTTGATTAGCTTCAGAGTTCCAAATAAATTTAGCAGCATTTTTACCACCACTATTTAGTTTATTAAGCGGAGCAGCAATAGTGCTAAAATTAGGAATAAATCGACGGAACCAGCTACATGTTCCTAAAAATCGACGAACTTCTTTACGAGAAGATGGAATAGGGTATTCCAGAATAGAATCAATTTTTTTAGGATCAGCACAAAGACCGTGTTCATTTACCACGTAACCTAAGTATTTTAATTCGTTTTTAAAGAATACACTCTTTTCAAAGTTAATAGTTAGACCGGCATAAGATAGTTTTTCAAATACTTTGATTAGAAGCGATATATGTTCCTCGAATGATTCGCTAATAATAACGATATCATCAAGATAACAAAAGACTTTATTATCAAATTCAGGAGTAAATAACGTATCCATAAGACGCTGTTGAGTAGCTGGAGCATTAGTAAGTCCGAAGGGCATGACAACAAATCTGTACATTCCTCTACCAGGCACATAAAATGCTGTTTTATCTCTGTCAGCAGGATTTAGGGGAATTTCCCAAAAAGCTTTAGCAATATCAATGCTAGAAAGGTATTTAGCATTTTTTAAATGATCCAGTATTTCATTAATTAAAGGAGACTATAAGCATCTTTTCGAGTAATTGAGTTAAGTTTTCTGCTATCGACGCAGAATCGCCATTCGCCATTCTTTTTAGGAGTTATTAAAACGGGAGATAACCAAGGACTCTCACATTTTTCAATAACTTTCCATTCAAGCATCTTATCAACCTCGTTGATTAGCGCATGTTGTTTTATAGGAGAAAGTCTATACGAGCGTTGTTTAATGGGAGGATTATCGCCAGTATCGATTTTATGACAAATTAGGTTAGTTCGACCTAACTCACCCTTTTCTTCAAAAGAAATACTTTTAAAACGATTAATGATATCATCAGCGATATCCTTCTGAGATTTGGAAAGATTATCGTAAGGTAAAATTTTTATCGTCTGAAATTGCAAGACAATTATTATTAAATATTGTAGAAAATAAGTTAGGTACTAAGTTAAACTTTTTCCAAAAATCTACCCCAAGGATTAGTGAGGGAGTTATTTCTGGGAAAACGAAAGCTCTAATTAAGTGAGTTTGACCATTAAAAGTAATAGGAAGATCAAAGTGACCTAAAGATTTGAGTTTATGATTATTAGCAGTAGACACAACAACCGACTTAGACTTGGATAACGAAAAACCCAATTTCAGAATTTCAAGATGTGAATTTTTTCCTAAAATAGTTAAAGAACTGCCACTATCTAAAAGTCCTGATAATGAAACATTATCAATTGATACATTGATAAAAGGACGATTAGAATCCTTTTCATTCTCATAGAGAACAGAAGAAGTTCTATAACAGAGGAAAAAGTTTTTTATTGTTAATAACCAATCATTCCAATCTTTATGATTAAATTTATTATCCAAGTCACATTTTAGTTTTTTTGAATTAGTTGAAGATTTGCCTGCATTGCATTTAGGGCAATCAGGAGTTTTAACATCCTTTGTACCACATTTAAAACATATTAAAAATCTAGGTTGAGGACATTCGTTAAGAGAATGACCATTGGTACGACAGCGTACGCAATAGATATTAGGGTTAGGAGATACACTAGCAGACTTATTAATTGTATTTACAGATTGCTTCGATTGAGGCTGAGAGTTATTTTTATTAAAGTAAGTATGTTTTTGAAACTGAGACTGAAAATTATTTTTGTTGAAGAATTGTTTAGCATTCGAAGTAGAAGGGGAAGGTAATTTATAATTAAATTCTGAGCTAAAAGAATTATTTTCATTATCAGGTTCCTTAAAGTTTTTATCTCTATCTAGAATTTTCTCATAACTTTGACAGGTATTGATCAAAGAAACGACAGAGTCAACATCTTTTAAGGCTACGAACATCGAATAACAAGGTCTTATGTTCCTTAGTAAAATTTCGAGTTTCTCAGACTCGGAAAGTTTTTTGGTAAGACGTGAGAACATACCGAACATAATTGAGATATAAATTACAATGGGTTCATTGTCACCTTGGGTTCGATTCCTGATGGCATTTAGTAGTTTATAGTCGTAGTCAGGTTCACCGAAGTCTCTTATCAAAAGATTAGTAACTTCGTCCCAAGTTAAATTACAATTTAGTTCTTTTTGAAATCTAAACCAATGTAAAGCATTGTCAGTAAAAATTTCGAAAGCTTTGTTTAGAAGTTTCTCTTTCGAAATATTTCGAGAAATACGAAATTCTTCTATTTTTTGAAGAAAAGATTTCGGACAGGTTTTACCATCATAGCAAATCTTTTAGGTCGTTTAAGGAAGAAGGAAGTACCAAATTTTGTAGGATTTCAGGATTGAAACTACTGAGAACAGTAGAAGAAGATTGAGGAAGAGGTGAAGTTGTAATTTGAGGAAGGGGTGGAGTGGGCGTGGAAACATTTTCCTCTGCGTTCAGAAAAGTAAAAGGTTCAAATCGTTTTTCAAGTTCGACAAATTTATCTTTGAGGACATCAAATTCTTCTTTTTTATCACTATGTAAATCTAAATCAATTCTATCTAATCGATAGTGTAGATGATTTAAATAAGTCTCTATTTTAGGGAGAATTTTTGAGTTACCCGACTCAAGTGAGACTAATTTTAATTCAGTGTAAGTTAATGTAGCTTCAATCCCGTTGAGATCATCCTCAACTGGCAAAGGAGAATCTATAATGTCATCGCTCAATATAGATTGCGTAAGCGAAACGACTTGTTTTTTAATTGAGGGAGCTTATCAGCTGGTTCTTCCAGTCTAACCTTGACTTCGTATTCTAACTCGGCTTTATTGAGCAGACTATATGCAATTGGACGAGACATTTTAGTAGAAGTTTAGGAGTACTTGTACAAAGTAAAGTACCTAAGTATAGTACCTTAGTTTAGTAAAGAGTTAAAGTCAAGTTATAGAGTCTAAGTCCAAGTCAAGTTAGTCAATAAAATAAATATTTATTGAATAAATATTGAGTATTAATGAGTTCAATGTGAAAAAGAGACCAGTGTGAAGTTAATTTAGTGTTTAAGGTCGAGAATCTAAGCCAAAATTAAGAGAACGTGTAGGTGTGTTTTTTTAGAATTTAGAGGAGAGACAGAGCCAAAAGATGCGATGGGCGCCAACTGTTATGAAGTAAAATAACAGATTTAAAAAGTAAAAGTTATTTATGTTCAGTTAAATATAAAATACACAATACAATTTAAAATTAAAAAAATACACTGGGAAGGACACGGGCACGAATAGACGAAAAGAGATCACGGACGGAATACCCGGGGAAATACCGACACGGGGTAAGTCGGACAACCGGCACAATTCCGACAGGGGTTCTACTGGCGGCACAACAGGTATGAAGGTGGACTGGCGGGTGGTGGACGCCTTCTCCACTGACAAGCGCGAGGCACCGACTTCAAAATGTCAAACTGCCTCAACAGCAACAGCTTCAATCCACAACAGCCTCGGTGTCCTTGATAGCTTCGACGTCGTTTCTTGATAGCTTTTTAGTTAGAGTAGTTATCAAACTGCCTCAGCAGCAACAGCTTCAATCCACAATAGCCTCTGTGTCCTTGATAGCTTCGACGTTTCTTGATAGCTTTTTAGAGAGAGAAGTTTTTTTTTACGACGCGAAGGCTTGCAGGGTCCCGGGGTCAGCAGGCCCCGGGACAAGACCTTTAATTTCGCTCCGCGCTCCGATTTCTCGGAGAAGTGAAGACTGACCCGTTCTGACATTCAGTGTCTTTATATAGGCCTCGATTTAGAATTTCGTATTGCTTCATAATTTTCAAATAAAATACGAAATTAGAACATTTGCGAAAAGGTATACATAGAAATTTATAGAATTTTAGAAAAATAAAATCTGACATGCGACAACGCTTGACAATCATAATTGTTTACAATGAAAAAACGCAAGTAAACGTTACACAATTTAAAGAATTAAGTATAAAAAAATGGAAATAAACACGAAATATATATTGGGAAAACCAAAATAACATAAAATAACCAAAAATGAAGATATAGCGGTAAGTTTAAAGAAATATTCCCTAGCAACGTAGAAATTTTACTACAGAAAGTGTAAAAAAAGAACATTTTGAGCTAAATAAGTAATTATAATAGTAAAATAAACAAGAATAAAAGTAAAATAAACATGAATACACTACATTTCCCCAAAACCCCTGAAAATTTTTACACTAAGTGAAAATTTTGAAGGTTAATAGACAACACTTTCATACCAGCCTATCATACCAAATCTTTCATATTACAATAAACCTTTCATACTAAAATCGATCAAACTTAGGGGTAGGGCTCACAGTCAATGGCTCCTACTCCAAAATAAGTACCTGCCTAGTAGTACTACGTAACAGTTGGCTTATTTAAGGAGTTGTAATCCGCTCACGCTGAAATCCCATTGATGATGAATGATATATGAATATGATATGACTGAAGGCTTATTTTATGAGTAGTCAGCCGCTCATTAGAAAGAAAGTAATGTAATAAAGATATGATGAAAATATATACAGGAAATAATGGATGTATGTAAGTATAGTAGTATTTCTTAGGTATAACAAGGGCTTATTTTATGAGTTGTCAACCGCTCAAAGAAAGAAATAAATAAAGAGTACGCAACGCAAACTTGCGTAAAGAGAGTAGTGCACATTAAGTAATGCAAGGTAAAGACTCAACACAGGACTGTGTAGAGAGATGTAGTAGAACATTAAAGTTTAGTTCTTTAGTGGCTTAAGAGCCGATGATAACAATGAAAATGATAGGAAATGAGAAAATGCCAAAAATGTAACTAGTAAATGAAGATGGGAACAAACAAAAATAAAGTATATACATTAGTCAAGTAAAAGTAAAATTAAAATAAATTCTAATTCTTGATATCCTTAATGTGCCATTTTGCACGAGAACCGCTAGCGTCCTCAAGGATATATACCAGTGGAGAGAGTTTTTGTATAACTTTACACCGAACGAATTTAGGAGCTAATTTGGCACTAAAGTAAGAACCGGCATTACTGAGCACATAGTTCTTACGCCAAACATAATCGTCGACATTAAATTCTTTTATAGTATGTCGTAAATTATATCGAACACTATTTTTAGTATGGGAGTCAAATAGAGCTACTTGTACTTTGTCAAAAATTGTCGCAAGTAATCCTATATTAGTAGCATAAATATCACGAGGTAAGAAAGTAAATTCGTCAAGGTTATTCGTAAGAGTATAAACAGAACCACAGCTGATAGTTTCCCTGCCAAAAACTAGAAATGCTGGGGAATAACCCGTAACTGCATTAACTGTACTGTTCATAGCATATTGGATTTTTGGAAGAAAAATATCCCAGGATCTATGATCATCACCTACAAGAGACGCTAAAGCCGTAACAATAGTTCTGTTATACCTTTCAGTGGGATTGACTTGCGGGCAATAATGAGGTGAATAAAAGATAAAAGGTATTTTATAGTTATCCAGAAGTTTTTTGAATTCTCTAGATTGAAATTGAGAACCATTGTCCATAATAATAGTTTGAGGTACACCATGTATAAGAAATACAAAGTTTTCTAGGCATTCGATAATATCTTTAGCGATAGCACGTTTAAGGGGAAAGATTAAAGTATATTTAGAAAAACAACAATTCACAACTAGGATGTGTTGATTGCGTTTTCTTGTCATGGGAAGAGGACCCATTAAATCAAGAGAAATACATTGGAAGGGTCTTGAGCAAACTTTAGGTTTACCCATGGGACCATAAGGTGAATGATTAGGATGCTTATAAGCAAGACAAGACTCACATTCACTTATTAATTGAGCAATGTCTTTGAACATTCCTGTCCAATAATATAAAAGAGAAAGTTTTTTATAGGTTTTAAAAATTCCAAGGTGAGGTTCACCAGGCAAACCATGATTACTTTTAATCAGATTTTCTCTATCACCAGGAAGAGGAACTTCTTTCCATACGAAGTCATCCGTTATAGTATGAAGGGAACGAGAAAGACGATAAAGCTTATTGTCCTTAATAGTATAGTTTGGAAAACTATCAGGATTGTTTTGACAGCCTTGTAAAACTTTATTATACTGTTCTTCCACCGTTAAAACTGAAACATTTAAGTTAGTTTTATTATCCGATAGATTTTTTGAACGAGATAACAAATCCGGTACTACATTTTCTTTACCTTTTTTATGTTTTAGAATGAAGTTAAAAGAAGATAGACGTACAGTCCATCGAGCAAGTCTGCCAGAAGGATTTGACAGATTTAGAAACCACTTTAGAGCAGCATGATCCGTGTAAATGACAAATTGTCTGCCATTGTCTAAATAACAACGCCAATGTTCGAGAGCAGTGATAACAGCAAGGGTTTCTCTCTCTGTAGTAGAATAGTTTTGTTCATTTTTATTAAGAGATTTACTCATATAAGCTATGACAACTTCTTTGTCTTCTTTTATTTGAGTAAGCATAGCTCCTATACCAAAATTTGATGCATCAGTGTGCACTGAAAAAGGGAGATTGAAATCAGGACAAGAAAGTACTGGTGTAGTTACTAAAGCTTCTTTTAATTTCAGGAAAGCTTGATTAGCTTCAGAGTTCCAAATAAATTTAGCAGCATTTTTACCACCACTATTTAGTTTATTAAGCGGAGCAGCAATAGTGCTAAAATTAGGAATAAATCGACGGAACCAGCTACATGTTCCTAAAAATCGACGAACTTCTTTACGAGAAGATGGAATAGGGTATTCCAGAATAGAATCAATTTTTTTAGGATCAGCACAAAGACCGTGTTCATTTACCACGTAACCTAAGTATTTTAATTCGTTTTTAAAGAATACACTCTTTTCAAAGTTAATAGTTAGACCGGCATAAGATAGTTTTTCAAATACTTTGATTAGAAGCGATATATGTTCCTCGAATGATTCGCTAATAATAACGATATCATCAAGATAACAAAAGACTTTATTATCAAATTCAGGAGTAAATAACGTATCCATAAGACGCTGTTGAGTAGCTGGAGCATTAGTAAGTCCGAAGGGCATGACAACAAATCTGTACATTCCTCTACCAGGCACATAAAATGCTGTTTTATCTCTGTCAGCAGGATTTAGGGAATTTCCCAAAAAGCTTTAGCAATATCAATGCTAGAAAGGTATTTAGCATTTTTTAAATGATCCAGTATTTCATTAATTAAAGGGAGACTATAAGCATCTTTTCGAGTAATTGAGTTAAGTTTTCTGCTATCGACGCAGAATCGCCATTCGCCATTCTTTTTAGGAGTTATTAAAACGGGAGATAACCAAGGACTCTCACATTTTTCAATAACTTTCCATTCAAGCATCTTATCAACCTCGTTGATTAGCGCATGTTGTTTTATAGGAGAAAGTCTATACGAGCGTTGTTTAATGGGAGGATTATCGCCAGTATCGATTTTATGACAAATTAGGTTAGTTCGACCTAACTCACCCTTTTCTTCAAAAGAAATACTTTTAAAACGATTAATGATATCATCAGCGATATCCTTCTGAGATTTGGAAAGATTATCGTAAGGTAAAATTTTTTTATCGTCTGAAATTGCAAGACAATTATTATTAAATATTGTAGAAAATAAGTTAGGTACTAAGTTAAACTTTTTCCAAAAATCTACCCCAAGGATTAGTGAGGGAGTTATTTCTGGGAAAACGAAAGCTCTAATTAAGTGAGTTTGACCATTAAAAGTAATAGGAAGATCAAAGTGACCTAAAGATTTGAGTTTATGATTATTAGCAGTAGACACAACAACCGACTTAGACTTGGATAACGAAAAACCCAATTTCAGAATTTCAAGATGTGAATTTTTTCCTAAAATAGTTAAAGAACTGCCACTATCTAAAAGTCCTGATAATGAAACATTATCAATTGATACATTGATAAAAGGACGATTAGAATCCTTTTCATTCTCATAGAGAACAGAAGAAGTTCTATAACAGAGGAAAAAGTTTTTTATTGTTAATAACCAATCATTCCAATCTTTATGATTAAATTTATTATCCAAGTCACATTTTAGTTTTTTTGAATTAGTTGAAGATTTGCCTGCATTGCATTTAGGGCAATCAGGAGTTTTAACATCCTTTGTACCACATTTAAAACATATTAAAAATCTAGGTTGAGGACATTCGTTAAGAGAATGACCATTGGTACGACAGCGTACGCAATAGATATTAGGGTTAGGAGATACACTAGCAGACTTATTAATTGTATTTACAGATTGCTTCGATTGAGGCTGAGAGTTATTTTTATTAAAGTAAGTATGTTTTTGAAACTGAGACTGAAAATTATTTTTGTTGAAGAATTGTTTAGCATTCGAAGTAGAAGGGGAAGGTAATTTATAATTAAATTCTGAGCTAAAAGAATTATTTTCATTATCAGGTTCCTTAAAGTTTTTATCTCTATCTAGAATTTTCTCATAACTTTGACAGGTATTGATCAAAGAAACGACAGAGTCAACATCTTTTAAGGCTACGAACATCGAATAACAAGGTCTTATGTTCCTTAGTAAAATTTCGAGTTTCTCAGACTCGGAAAGTTTTTTGGTAAGACGTGAGAACATACCGAACATAATTGAGATATAAATTACAATGGGTTCATTGTCACCTTGGGTTCGATTCCTGATGGCATTTAGTAGTTTATAGTCGTAGTCAGGTTCACCGAAGTCTCTTATCAAAAGATTAGTAACTTCGTCCCAAGTTAAATTACAATTTAGTTCTTTTTGAAATCTAAACCAATGTAAAGCATTGTCAGTAAAAATTTCGAAAGCTTTGTTTAGAAGTTTCTCTTTCGAAATATTTCGAGAAATACGAAATTCTTCTATTTTTTGAAGAAAAGATTTCGGACAGGTTTTACCATCATAGCAAATCTTTTTTAGGTCGTTTAAGGAAGAAGGAAGTACCAAATTTTGTAGGATTTCAGGATTGAAACTACTGAGAACAGTAGAAGAAGATTGAGGAAGAGGTGAAGTTGTAATTTGAGGAAGGGGTGGAGTGGGCGTGGAAACATTTTCCTCTGCGTTCAGAAAAGTAAAAGGTTCAAATCGTTTTTCAAGTTCGACAAATTTATCTTTGAGGACATCAAATTCTTCTTTTTTATCACTATGTAAATCTAAATCAATTCTATCTAATCGATAGTGTAGATGATTTAAATAAGTCTCTATTTTAGGGAGAATTTTTGAGTTACCCGACTCAAGTGAGACTAATTTTAATTCAGTGTAAGTTAATGTAGCTTCAATCCCGTTGAGATCATCCTCAACTGGCAAAGGAGAATCTATAATGTCATCGCTCAATATAGATTGCGTAAGCGAAACGACTTGTTTTTTAATTGAGGGAGCTTATCAGCTGGTTCTTCCAGTCTAACCTTGACTTCGTATTCTAACTCGGCTTTATTGAGCAGACTATATGCAATTGGACGAGACATTTTAGTAGAAGTTTAGGAGTACTTGTACAAAGTAAAGTACCTAAGTATAGTACCTTAGTTTAGTAAAGAGTTAAAGTCAAGTTATAGAGTCTAAGTCCAAGTCAAGTTAGTCAATAAAATAAATATTTATTGAATAAATATTGAGTATTAATGAGTTCAATGTGAAAAAGAGACCAGTGTGAAGTTAATTTAGTGTTTAAGGTCGAGAATCTAAGCCAAAATTAAGAGAACGTGTAGGTGTGTTTTTTTAGAATTTAGAGGAGAGACAGAGCCAAAAGATGCGATGGGCGCCAACTGTTATGAAGTAAAATAACAGATTTAAAAAGTAAAAGTTATTTATGTTCAGTTAAATATAAAATACACAATACAATTTAAAATTAAAAAAAATACACTGGGAAGGACACGGGCACGAATAGACGAAAAGAGATCACGGACGGAATACCCGGGGAAATACCGACACGGGGTAAGTCGGACAACCGGCACAATTCCGACAGGGGTTCTACTGGCGGCACAACAGGTATGAAGGTGGACTGGCGGGTGGTGGACGCCTTCTCCACTGACAAGCGCGAGGCACCGACTTCAAAATGTCAAACTGCCTCAACAGCAACAGCTTCAATCCACAACAGCCTCGGTGTCCTTGATAGCTTCGACGTCGTTTCTTGATAGCTTTTTAGTTAGAGTAGTTATCAAACTGCCTCAGCAGCAACAGCTTCAATCCACAATAGCCTCTGTGTCCTTGATAGCTTCGACGTTTCTTGATAGCTTTTTAGAGAGAGAAGTTTTTTTACGACGCGAAGGCTTGCAGGGTCCCGGGGTCAGCAGGCCCCGGGACAAGACCTTTAATTTCGCTCCGCGCTCCGATTTCTCGGAGAAGTGAAGACTGACCCGTTCTGACATTCAGTGTCTTTATATAGGCCTCGATTTAGAATTTCGTATTGCTTCATAATTTTCAAATAAAATACGAAATTAGAACATTTGCGAAAAGGTATACATAGAAATTTATAGAATTTTAGAAAAATAAAATCTGACATGCGACAACGCTTGACAATCATAATTGTTTACAATGAAAAAACGCAAGTAAACGTTACACAATTTAAAGAATTAAGTATAAAAAAATGGAAATAAACACGAAATATATATTGGGAAAACCAAAATAACATAAAATAACCAAAAATGAAGATATAGCGGTAAGTTTAAAGAAATATTCCCTAGCAACGTAGAAATTTTACTACAGAAAGTGTAAAAAAAGAACATTTTGAGCTAAATAAGTAATTATAATAGTAAAATAAACAAGAATAAAAGTAAAATAAACATGAATACACTACATTTCCCCCAAAACCCCTGAAAATTTTTACACTAAGTGAAAATTTTGAAGGTTAATAGACAACACTTTCATACCAGCCTATCATACCAAATCTTTCATATTACAATAAACCTTTCATACTAAAATCGATCAAACTTAGGGGTAGGGCTCACAGTCAATGGCTCCTACTCCAAAATAAGTACCTGCCTAGTAGTACTACGTAACAGTTGGCTTATTTAAGGAGTTGTAATCCGCTCACGCTGAAATCCCATTGATGATGAATGATATATGAATATGATATGACTGAAGGCTTATTTTATGAGTAGTCAGCCGCTCATTAGAAAAGAAAGTAATGTAATAAAGATATGATGAAAATATATACAGGAAATAATGGATGTATGTAAGTATAGTAGTATTTCTTAGGTATAACAAGGGCTTATTTTATGAGTTGTCAACCGCTCAAAGAAAGAAATAAATAAAGAGTACGCAACGCAAACTTGCGTAAAGAGAGTAGTGCACATTAAGTAATGCAAGGTAAAGACTCAACACAGGACTGTGTAGAGAGATGTAGTAGAACATTAAAGTTTAGTTCTTTAGTGGCTTAAGAGCCGATGATAACAATGAAAATGATAGGAAATGAGAAAATGCCAAAAATGTAACTAGTAAATGAAGATGGGAACAAACAAAAATAAAGTATATACATTAGTCAAGTAAAAGTAAAATTAAAATAAATTCTAATTCTTGATATCCTTAATGTGCCATTTTGCACGAGAACCGCTAGCGTCCTCAAGGATATATACCAGTGGAGAGAGTTTTTGTATAACTTTACACCGAACGAATTTAGGAGCTAATTTGGCACTAAAGTAAGAACCGGCATTACTGAGCACATAGTTCTTACGCCAAACATAATCGTCGACATTAAATTCTTTTATAGTATGTCGTAAATTATATCGAACACTATTTTTAGTATGGGAGTCAAATAGAGCTACTTGTACTTTGTCAAAAATTGTCGCAAGTAATCCTATATTAGTAGCATAAATATCACGAGGTAAGAAAGTAAATTCGTCAAGGTTATTCGTAAGAGTATAAACAGAACCACAGCTGATAGTTTCCCTGCCAAAAACTAGAAATGCTGGGGAATAACCCGTAACTGCATTAACTGTACTGTTCATAGCATATTGGATTTTTGGAAGAAAAATATCCCAGGATCTATGATCATCACCTACAAGAGACGCTAAAGCCGTAACAATAGTTCTGTTATACCTTTCAGTGGGATTGACTTGCGGGCAATAATGAGGTGAATAAAAGATAAAAGGTATTTTATAGTTATCCAGAAGTTTTTTGAATTCTCTAGATTGAAATTGAGAACCATTGTCCATAATAATAGTTTGAGGTACACCATGTATAAGAAATACAAAGTTTTCTAGGCATTCGATAATATCTTTAGCGATAGCACGTTTAAGGGGAAAGATTAAAGTATATTTAGAAAAACAACAATTCACAACTAGGATGTGTTGATTGCGTTTTCTTGTCATGGGAAGAGGACCCATTAAATCAAGAGAAATACATTGGAAGGGTCTTGAGCAAACTTTAGGTTTACCCATGGGACCATAAGGTGAATGATTAGGATGCTTATAAGCAAGACAAGACTCACATTCACTTATTAATTGAGCAATGTCTTTGAACATTCCTGTCCAATAATATAAAAGAGAAAGTTTTTTATAGGTTTTAAAAATTCCAAGGTGAGGTTCACCAGGCAAACCATGATTACTTTTAATCAGATTTTCTCTATCACCAGGAAGAGGAACTTCTTTCCATACGAAGTCATCCGTTATAGTATGAAGGGAACGAGAAAGACGATAAAGCTTATTGTCCTTAATAGTATAGTTTGGAAAACTATCAGGATTGTTTTGACAGCCTTGTAAAACTTTATTATACTGTTCTTCCACCGTTAAAACTGAAACATTTAAGTTAGTTTTATTATCCGATAGATTTTTTGATCGAGATAACAAATCCGGTACTACATTTTCTTTACCTTTTTTATGTTTTAGAATGAAGTTAAAAGAAGATAGACGTACAGTCCATCGAGCAAGTCTGCCAGAAGGATTTGACAGATTTAGAAACCACTTTAGAGCAGCATGATCCGTGTAAATGACAAATTGTCTGCCATTGTCTAAATAACAACGCCAATGTTCGAGAGCAGTGATAACAGCAAGGGTTTCTCTCTCTGTAGTAGAATAGTTTTGTTCATTTTTATTAAGAGATTTACTCATGTAAGCTATGACAACTTCTTTGTCTTCTTTTATTTGAGTAAGCATAGCTCCTATACCAAAATTTGATGCATCAGTGTGCACTGAAAAAGGGAGATTGAAATCAGGACAAGAAAGTACTGGTGTAGTTACTAAAGCTTCTTTTAATTTCAGGAAAGCTTGATTAGCTTCAGAGTTCCAAATAAATTTAGCAGCATTTTTACCACCACTATTTAGTTTATTAAGCGGAGCAGCAATAGTGCTAAAATTAGGAATAAATCGACGGAACCAGCTACATGTTCCTAAAAATCGACGAACTTCTTTACGAGAAGATGGAATAGGGTATTCCAGAATAGAATCAATTTTTTTAGGATCAGCACAAAGACCGTGTTCATTTACCACGTAACCTAAGTATTTTAATTCGTTTTTAAAGAATACACTCTTTTTCAAAGTTAATAGTTAGACCGGCATAAGATAGTTTTTCAAATACTTTGATTAGAAGCGATATATGTTCCTCGAATGATTCGCTAATAATAACGATATCATCAAGATAACAAAAGACTTTATTATCAAATTCAGGAGTAAATAACGTATCCATAAGACGCTGTTGAGTAGCTGGAGCATTAGTAAGTCCGAAGGGCATGACAACAAATCTGTACATTCCTCTACCAGGCACATAAAATGCTGTTTTATCTCTGTCAGCAGGATTTAGGGGAATTTCCCAAAAAGCTTTAGCAATATCAATGCTAGAAAGGTATTTAGCATTTTTTAAATGATCCAGTATTTCATTAATTAAAGGGAGACTATAAGCATCTTTTCGAGTAATTGAGTTAAGTTTTCTGCTATCGACGCAGAATCGCCATTCGCCATTCTTTTTAGGAGTTATTAAAACGGGAGATAACCAAGGACTCTCACATTTTTCAATAACTTTCCATTCAAGCATCTTATCAACCTCGTTGATTAGCGCATGTTGTTTTATAGGAGAAAGTCTATACGAGCGTTGTTTAATGGGAGGATTATCGCCAGTATCGATTTTATGACAAATTAGGTTAGTTCGACCTAACTCACCCTTTTCTTCAAAAGAAATACTTTTAAAACGATTAATGATATCATCAGCGATATCCTTCTGAGATTTGGAAAGATTATCGTAAGGTAAAATTTTTTTATCGTCTGAAATTGCAAGACAATTATTATTAAATATTGTAGAAAATAAGTTAGGTACTAAGTTAAACTTTTTCCAAAAATCTACCCCAAGGATTAGTGAGGGAGTTATTTCTGGGAAAACGAAAGCTCTAATTAAGTGAGTTTGACCATTAAAAGTAATAGGAAGATCAAAGTGACCTAAAGATTTGAGTTTATGATTATTAGCAGTAGACACAACAACCGACTTAGACTTGGATAACGAAAAACCCAATTTCAGAATTTCAAGATGTGAATTTTTTCCTAAAATAGTTAAAGAACTGCCACTATCTAAAAGTCCTGATAATGAAACATTATCAATTGATACATTGATAAAAGGACGATTAGAATCCTTTTCATTCTCATAGAGAACAGAAGAAGTTCTATAACAGAGGAAAAAGTTTTTTATTGTTAATAACCAATCATTCCAATCTTTATGATTAAATTTATTATCCAAGTCACATTTTAGTTTTTTTGAATTAGTTGAAGATTTGCCTGCATTGCATTTAGGGCAATCAGGAGTTTTAACATCCTTTGTACCACATTTAAAACATATTAAAAATCTAGGTTGAGGACATTCGTTAAGAGAATGACCATTGGTACGACAGCGTACGCAATAGATATTAGGGTTAGGAGATACACTAGCAGACTTATTAATTGTATTTACAGATTGCTTCGATTGAGGCTGAGAGTTATTTTTATTAAAGTAAGTATGTTTTTGAAACTGAGACTGAAAATTATTTTTGTTGAAGAATTGTTTAGCATTCGAAGTAGAAGGGGAAGGTAATTTATAATTAAATTCTGAGCTAAAAGAATTATTTTCATTATCAGGTTCCTTAAAGTTTTTATCTCTATCTAGAATTTTCTCATAACTTTGACAGGTATTGATCAAAGAAACGACAGAGTCAACATCTTTTAAGGCTACGAACATCGAATAACAAGGTCTTATGTTCCTTAGTAAAATTTCGAGTTTCTCAGACTCGGAAAGTTTTTTGGTAAGACGTGAGAACATACCGAACATAATTGAGATATAAATTACAATGGGTTCATTGTCACCTTGGGTTCGATTCCTGATGGCATTTAGTAGTTTATAGTCGTAGTCAGGTTCACCGAAGTCTCTTATCAAAAGATTAGTAACTTCGTCCCAAGTTAAATTACAATTTAGTTCTTTTTGAAATCTAAACCAATGTAAAGCATTGTCAGTAAACATTTCGAAAGCTTTGTTTAGAAGTTTCTCTTTCGAAATATTTCGAGAAATACGAAATTCTTCTATTTTTTGAAGAAAAGATTTCGGACAGGTTTTACCATCATAGCAAATCTTTTTTAGGTCGTTTAAGGAAGAAGGAAGTACCAAATTTTGTAGGATTTCAGGATTGAAACTACTGAGAACAGTAGAAGAAGATTGAGGAAGAGGTGAAGTTGTAATTTGAGGAAGGGGTGGAGTGGGCGTGGAAACATTTTCCTCTGCGTTCAGAAAAGTAAAAGGTTCAAATCGTTTTTCAAGTTCGACAAATTTATCTTTGAGGACATCAAATTCTTCTTTTTTATCACTATGTAAATCTAAATCAATTCTATCTAATCGATAGTGTAGATGATTTAAATAAGTCTCTATTTTAGGGAGAATTTTTGAGTTACCCGACTCAAGTGAGACTAATTTTAATTCAGTGTAAGTTAATGTAGCTTCAATCCCGTTGAGATCATCCTCAACTGGCAAAGGAGAATCTATAATGTCATCGCTCAATATAGATTGCGTAAGCGAAACGACTTGTTTTTTTAATTGAGGGAGCTTATCAGCTGGTTCTTCCAGTCTAACCTTGACTTCGTATTCTAACTCGGCTTTATTGAGCAGACTATATGCAATTGGACGAGACATTTTAGTAGAAGTTTAGGAGTACTTGTACAAAGTAAAGTACCTAAGTATAGTACCTTAGTTTAGTAAAGAGTTAAAGTCAAGTTATAGAGTCTAAGTCCAAGTCAAGTTAGTCAATAAAATAAATATTTATTGAATAAATATTGAGTATTAATGAGTTCAATGTGAAAAAGAGACCAGTGTGAAGTTAATTTAGTGTTTAAGGTCGAGAATCTAAGCCAAAATTAAGAGAACGTGTAGGTGTGTTTTTTTAGAATTTAGAGGAGAGACAGAGCCAAAAGATGCGATGGGCGCCAACTGTTATGAAGTAAAATAACAGATTTAAAAAGTAAAAGTTATTTATGTTCAGTTAAATATAAAATACACAATACAATTTAAAATTAAAAAAAATACACTGGGAAGGACACGGGCACGAATAGACGAAAAGAGATCACGGACGGAATACCCGGGGAAATACCGACACGGGGTAAGTCGGACAACCGGCACAATTCCGACAGGGGTTCTACTGGCGGCACAACAGGTATGAAGGTGGACTGGCGGGTGGTGGACGCCTTCTCCACTGACAAGCGCGAGGCACCGACTTCAAAATGTCAAACTGCCTCAACAGCAACAGCTTCAATCCACAACAGCCTCGGTGTCCTTGATAGCTTCGACGTCGTTTCTTGATAGCTTTTTAGTTAGAGTAGTTATCAAACTGCCTCAGCAGCAACAGCTTCAATCCACAATAGCCTCTGTGTCCTTGATAGCTTCGACGTTTCTTGATAGCTTTTTAGAGAGAGAAGTTTTTTTTTACGACGCGAAGGCTTGCAGGGTCCCGGGGTCAGCAGGCCCCGGGACAAGACCTTTAATTTCGCTCCGCGCTCCGATTTCTCGGAGAAGTGAAGACTGACCCGTTCTGACATTCAGTGTCTTTATATAGGCCTCGATTTAGAATTTCGTATTGCTTCATAATTTTCAAATAAAATACGAAATTAGAACATTTGCGAAAAGGTATACATAGAAATTTATAGAATTTTAGAAAAATAAAATCTGACATGCGACAACGCTTGACAATCATAATTGTTTACAATGAAAAAACGCAAGTAAAAATTTACACAATTTAAAGAATTAAGTATGAAAAAATGGAAATAAACACGAAATATATATTGGGAAAACCAAAATAACATAAAATAACCAAAAATGAAGATATAGCGGTAAGTTTAAAGAAATATTCCCTAGCAACGTAGAAATTTTACTACAGAAAGTGTAAAAAAAGAACATTTTGAGCTAAATAAGTAATTATAATAGTAAAATAAACAAGAATAAAAGTAAAATAAACATGAATACACTACAATCTTTTATCGCATTTAAAATGGGGAGTGTTCGCAGGAGCTGTTCGACCTTGTACCAGCCGCTCTATTCCACCACCGTAGCACCCGCCTCAAGCAGAAGTACTACCCCCTACCACCTTGATGGCTGGTGTTCAACCACCGCTCGTTATTCGCGCAGCTTTTTACTGCGCTGTACTAAAATGTGGAATAATCTTCCCTCAGCGGTGTATTCTCTACTACTCTCCCGAATAGGTTCGACATTGGAGCCTTCAAGAAAAGAGCCTATCGTTTTCTCAAAAAGTCGGCAACGCATCAGTGACCTTCTTAGGGTCGTTGGTGTCCATGGACTACGGTGATTGCTTACCATCAGGCAACCCGCATGCTCGTTTGCCTACTATTCTATATATAAAAAAAACCTAATACCTAAATATTTTTTTCTGAAAAAAAAGAGATAATTTTAGTTTCTCTCGTTAATTATACGTAATTTTTATATTTTATCGACGTCTGCGAAGATTTGATTGACATTCAGCCAATGTTAAAATAGTAACCTTTCGTCTTCTATTAGTCCACTAAACTGACTAACTAACTCCTCAACTGACTCTCAGCGAATGTATCAAATATCAAAATGGGCTCAGAAGGTGGCCTTTTTGAAGATGGAAAATATAAATAAATATTTCTTTTATAATCTGAGAAGAAACGTGGAACGAATTCACTGTCTTTGTGGAGATTCGTTAATGCACTTCACTACATCAATGCAGAGAATGAATGAGTGAAATAATATCTGAATGAATTACATAATGTACCTATAAAATTATTAAAATTTCTTCCGGATGCACTGTGAATCGAACAAGCTAGCTGCACAAAAATCATCACTGAATTTCTGATAATCGCTTAGAACTCCAGTCATCAAGGAATTCACAGTTTTGTACCTTCATAATCAACTAATTATGAGTGATTGGGATTGGTATGTAAGGAAAAGAAGAAGTGCATTATTTTATTATTTATTTTGCTCTAACTTTGACACCAAGTAACTTTGTTTTCTACTATTGTGACCAAAACAAATTAGTGATGGATTTTGAAGCTAAAGGTGAGTACTTAATATTTTATATGTTTTGAAGCATTTAATATTGCAAATTATTGGGAAAACTATGGTCAAATGTTGAACTTAATAATTTTCGAGGACCCACCAAGCAGACCTACTGGTTGGTCTCGGTGCGAGCAAGCAGGATGTGAGGCACTGGGAGGCAGGGCCCCAGCCGATGTCATTGCCACAGGGCATAGTATAGTGATATACCGTTCACGAAGTTTTAAAAGAAATTTTCTTGGAGATTTCTTGGAAATATTCTCGAGAATGCAAGTTTTCAAAAGAAGTAATTTTCGGGAACAGGTTTCTCGGCAGCACATCGATACCCCTAAGGGTGTCCTGCCATATATTGGTGTAGCGGGATGATTATAATGAACTAGCTAAATTAAGAAATCGACCGAAGGAAAATGCTTAGAAAAGCTTCTGGCCAATGAAAGAGCTACTAACATGCCTCAAAAGAAGCTGCTCGACGTGTGCATTTGCCCATCCTTACTTAAGGTGCCTAAACTTGGTCGTTAACGAAAGAGCAATGGTCCAAATTGAAGGTTTGCCAAAGAGCTATGGAGCGCAGTATTACAGGTATAAATATAAATATGTAGAAATCAAACTCGTCGACCGAGTTAGGAATAAGTACAACGCTGCGCTCCATAACAAAAGTCGTTGATGTTGGTAAGAAAGTATCCAGGTTAAAGTGGGATTGGGCGGGCCACGTCTGCCGTATGCACACAGAAAGATGGACTCAAAATCTAATACACTGGATTCCAGCCGATGGGTATAGGAAGAGAGGGAGACCAAAAACGAGATGGTCTGAGGATTTCGATAGGAACTGGAGAAAAAGACAAAAAACAGAGATAAATTTTAAATGATTAGTTTTATTAGATGAATTAGGGGAGGCTTTTGCCCAGCAGTGGGACATAAATAGCTAGATAAAAAAAAGCTAATTAAGATGCTCGGGGCTTCGCCCTCGTCAATAAGCACACTTTATGTTTTTCATACAAACTTTCACCCAAGCCCCTTTGGCGTTAATTTTTGAAATTTTTGAAAAAGAGTAGCCTATGTTTGACTCCGGGTTTTCAACTATATCCATACCACATTTCATCAAAATCGGTCCAATGGTTAAGCCGTGAAAGCGTAACAGACAGACGGACTTTCGCATTTACAATATTAGTATGGAAGTATGGATTACTATGAATGGATTATTGCTAGTAGTAGGAGTATAAATACATATTAATATCATCTACCTACCTGATCGAACCCGGAACACACAGGCTGACCGCTGCACCACGAAGGTCGACAGACAGAGTTGTTGAACTTAGTTATTATAATTTATTTCTAGATAATGTATTTAACGATTTTTAAATACATCGTCTACTAAATAGATAAGGTAGGTATCGTTTAATTTAAACCTACAAGCTTTCGCCCGCGATTTCATCCGCGTGGAATTTAATTGGCTATTTCAGGTTCTTAGTGACGTAACAAGATCAAACGCTAGATTTTGTTAGACTTTTACTTCTTACTCTCCGGTGGTAAACTTGAGACGGGCGGGGTTGTCTTCTTTTTATAAGAAACAAAAAAGTTTAAAAAGGAACAGACAATATTTAATTGTTTATCATTAACATGATTTAATAGCTGTCAATCCTCGGACTAACATACTTCTTGTCCCCGCACAGCCTCCCGCACGCGATCTGCCGGTCTCGCTCTCTGCGCATGGCCTGGTGGACAAACGCAAACTACAATCAGGGGTGTAGATTACTAGCTTTTGCTCGAGCTTCGCCCCCCGCGTGAATCTCCCACGGGATCAGTGTTTTTTCCCGGGATGAAAGGTATCTTACGTCCTTCTCAGTACTTCTATGTGTATGCGAAATAGGAAGATTGATTCAGTATATAAAACGCGAAGAGGTAACAAACAAATAGATAAACATACTTTCGCATTTATATTATTAGTTAAGATACGGGGCCCCCGGGCTACAGACGCCCCGAAACAGTGGCGTAACTATAGCGTGCCCCCTCAGGTTGGTCCCCGTCTGAAAGGGCACTCTATCTCTCTAGGGCCCCGAAGGGTGTACTACGACACTGACTACGATACTGTTACAATGGAGTACTTTGGGAATAAGCCACTAGCTATTGTTATAAAATATAGTATCATTGAAGTACTTAGTCTCGAACTTACTTTGGGTTTAGCGGCGATAGATTTTAAGTAAGACATTTAGCAACCTCAATTAGCAACTGTGTAAACCGCATGAAATACCATTCAGTGTTTTGCGCAATGCGCGAACAAACATACAGACAAAAATTATAAAATACATAATAATTTTGCCTTCTATTGGTTCTATAAAGACTCATAAATATATCCTATGTACAGTACAGACATAGATCAGTTACGATTATGTAGGATGTTTGTGAGAGAACACTAGGCGTGTTATGGGTGAATTTAAGGCCTAATATCATCATTAGCACACAGCTTGGGACATCAGAATATGGTCCACTTCTCATATATTTAAAAATGAACCTTTTAAATGGTCCATATAAAGATTTTTTTTAAATATTTACTCTGATTTGTCAAAGTGGCCCCCGCAGGCCTGCATTCCAAGCAAACATTCTCATCATATTATCACAAAGCCTTTTTAATGAAAATCTATAACAGGGAGTAGACGCGACGCAAATTCTCACCACGAATCTCTTATACTGTTTGCAACGAGTCTGGCACTCGTAGAAGTCTTCTATCAAATGTTTGCACTTCTGCAGGCCTCGGTCCAGGCCATAGGCCTCCAGGCAGTCCATCACAGCCATCTCCTGCACCGCACACCTATCCAGTAACTGATGAGAAACTATCCCCCCTGTGAGATCCGTGAATGGCGAACGGAAGAACGGAGAAATTGTTTGCGCCATTTTGTTAAAATCCAATTATTTTTTGGTTATATTTTAGAGCCAACAAGCATGTAATAAAATGTCAATATGATAGATTATAATAGGGTTTTTTGAATTTGGAATAGTTTTTAATACAGATTAGGGAAGTTCTATGTTTACAGTAACTAGTATTTTTTTACAAATAATATTTGTTACCTATCTAGATATTTATTTAATACAGAATCCGTTGTACCTGATTAAACATAAGTAAGAATTTAAAAGCTCTTATGTATAGTGATTATTCCATAAGCAGACCAACACAAGTACATAAGTCATAAAACTATTCCAATAGGTAGTTTATTGGTTTATATCTTGGTAAAATGTTACTTTTTTTTTAAACATGAAATACGTATTTATTTTTGGATTTTTGTGCATTTCGGATGCAATTAGTACTAAAGTACTCTCATATAGAAATTAGATATGGTGAAAAATTCCATGTGAGCAAGACTTTTTTACACGACTGACCAAAAAAGGAGTGTTATGTTTTCAGGGTTCATGTATGTATGTATGTATGTATGTATGTAATTTCTTTATTCCACCATAAGTCCTGAACGGCTTAACAGATTTTGATGTGAGAGGTATTGTTAGATTCCTTGCATTAGCCCGAATGACATAGGCCATGTAAGATGTCAGTCGTGTTTTTTATTTTTAAATAATTAGCTTGTTCACCATATCTAATTTCTATACGTATGTTACAAATTCTGTTGCAATAATGAGAACATAGAATAATTTTAAGAAATAAAAAGCAATTTGATTAAATAACGATTTACTTAAAAAGAACTATTTACTGATTCACTTGTACATACATCTACACCAGATTAGTAACTGTCCACTCTAGGTGAGACATACTTCTGGTCTCCCTTCAGCTTACCCTCAGCTATTTGTCTTTCTCTCTCATTTCGCATGGCCTGAAACAAAGGTTTGAATACAAAAACTTAAAACTCAAGAAAGTTTATAATTTGCATATCTTATTACATTACGTAAGCTACCTGCACTGCATGCATATAATTAAATATTGGGGTAGACAAACCTTATTAAGTAAAATAAGGTATGTGCTTAATTCTGTTAACATCATAGGTTAACAGGATTTCGCAAAAGTGTGAAAGTTTAAGAAGGACTGTGATTTACAATACATTTTACTTCAGATTTTTTCAAACTGTCTAAAGTAAAGACAAGGAGTTAAGGCATGGCAAATTATGATTTATTAACTACTAGCTTTCGCCCGCGGCTTCGCCCGCGTGAATTTCCCACGGGAACAGTGCTTTTTCCCAGGATGAAAGGTACTCTATGTCCTTCTCCATACTTCCAGCTATGTGTATGCGAAATTTCAGGAAGATTGGTATAGTAGATAAAACGTGAAGAGGTAACAAACCAACAAACAACATACTCACTTTCGCATTTATAATATTAGTTAGGGTATCCAACAACTGTACAGCAGCATTATATTACATTACTGAATTATACTGCCAGGTAGTGTGCAGGTCTACAGTAAAATTACTGTATATAAACTAAATTGATGCATGTGCTTATATTATGCTGGTCTGTGAAATAATGTGCCGCGTCTAAGAATAAACCCTGAATCGCTCCAATACAGGCCAAGCACCTAGCCAAATAGGCTCCATACTACTCCTGACTACTTTATATGATACAAACATGCTGCTTGTTTTTATGATACTCTTTGTATTTTAAAATTATTTCTGACAAAAAACCTTGTTATCCAACTCAAGAAATGATATTGTTTGTAGTTACCACAAATCTCTTATATTGTTTTGTCAACGTCTGACATTCATGGAAGTCACTGTATAAATGTTGGCACTTCTTCATGCCGCGGTCTAAACCATAGGCTTCCAAACATTCCAGGTAGCGACCTTCTTCCTTCATGCAACGATCCAGCAGTTGATGGGAGACCAGTCCACCTGTGAGGTCGGTGAAAGGATTGCGTAAAAACGGCGAAATGGACATTGCGATCTGTAATAATACTGTTCGTTACAAATCAATAATATTTTGGTGTCATTAAATTACGACCAGATAATTTAAAGGTTATAAAATTACGTAAACAAAACAATCACATAAACAAATCAATATTGGGTGTATAATAATTTTAAATTATACTTTAGGTATTTCTTACCTCCTAAAATATATTTAATTCAATAGAAAGCAGACCAAATCGATCTAAATGAAAAATTAAGATTGATTATGTATGTATGTAGGTACTTAAGTACAATCAATGTGACCGTTTTAAAATTTGACAAAATACCAAAACATAGTGCTGTCAGTACTAAAAAATACTAAAAAGCAAAATTCAAAAATACCAAAATTGTACTAACATTTTTTCCAGTAATATGCTACATAAAACACACATTTAAATAATAAATCCGAACAATCTTTTCAAAATTTTACCGGACGAGCAAAAAAAAAAAAAAGGACGCGTACGGGACAGTTGTGCGGAGGAGCAAAAGAAGGAAGCGTACGGGTACTGATGTGTTTCAAGGAAAAAGGGGAAACTTTCTTGGAAATATTCACGAGAACGGAAAAAATTATCTAAAACCCGAGGAATTTCGAGATTTTCAATGGAAGTAATTTTTGGGAGGAGGGAGGGAGGGGTTTTTACGTGAAAACACGCGAAAATACCAAAAAAATACCAAAATAGACAAAATAGTCAAAATTCTACCAATATTATACTAAAATTTGGTTAAGTACTAAAATTATACTAACATCATTCTAAGATGCCCCAATTATACTAAATTAGTACTGAAAATACCAAAAACGGTCACACTGGTACAATAATTTATTTTCGACGGCTTAGCACTTGACATAGAATGTCATATTGACGTTGACATAAGATAAGACTTGACCAAAGAGTATATAATCACTGACTTGACTTTGAATAGACTATAGATATGAAATAGTAGTAGGTAAGGTACTGACTGGTACTTATCTATCTAGGCTAGGTAAAAAAAAAACGATTTTCAGTGCCAATTTTCACTCGAGGAATTTTATAATAGCGGATTAGAAAATGCAGATTACTACAAAAACTACACAAAAGACGCTCATTAACAGCTTATCTACCGAAAGGACTAGAGAGGGCTGGCGGATCGGCCGCAAAGAAGTTATACAATTTAGTACAGAGGTACGAGTAGGTATTTCCGCTCCATAGGTATAAAACACACAGACACATACAACCGTCTCAAGAACTAGGTAGTTGTAGATATCATTATATATGTGGAACAGGTACATATTTATTTGTGATTGTGATCTCTTAGACGCTCCCTTCTCTTCATTCTGACTGCTGACGCTGACAGTGACAAAGTGATCCAGTGATAAACAGCAAACAGCTGATTGTCAATATTGTCATGTCATAGTTAGTTGTCAATGCAATGTTTTCATTTTCAATCACAAATTGCATTTGCATAGCACAACTTGTGAAATCTGAAAACTGCTTACTAAATAAACTTCTCATCTAAAATCTAAGCAATGGACGAGTGGTTAACTGAGGGATTATCTAAAATATTTGATTTTCAGATTCCCGAAGATTTAATTGGGTAAGTTAAGTTAAAAACAGAAAATAATTGTTAGTAATTTTGAATAAGTTACTTCGTGCCATATTTTGTCATTACTTTATTTATTTCAGATACATTCTGTCCATAGAAAATGAGAATGACCTGAAGGAATACATGAAAACTTTGCTTGACTTTGATAACCCACATCATAGAAATTTCTTTCAGGAGTTGACTAAGAGAAAATTCCCTGGAAAGGGTAGGTATATTTCCTATAATTATTAACTAACTTGTAAAATTAGGGTGAGTTGTCACCCAAATTTTACACCATAACATACTTATATACAAGATAAAGTGAAGGAAGAAATTATCTCAGTATTTTAAATTACCTACTTACAGATAGTTTGGGCTGTGACTACTGTTGAGTTTTCTAAACAGAATCTTATCAGATTTTTTTATTTAGCTAATAGGTCCTATGGCAAAAGCCTTCTTTTTATGTCTCCAACTAGTTCTAAGCCTAAATAGTTGTTGCCACCACTTTATGAAGGCAAAAATTCATCAAACCAACTCATTTAATTTAAAAAATCATTAATTTTATTATTATTATTATTACCTTAGGGCTCATGCAGCGTGCCAGCGATATCGCGCGACTTCGGTTGCTCCGACTCGCAGCGACTCGAATGACAGTATGTAACTAAATGGCGCAGTGCAGCGTGCCCGCGACTTGTATCGCGCGATATCGCGTCGCGGGCACGCTGCACTGCGCCATTTAGTTACACACTTTCAATTGAGCCGCCACGAGTCGGTGCTACCTACCGAAGTCACGCGATATCGCCGGCACGCTGCACGAGCCCTTTCCTATACCGATAGGTATAGGAAAGGGCTCGAATATATAAATATATAGGAAATATTTTACAAAATATAATAAGGAGGGAATATTTTTACAAAATCTAAGTAAATTTTATATAAATAAAAGTTTTAAACATGTTAATAATGTTGCTAAAGAAGTATTTTTCTTTCTGCTATTGCTATTTCAGGTAGCACAAAGCCGCAAAAGAAAAAGAAAGGGAAACAGCAGGAGACAGTGAGTGAAGTGGCGCCACCTGTCGAAGCTGATAGCAAAACCAAGAAGAAGACCAAGTATGTCAACCTGTACTCGCAGGAAGGCAAGAATGCTCAGGTTGTCTTATTGAAAGGTATCACACATTCTTACTTTTTACTCAAAAAAGGAGTGTTATGTTTTCAGTGTAAGTGTGTTTATGTAGGTATGTATGTAATTTTTATGTAAGTTTCTGTGCATATTGCACGGACGTGGTAGGAAATAAGACAATATGTATGCAAGATTCCACCATAATTCCTTGGATCCTTATGTTACCCTGGGTAGCATAGGCTGTGTGGTGTCTTGAGCTGCAGCATGTTTTTTAACATTTCTGTAAAATTTTTTTGCTTTAGCTAATAAAATCTGAGGGACTCTTAATAAATTGTTCTTAACAATTTCTTAGCAAAATAACAATAAATTTTTAGCAATATTAATATAATATATAGTGGACTATGCAATAAAGCACAAATCTGCCGGGCAAATTAATATCTCTCAAATCACATCCACTGCCAGCTATTATTTACTATTATTGCTGGCAATGATACCACCCGCTGGCAGCTAAGTTCAGAGCTGCTATCATTTGATTATTATCATTGTAACATTTGAAGCAGTTGTGGCCAAGTGGTAATGATAGTCGATGCACCCGCCTGAGGTCCGATAGGACTCAAATCCTACCTGTGTCACATCAGTTTGTAGACCAATCTGACTCATGTATGGTAGTTTTCTCATAGACCACCACCTGCTTCCGGTGAAGGAAAACATAGTGAGAAAACCTGCACATTGGCTGACTGTTTAGTTTACTACTGTGTATACAGCTACTGCTACTAGATGGCGGTAATCGTAAAAGTCATGTCAGAGCCTATAAGCGACTTGAATAAAATCTGACACCAGTGTTAGTTATAACACACTTGATAAGAAGAATTGTACAGCATTCGGCACGAAACAAGACTGCGCAGAAACGAAAAATAGATGTCCTTGGAGGTGCGGTTTGCGGGGGAAACGGGATGAATGGTAGCGTGCACCCGCGCTTCCCCGCGCATTCCCCCCGCGAGTCTTACATGCGCAGTCGACGCCATGTTGGGTCTAGTTCCCTGCCGATGCCTGTAACATTGTTGTCAGGTCGCCACCGCTGCGAATGCCAGGCGGCCAAGCACGAGTTGGTCAACAACTGTCTCCGCTGCGGCCGCGTCGTCTGCTCGCAGGAGGGCTCCGGCCCTTGTCTCTTCTGTGGCAATTTGGTGAGTCATGCTTCCTTGTTGGATGTGCTGTAGTGTAGTTTTTATTCCACTAGCTTTTAAGTAAGTAAAAGTTAAAATATTGCACTAAACATTATGGATAGAAACATTGTGACTTAAGTTGTAGGCGAGGCGCACAATAGGCGGCTTTTTTCCGCGACTTCGTCCACGTGTTTACTACTGTTGTTAATTTCTCAGGTAGCTGTGTATTGAGGTGAATACTGCGTTAGATTTTCGGCAATACATAACAACAACTAATAATATCTTTCGCTGGTTGACTGGAAGAGATCCCTTCATGGGATAAGTCCGCCATTGTATATTTACCTTCCTATTTATGTTACTATGAATTATGTGTCCTCAGTACAATAAAGATACTACAAACAAACAAACAAACAACTGTGAAAGAACTTATATTCAATAGTTTTGTGTGATGCGCTTATTTTATATGTATGCAGGCAGAAAGAAAGACGAAACGTCTAAAAAATCATTTTGTTTTCTATTGGCCCTATAAAGACAACTCATAACTTTCTTCAAACACTTATCTCCAATGTACAGACACAAACTAGTACAGACCTAATGGTGGGCCTGGATGGGCTTCCAACGCGGGAACTTCTCAACAGATAATTGATAATCCTAACTAATATTATAAATGCGAAAGTGAGTTTGTTTGTTTGTTGGTTTGTTTGTTACCTCTTCACGCTTTATCTACTGAACCAATCTTCCTGAAATTTCGCATACACATAGCTGGAAGTACGGAGATGGACATAGGGTACCTTTCATCCCGGGAAAAAGCACTGTTTCCGTGGGAAATTCACGCGGGCGAAGCCGCGGGCGAAAGCTAATAAAAGCGTGTGCCAAAAAAAAATTATTTTTTACAAATTCTTATATGAGAATAATTTCACTTGCAGGTGTGCACGCCACAACAACAAATGGAATTAAATGCTCAGACGAAGGCGAGTGCCAAACTGAGAGAGTCGCTGATGGAGGGGGGCCGGCCCGCGGGGGGGGAGGCTGCGCTCGCGCACAGGGACCGGCTGCTGGAATATGACAGGACTAGGTAATACATACATATTATTACGCCTTTTCCCCCGGGGGTAGGTGGAGGCTAGCATTTGGACTAGGTAATGTTTATTATTAACTAGTTTTTAGGGTTCCGTACAAAAAAAAAAACGGAACCTGAGGTTCACTTGTGCGTTTGTCCGTCCGTCTGTCACAGCCCATTTGATCCGAATCTACTAGACCAAATCAGGTGAAATTATCCTAATCCTAACTAATATTATAAATGCGAAAGTGTGTTCGTTTGTTAATTAATTAATTGTTTGTTACCTCTTCACGCTAAATATTATAAACCAATCATCCTGAAATTTCGCATACACATAGTTAGACGTTATGAGAAGGACATAGGGTACCTTTCATCCCGACAAAAAGCACTGTTCGGGAAATTTACGCGGGCGAAGCCGTAGGCAAAGGCAAGTTCGGAGCGAGGCCGCAGGCTGAGCTGCGTCTTCATAGCAAAGAGCAAAAGCCAGAGTAGCCTTTCGGCTCTTCACCCGTTCTAAACCAATCTATGTAGATGACTATGCTAATTTCCCTAAATTTTTTCAACAAACTCATAACTGCTTTTTTTAATTGCCCTGCACAGCACGCGAGGTGCGCACCTTGCGTAGCCACCAAAAACTAGTTTTATATATACTCAATACTCAATTTTTTATTGCATCCATAAAGTAAAGTAAAATATATGTATATATTGATTGATTAATTGATGTAAATATTATCGCAGCGAGCGGCGCACACGCGTCACGGATGACGACAGCGACTACTTCAACACCAACAGCGTGTGGCTCGATTCTACTGAGAGGCAGCAGCTGCAACAGTACCAGCAAGAACTGCATGGCAAGAAACACGCGTCTAGGCTGAGCAAGAAGATGACCTTTGATTTCGCTGGTAAGTTTCTTTTCTGGGTTCCGTACCTCAAAAGGTACCGCCATACCTCAAAAGCTACCTCCGTACCTTAAAAGGTACCGCCATACCTCAAAAGCTACCTCCGTACCTTAAAAGGTACCTCCGTACCTCAAAAGGTAACCCCGTACCTCAATAGGTACCTCCGTACCTCAAAGGTAACTCCGTACCTCATGAGGTACCTCTGTACCTCAAAAGGTACAAAAGAACCCATACGACAGCGACTACTTTAACACCAACAGCGTGTGGCTCGACTCTGCTGAGAGGCAGCAGCTGCAACAGTACCAGCAAGAACTGCATGGCAAGAAACACGCGTCTAGGCTGAGCAAGAAGATGACCTTTGATTTCGCTGGTAAGTTTCTTTTCTGGGTTCCGTACCTCAAAAGGTACCGCCATACCTCAAAAGCTACCTCCGTACCTTAAAAGGTACCTCCGTACCTCAAAAGGTACCGCCATACCTCAAAAGCTACCTCCGTACCTTAAAAGGTACCTCCGTACCTCAAAAGGTAACCCCGTACCTCAATAGGTACCTCCGTACCTCAAAGGTAACTCCGTACCTCAAAAGGTACCTCTGTACCTCAAAAGGTACAAAAGAACCCATACGACAGCGACTACTTTAACACCAACAGCGTGTGGCTCGACTCTGCTGAGAGGCAGCAGCTGCAACAGTACCAGCAAGAACTGCATGGCAAGAAACACGCGTCTAGGCTGAGCAAGAAGATGACCTTTGATTTCGCTGGTAAGTTTATTTTTTGGGCTCCGTACCTCAAAAGGTACAATAGAACCCATGGCTCGACTCCGCGGAGTCCGTCTGTCAAGAATTTTGTTCTCAAGAACGCCTTAAAGTGTCAACTTGAAATTCATATCCAATAAGTACTCGGGTCTGTGATCTCTTTTTGTCAAATAGCATACGTATACGTGCCATAAAAAAAAAAAATTTGCAGAATAAACTCAAAATTTATTTTTGTTGTATCATTCGGTTAAGTCTTGTTTGTCAATTCCTCAAGTCTCATTAATTTTCGGAATCTTATGTATGTTCCACGCAGACGAAGTCGAAGACAAATGCCTAATATATACCCTATGTTTGCTCACAGGTCGTCAAATAATAGAAGACAATACTATCGAGGAAGTCGACCAAGACGAGATACGTCGTATGACCAGCAGTGGACAACAGTCCCACGATTTATCATCTCAGTTCACCGCAGCAGGGATGCTGAGCGGAGATCTGGACAGGGACGTCGCACCCGGGGTCAATGCCCCGTTGTTACAGGTACCTTCAAGTGAACCAAAATCTGTTAAGCCGTTCAGGACTTATGGTGGAATAAAGAAACTTACAAACATACATACATAAACCCTAAAAACATAACACTCTTTTTTTGGTCAGTCGTGTATAAAACATTGTTTTGGCTTCTACTTTTGGTTCGCCGCGAACTTAGATCTCGCGAGCTCGCTTTGCTCGCTTGGTCAATGGGTCTGACAAACGTTTTTTACTTTATATGCCAAAAAAATCTACAAAAAATTACGAGAAAAACGGTGTTTTTACTTTTTTCATATCTTAAAAAATGGCTGATATATTTACGATCAAAGTTCGTATTTCCGACTGTAGGTTTTTAAAAACGCGGGCGGCGCTCACAAGTCGCTGACGTCATAACTTTGCTCACTCGCCAGACACGCTCCCGTTCGCGCGCCGCTGTGTAGTAAAAATTAAAATTATTAAGTTCTTTGTGGTAAAATGGGAAAAAGATACTGTATTGTGCCTTTATGTTCCAATTCAACAGTTAAAACACCAGATAAACTCTTTTTTTATGTGCCGGAGGACCCGAAAATGAGGAAAAAGTGGATGACAGCCATAAAAAGAGTCGATTCAATAGGGCCTAAAACTGTAGCGCACTGTTGTGAAGACCATTTCGATGTAAGTATTTGTTAATAATAAGTTTATCCTTCACTTTCGATCGTTTAAATGGGTATACACTAGTCTATACCTATGTTAATAGCCCTGACGAAACTTTATTATTAATAGGTACGTAATAAATAAAGATACAAGTGATTGCATACTGAAAGGCTACGTAATTTTGATGATTATGAATCATTATCCGGGTGTCATTATCCGTTAGGTGTCCGGCAGAGAAGAATAGGATCATTCCAAGTGCTCTCACGGATGTCGAACAAGGCGACTAAGAGAATACAAGCTTAACACGTCTGTAATCATACCTCAATGAATCATACACATCTATGTAACCTAGGATTGTTTCTGGTTTAAAACCTTTAGGTTGTAAAGTTCAGTTCGACAGGTCGCTCTGTAAAAACCACTAACATCGTCAAATCCAAAGCCAAGGTTAGGTAGCGGACCCCGGGCTCTTAAGTTGCCGTTGAGGACGCAACCGGGAATACGTAAGGACGAAGAAGGGAATACGACCCACACGATGTCTAGGTAAACAGCGCAGTGCAGAGTTTCTCACTGAACCGACTGCATTGGCGGGGCATTGGGCGGGGCGAATGTTTTGTCAGGGGTATCAAACTCGCGGCCCGCATTTATCCTTTTAGTATTCGTGGTACCTTTCACGTACATTAAACACGGACTTTATTCGGGTTTTTTATTGTTTTTTTAACGAAAGATGGGTTTGCTTTGTTTGTTTTTGTTTGTTTGGGTTTGACCTCAATCTTGGTTCAAGAGCAAACCCTTTCGTTAAAAGAGATGGCAAGGACAGAGATGAGATCTGCGGTGGTGTAGCGAGCTTACTCAGAAGCAGCCTATTCAAAGGTTTTGAATTCGTTTTTAAAGTGTTATTTATTCTTGTTTTAGGTGGAAAATGACATGGAAAATTATATTAAATATAAACTAGTTGGAGGAAAACTTAAACTCAAAAAAGGCGTAGTGCCTCATAGGTTTGAATGTCAAAAAGAAACAGTCGAAAAACCTGAGCGTTCTGTTCTAAAAAACTTAAAGTGGCAAAATTATTAAATTCTTCAAGCGAATGTGTTGCGGCGGCGTCTACTTCACATGACGTTGAAGAAATCTTCATTGTGGACTCCATTCCTCAAGTTGAAGATATTGTTAATGACCCATTAAAAGATGGAAATGTAATTAGTACCCCTGAAGAAATTTTAAAAATGAAACACAAGAAAATTCAAGTAAATGTAAGGAACAAAGTTTATCATAAAAGTACTGAGACAGAAAATAAATATTTTAATTTGACATCCATCGATAAAAAACAAAACAAAACCAAGAAACTAAATCTGCTTAAAAATATACCATCGAGTTCCAGTTTTGAACAATCTATGATATCAACTCACAGTGATTACAATATATCAGATGAAACAGAAATTACCGATTCTGAAGCCGATTTCGATAACGAATCTTTTAAAATATACATGCAAAAGGCCGCTCTTTTATGCGTATCTCGGGAGCCTCAGATGCTTTTAGGCATCCCAAAACAATGGTATTGCTGCATTCAACTTTTAAGTGATTCTTGCAAATGCTCACCAAGAGATGTGATGGTAGTCTTAAAAAAGATTCGCGTATATCAATCCAATGCATCACTTGCGCTTGATTTTGGTATTACAAGCGCTTATGTAGGAATTATTTTTAGAAAAAATATTCCGAAAATTTCATATTGTATGAAAAGTCTCGTACTTTTTCCAAAATCAACACGAGTTGTGTCTAATTTGCCAATGCCATTTCGAAAGAGATACAGCAATGTCAAAAGTATTATAGATTGCCTGGAAATTCAAATCGAAAAACCGACTGAAGCTGCAAAGCAAGCATTAACGTGGTCAGAATATAAATCATGTAATACCATGAAATACTTGATATCCATAACTCCGGATGGTCTCATTAATTTTATCTCTGAGGGATATGGAGGAAGGGCATCTGACTCCGTTATTTTTGAGGACTGTGGATTTTTAAATTTGTTACCTAAAAACAGTGCGGTTATGGCTGATCGAGGTTTTAAGAATGTGGCTCATCTTTTGGAGCAAAGGGAATGCTACTTGATACGCCCACCTAGTGTTAGTACTATGATAACTCCTACAAAAAGTGAAATCCTCGAAACAAAAAAATAGCTGCTTTACGTATCCATGTCGAGAGAGCCATTGGCAGATTGAGAAACTTTGGATTTTTGATGCCACATGCTACTGTGGATCTCAAACAAGTGGATTTATTAGACTACGTAATAATGACCGCCTGCGGTATAGTCAATTTACATAGCTCTCTGTTTAATTTTATAGAATGATTTATTTTTTTGGAATAAAAGACTTCATATTAATATACCATTTTATTTCTGAACAACAGATGGAACTCCTGTTTTAATAAGTTTTTCAAAAACACACTCCTTCCAAAACCTACTAATTTTAACAAAAAGATCCTGACAGTAGCTTTTATCGTACAAAACTTCGTAAATATCTACTTCTTTCGACACCTCAAAGTCTGCATGTGCAACACAAAAAAAACCTTTTTCTTTTCCTGTCAACAGCATCTGGGTCTGTATTTGTGCTAAATATTGCTTACCCAATGATCCATCTTTGCAATATTTATTAATCGTAGCAGCTTTTGATGGACACTTTATTTCTATGACGTGAGTCTCGGTCACTCCGTCTGGCGATGCTCCAAAAAATGGATAACTTGCACTAAGATAAAGTCCAGAGGATTTAATCGAAATATTTTTTTGTTTTTCCACTTCTTTTTTCACAACTTCTTCTAAGACTTTGCCTCTTTTCATCGCATCAGTTTCAATCAAAAGCCGCGCCCCAAATATTTCCTCAATAAGAGATCCATTTTGTGTGCGGCATTGAGCTGCTTCATGCGCTTTCGATGCTGTTATTCGTCCATACCGCAATTCAAACCATAGGTCTGAACTGGCTTGCGCCTTGGTTGCTGATTCAACGAGTTGGCATCTTTCATCCGTCATTTCTACTATGCAAAAATTTAAAAAGACTCGAAGCTCAAGTTTTCTTTGCCTTCTATAAAAGTACATATAAGGTTATGCATAGATAACTTTTGTACTTCTGGTTTATCTTTGAAGTAGGCTGAAAGCTGACAATCAAGCCCAAACTCTGTAATTTTTTGCACAATTTTGTCAAAAAGTCGTTGTTATCAGGTACTTCTGCGGCCTTGTTATCTAGGGCAAAATCCTTGGCTTTGATGAACTTCAATGTAGTTCCAATACCTGTAAACAATAATACAATGATACGTACTGTAGCCGTGTGGTTTCCGGCAGAGTAGAATAGGACCACTACAAGCCCTCTCGAGGATGCCATAAAACACGAATAAGAGAATACAAGCTTAACACAGTATTAATATCATAAACACCCAAACCAAGATTGTTTCTGGTCTACCCTTTGGTTGCGTTGGTCAAACTACAGTCGCTCTGTGTAAAACCAGAAATATCATCAAATCGCCAAGATTTGGTAGCGGAACCTAGGCCCTTAAGCAATGCCGCTGAAAATGCAACCGGGAATACGCTCGGACGAAGAAAAATGATAGATACCGTACTAGGTAAATATACCAAATGAAAACTACACCAGCTGTAAGCTATTTTTAATTTCTAATAATCACCTGAAAGTGTTGACTTCTTCCAGTAACATTTAACTGATGTCGGCGAAGGCTCCTCCGTTCTGCGGTGAAGCCACATTAAAAATGCCACTGAATGTTTACATCCACCTTTGCTAGCTGCGCAATCTTCACAGGATATACTTATTATCTCCTCTTCCTTCTCGTTGCATTGCAAAACACAGTGGTAAGGTTTTGAACGCACTTTGTGTTCAGGAGTTATTCGGCACTTGACGGTACATATGTCTCCCTCTCTTTTTAACTGTATATATCCTATGGCATCATCTCCGTAGCTCTCTTCCTGACCTAGAACAATATTACTTCGATTGTTTTTAAATAACCTACAAAATGTACTTTTTTAATCAAATATTAGAACGGCTTAATCGATTTTGATAAAACATGTCTACTACTAATAAAAAAAAAAATTAAAACGCATCGATCATACAGACAGACACACATAGCGATCAAAGCTCTCTTTTTGCGACGGACGTAAATAAATCTATACTAATATAATAAAGGTGAAGAGGTTTTTGTTTGCGTGAACGCACTTGACCGATTTATAAAAATATTTGATCGTTGGATAGGTACGTTATCTCTGTCATATATTTGAAGCTTCTACACTACGGCAAAAGCAACATTTATTGGTCTTTCATTATGGTGTAAGTCAAAAAGTGTTACAACACATGGGACGAAACCGCCCTTTCTCCTATGCGGCCCGCAAGTTGATCAGCACTGATTTCTTAAAAACGTATTTTTATTTAAAAAATCCTTGATGTAAACAAAGGTAGGATATTGGATAAAATTTATTAAAAATATCTAGGCATAATACCTATTAACAGGTAGGTATTTGTCTACTTAGAAAACTAATATATAGGTAGGTACGTAAATACCTACTAGTACTTCTATTCTGTATATGGGTAAATAGTGGCATTTTATTTAAGTTTATACCTACTAGGTAATAAACACAAAATAATCATTAACAACCTCGAAATGTTGATTGGAGTACCTACCTAGGTAGGTACTGTTTTTTTACCGGTCCCATAATAAAAACAGCAAATGAAACTCTCATAGGTAGGTAGGTACTTTCAGTTAGGTTTGAACAAATACCTACCCAAGAATAGGTGTTACAACATACATACCTTTTTAACTTTATTCCTCGAATTTCGGCAGCCGTAAAATCCTGATTATTTATGAAATATTGTGCCACCATCAAACTATCCACTCTTGGCAGATTGTCTGATTGACCTTTAAGAAAACCTACTTCCATTCTGCACACTTCACGTTTCACTTTAGTCACACACACACACACGCAAACTTTATATTAATACTGTACTTATATTAATAAATTTCAAACAAAATGAAACAAGACGCGAGTAATTTAGTAGGGTCATCGAACCATACTGATAGCCGCCTGCCCTGCCCGCCGACTGTGGAGCGATCGCGGCGCGGTGAACAAGGGTGTGGCGAGGTGTGACGTCATCGCGTTAGCGCGCGTAATTTCGGAAATTAAAAAAGGGCCTAAACTTCTCGTAGTTATAACTTCGGAAATACTGGATGTATTGAAGTGAAATAAAAACTATTGTAATGTACATGATCTACGCTCCAATTTTAGGTATATTTCATAGTAATATTTTGACCCTTTTGTGTTCTCCATTAGCCCTATAAAACCTAACCTGTCATAGTTTTTTTTTCATAAATATCTCATATGTACAGGCACAGGCCAGTTACAGTTGAAATGAATGAATAAAAATAAAAAATGAAAAAAGTTTTATTGACCTATTCCAAAAGGCTTACAATGAGCGATTTTTCTGACAGCTAGTTAAGAAAAAAAAATCATAAAAAAATCTCAACAGATGGAGTTTTATTGAAAGCCGAGTTGTAATAATGGCTGTACCTATATTGTGCGCTCTTTATTGTCAGCCAGAGGCAGAAAAAAAATCACATAACAGTTTGACAGTTGCACAAATCACAATATTGATACCTTTTAGATTTTTTTTTTGTTTTATTTTTTTTAAATGCCAATCCCGTGCATTTTTGCTTTTTGAATGGTCTCGCCTTTTACTAAGCGCCACCTATGAATTCATCTGGAACTATTTTTTTTTATTTGGGTCTCGGAAAATCCCTCATTGTTACATTTGCATTCGCATTCAGTTATATTAAAAGGTATTGATGAAAATGAACCCTGTCTATAAGATCCGTTCCATCTCCAGTTCACGCCATCAGTGCAGCCGCGTCCGTCCGTGCCGTGCGTGCCGTCCTGCCCGCAGCCGCGCGTGCAGGACGCGCCGCTGCAGGAGATGAGCGACGCGGGCCGCTGTCTGTCCATGCACCAGCCCTGGGCCTCGCTACTCGTCGAGGGCATCAAGATGTATGTATACTAATTACAAGACTTTTGTGAGTTTCTTTCGGCGTTTTTTCTTAGCAGTAGTGGTTTCGAAATGCTAGTAGTTTGTAGTTCTGAGACTTTTATTACACTGTGATTATATTATTAGCTTTCGGCATGAAAAACTGCCTTCTTTGAAGGCCAAGTACAGTGGTGTCTATAAAGTCGTGTAATTAAGACCAGGTCCTAGCTCAACTTTAAAACGATTAACGAACACACAACCAAAGACACCTTAGACACACATAGACATAGTGGGCGGATCCCGCGGAACTTATTAACCAATTAGAATAGTCCACGCGTACACCTGCACCGGCACACCGGTACAGCGTATGCATAACGCAGAGATGAGATCGTTGATGGCTCCAGTATACTTGCATTTGGGGTGCAATGGGTGAAAATAATATCTATTTTGCCATACACAACTAATAAATTTTTAAAATCCCATCCGAACTAATTTTTTAAAATATTTTACCAATAGGACATAAGCTACAATTTATGTATGTACCTCTCGAGCGAAGACAGGGCGGAGCGCTAGTAAGAAAAAAAATGGAAATTGAAAAAATAACACAAACATGTCAGCTAAACCACGATTTTAGCGCCACCTAGTGTGCGCTGACGTCAACGCTTGCCACACTCGGTAGCGGTGGTGGCGAGACGTGGTGAGCAGCGGAACGCGACGGTCGCAAGGAATGTGCTTGCTTATGCGCAGCCCCAGATAGCTAATATCAAATTAATTGGGTAATTAAATTCAGATAAATATTTAAATAATAATATTATTTATTTATTTCACCTGTAGTTTACAAACATGTCACGACTATAAATCAAGACAAATAATAATAATCTAAATAAAAATAAACACTTTCAGAGTTTTTGGTTTTATTTCCCTGCATTTTATGCTATGAATTTTCATAAAGTACATATTGTATTGGATTTCATAAAGTGCCTATTGGGCTAAGTCGCAAACGGTCTCCAAGGTCTCTTGCACAAAATTTCCCCCGTAAAAATCATATTTTGTGGAATGTCACTTATGAAAAAAATATATATAAGTAAATTTAAGTACCAACCAACATTATCACATTTAGGGTTTTTGTTTACTGTATGTAAATAAGCTACTTAAAAAAATTATGTTGTTCTTATAAAAATCTAAAGTCCCTAATGCGACATTTTGCGAAAGAGACCATTTGCGTTTTTTAGCCGCTATTCGGCGATATCGTAAGGGTTAAAAAAACAATTCGTTTAAGATGGTTCATTTATTTTTATTTTTTATAAAATATACACAACAATTTTTATGGCTAGACTGTGCTAGGCTAGACTAGACAGTGCCTATACATATAAGCCATTGCTACACTATAGCTGGGGGGCGTTTAGGCGCATAATGTTAAAAGCGCAAAATGATTACCGGTCGCAAAATGGTAAAAGAGCAAAATTTACTATTTTGCTCTTTTAAGCGTACAATGTTTGAAGAGCAAAACAGTAAGAGCGTAGAATGGTAAATATTTCAGTGCTTTAGCTTTCAGCTGCCAGGACTATATAAATATCATATTGGTGAATTGTGACTTCCTAACAAGTAAAAGTAAGTAAATAGAAGAAAAAGTGATCAATTTTTGAAAAAAAAAAATTTCAAAATTTAATAATCAACATTTATGATAACATCATTCATAAAAATAACATAAAAATACTTTGAATGGCCCTAATGACACAGTTAAAAAAATTATTATATACTGTCAAATCACACAGATTCTAGTCCCAAAGTAAGTTCTAAATACTTATTTTAAGGGATACTGAACCAACGCAAAGATACTATATTTCATAAAAAATACACACACACAAATATATAAACTAGCTTTTTTAAAAATAAAAAAATTGCAAAACTGTTTACGGTTTACTTATATTTTCCTTTGAGGTGTCGAGCCTCTGATGTTATTATAACTGCTGGTTCCAATGTCTGTAACTCGGTCAGTTTAGGATTAACGGTGCAATGCCTGAAATAAATATACTATCTTAAAATCGTGTACATGGAGATTCTGATCTTAAATTTTTGTGTAATATAATAATTTTGCAATCTAAAACATTATACTTTTTAACTAGTCACCACTTTTAAAAGTATGAGAAAGCAATTCTATAATAATAATAATAAAAAGGTACTTACTCAACAGATTCACGAGCCTTCGTTTTGTCGCTTGACGAATCATAATGATTCAATTTGTCACCACCAAAATCTTGGCATCTCTTCTTTGAGCTGAAAAATAAAATATACAACACATTGATTTACATAAACAATATGAAAATGCATGTAAGTTGCATTTTATTCAGGCTATATGCATGCAGGCTCTGTGTACTTTCCATTACTCTACGCTTACGTAGCTGCTACAAGCAAGCTGGGTGAGACAAATTCTATAGCCTTTCCAGATAAACGCCATTTTTGAAATTGGAATGGAATATGATACTCAAACTCACCCAAACATTCCGTTGTGGTGATTTATTTTTCTTTTTTTATCATTTCTTTCGCTATTTTCATAGATTTCTTATTTCTCATTTTCACAGCACTGCACAAAAATGCTGATCCCTCAATTTTTCTTTCACAAAAGTACGAAAAAAATTTGTTTAATTCAGAAGAAAGAGCGTCCGGAGACGACGTCACATGAACGCGGGCGGCGGCCGACTGACACGCAAGAACGAAGCGAGAGCCAAGCGTGGACGCATAGTAATAAGATTGAATTTTGCATAGCACAATTTTGCTGTTATTTTCAGGAGATTGAAGAGGTTATAATTTTTATGGTATTTCTTAAATATCTTTTGAAATATTAGACAAGAAAAAAAAGTGTTCGATTCAGACTTTATTACAATAGATATATTTGCTATAAATTAAAAAATATATATATGTTGTCGCTGAAAATTTTAAGAATTCTGACTTGAAAGATTTTTCATAGAGGGGACTTTATGATTTTTTTTAACCAAATATATATATATATTTAAAAAAGTATACGTTTCAGACTCTTTCACATATTGTGTATTATATGCTGTATTAATTTCAAGTTCGTAATTAAACTCTAAGTAGGTAAATTTCGTCATGAAAAATGACAATCATTAACACATTTGGACTACCATCTCGCCTTAAATGATGGCGCCAGTGGTATGCATGTAGCAACCCTATATAGAAATAATCCGCCACCATTAGTGATGTGCCGGTCTCGAAATTTTCAAAGAACAAGCGGACACTTTCTTAAAAAATATTCTCGAGAATGGAAAACGGTGCCCTTCCCAGCAAAAAATACCTACTCTAAATTTATCTAAAACTGTCCTATCATGTAAACAAATTCCTGTCAAATAGAAAACTCGACATTCCGCGTCAATGACACACATTTCGTTATTCCGCAAAACTTATCACGATAGCTAAATATCTTGCACACTATATTTCACTAGAAATAGCTTCCATTTAATCCTTAAAACAAATTTTTTCCCGCAAAAACGTAACAACAGCGACCGCCATTACCACAGCATAAAAAGCACCGGCTTCCTCTATGACAGTTTGACGTGAGTTTTGACGTTAATCTTAGTGATGGGATGAAGTGAATGATTGAACGAATGATCAACAAAAATATTATATTCAAAATAATTTTACCATTATAATACTGATTTCAGGTATTTTTTAATATCTGTTTTTAGACATCAAAATTCATCATAATAACCATGCTTTGCGACTAACATTGGAGTAATAACACACATTGAACATTACGAAATTAAAATGTTAAAGTAGGTATCTACTGTATAGCTATATTTGCCATGTATGAGTGGTATTGCTGCATTAAAAAATATATCGATAATCGTTATGATTATCGGATCGCACATTACGATTCGATTTTTGTGAAGATTGTTTCAAGGGTATACGATGTAGCGATTTTTTTAATCGATTTAGTTCATAACTATCATTATTCAAATCTATTAAGAAATACGATGAATCGAATAACAATCAATGATAAATCGATCGTATTCCCAGAATATGTATTATTTGGCGATTATACTTCTACGCTATGTATGGATTATTTAAAACTTTAAACTATTGATACATATGATCGAGCTGCAATGCTACCCGTGCTACAGTGGATAAATTTATCGATAGTATTGTCATTTTGATTGTTTTGGAGGTATTGCTCACAGATATAAGAACATTACTTGAAGCAGATGTAACTTTTCCTGCAAAATTGCGTGGCAATTACGCACACCAATGTAAACTTCATAAACAGGTCTGAACTCAGTACTTAGATAACTGTGCCACTGAAAAAATATAATAACCTTCGTGCGTTTCATATTTACGATCCAAAGTTGTCGAAGAGCAATATCCTTAGGAAACCTAAAACAATGTAACAATAGTGTGGGGTTTACACTTTGAAAGTACATAGGTGCCTAATGTGCCTATTGAACAAAGGAATTAACACGGAAAATATTGTCGTATGTATGTATGTAGTAAAATCACTAATGTTGTATATCCACGGAAACCAATGTTGTAAATATATGTTGTACTTGACCGATGTGGTATATTTGTAAGTTCACTGTAGTGTTAAGAAAAAGAAATAAAATGTCTTGACTCCAGATTTAAGTGTTTGTGCCAGGTATATGAATTAAAGTCACTTTCACCGAATATTTAAGTTTATTGACACTGTCCACACAATTTCACAAATTTTACTAAGGAAAATGGAATGACGTATTTACGCGTGGCTATACTCGCGAACGAAGTGCCATGCAACGAGGTGGCTTATCGGAATACCGGGAGAGACTGAAGAATGGCTAGAGCGCTGCGCGCTCGCCGGCAAAAACGCTGACTAGGCGAATGCCTATGTGTCGCTACATCATTCCACCCCTTTTTTTAAAAAAAATTTTACCTAAAAAAAATTTTTAATACTAAAGATTGAGAAACATTGCCTTAATAATAAAGTTTCATTCCACTTCATACTAAAAGTAATCAAAAGATTGAGAACCACTTGCGATTATAAGAATTACAATGCAAATTGCAGACTAAACATTTGATATCAGTTAACAATAACAATGTTATAGTACGACACAAGAAGTTACGAGAATGTTCCTTTGAATAACAAAGTATACAATTTCATTTATGCTAATTAGTACAGTCAGTAACAAAATTTTCTACATTAAAATTTTATATTTAACATTCTCCAAATAAAAGAAAATATGCACTTTAATATGTGTATAAAATCATGTATAAAAGTGTATAAGGTAAATTGTATAGAAAAAAAAAAATGTGTGTTCTCAAAAAAATACTTTTGTAAAAAAAATGTAAACAATGTTCTTAAAAAATAGTAGGTATACCGTACTTAGCTTAGAACTACTCTAGGGTGTTCGGTCTTCGGCTGAACGGTTTCCACCTTAACTATAGGCACGGTAGTAGAAGTGACAACCTTTATCTCCTTTTTCAACCAACGCCTCACACTCTTCTTGCATTGTCTGCGTAACACGCAACAAGTAATCAGCGTTAAAAGTATGCACATTACGAGTAGTATAATTTCGTACTTGATCATTGAGTTCTCGGCTCCAACATTACTTTGGGCAACTACTACTTCTTCCTTAGTTTGCTGATTTCCCATCTTTATAAGAATGGTATTTTAAAAAATTGTATGCTCACTTCAATACGTTGAAAGTAAATGAGAAAAATGTTAAAAAAAGGTTGTCAAATCTACTGTGCTTGTTTACTTAACCTAGTTACAATTGTGTGAACATAAATGCTTACTCTAATAAAAAACGTACTGGTGGTTTGCACACTCTGCCACTGCGTGACACAATAACTTTAGGGTTGTCAACTACCTTATTATTCTCAGACGTTTGGATGGTGACAGATTTTTGTTTCTTTTTTAAGGCTAAATTAACTGATTCCTTTTCTAAATTATCAGATTCGTCCTCTAAAACGTAAGCTGGTTTCAATCGATCGATCGAAATTTGAGCTTGCCTTTCAGGAAATTGAATTTTATAAACTTTATCTCGCCTGCTTATGACCTTAAATGGGCCATCATAAGGAGGTTGTAGTGGTTTTCTAACAGCGTCATTTCTGACGAAAACTTTATCACAATTCCTTAAATCAGAATGCACAAAAAATTTTCGAGAACTCGTATTTACACGGTTAACAGGTTTTAAATTTTTAATTATACTTTTTAATTTAGAAATATAACTGTCACTATCCAAATTAATATTCTTACACTCATCATAAAATTCACCTGGTAAACGTACTGTAGTTCCGTACACTAACTCGGCAGGACTAACATTTGTGTCAACCCTAACAGCTGCCCTTAAACCTAGTAAAACTGTAGGTAATTCATCCACCCACGACTTACTGGATAACCGTGCAGCCAAAGCCGATTTTAATGACCTATGCCAGCGTTCGACCCTACCATTACTTTGTGGGTGATATGGGGTTGTACGCAACTTTCTTATTCCCATGAGTAACATGAGATGTGAGAAAAGGTTACTTTCAAATTGACGTCCTTGGTCGCTAGTCAACCTAACTGGACATCCGAATCTAACAATCCACCCCTCGTAAAGAATTCTGGCAACTACCTCGGCTGTCATTTCCTTAATGGGAAATGCTTCAGGCCAACGGGTATAACGGTCAATAATTGTAACACAATACCTATAACCATCCGGTGATGTACTAAGTGGACCTACGATATCAATATGTATGTGTTCGAAACGATCACTAGCTTCGAATGTACCTAAATCGGATACAGTGTGTCTTTGAATTTTCGCCTTTTGACAAGGAATACAAGCTTTTGCCCATCTGGCTATATCTATATTCATTTTCTCCCAAAAATACCTATCTTTAATTAATTTTTTGGTAGTTCGAATGCCAGGATGGCTTAAATTATGTAATTCATTAAATACTGTTCGCCTAAAACTTTCCGGCAAATAGGGTCTTGCTCTACTAGTAGACGTCTCGCATAACACGTACTGATCGCTACCTGGTAATATGATTTGCTTAAACTGCAAATCGCTGCTAAGTTCCCTAACGTTTGCTCAAGTTGTTTATCACTACTTTGTACACGTGATAATTCTCCGAAGTCAATAGCTGTGGGACAATATATTGTTTCAACTCGGGATAAAGTGTCAGCAACGACATTCTCACTCCCACTTACATGACGAATATCGGTAGTAAACTCACTAATAAACATGATTTGCCTAGCCCTTCGAGGTAACTCTTTCTCACTTCCCATTTTACTGAAAGCAAAAGTAAGAGGCTTATGGTCAGTATAGACTATAAATTCACGTCCTTCTACCATATACCGAAAGTGAGCAATTGCCATATAAATGGCCAAGAGCTCCCTATCATAAGTACTATATTTCTTTTGGGCCTCAGACAATTTCTTAGAAAAATAACCTAAAGGTTTCCATGCGTTACCTTGTTTTTGCTGAAGTACGGCGCCAACACATGTCTCTGATGCATCTGTCATCAGCGCCAAAGGTGTGCTAGAGTCAGGATATGCTAATAAGGCTGCCTTCCTTAAACTTTCCTTGCACAGATTAAATTGTGAGTTCGCCGTTTCCGTCCAAACAACTAAAGTTTTATCTTTTTTCTTGGTATTATGGAGATACTTATCTAATTCTGACTGGATCTCCGCGGCTTGAGCTATATGGGGTCGATAAAAATTTAACATACCTAGGAATCTTCTAAGTTGTTCCACTGTGGTGGGGCGGGGAAACTCGATGATGGCGTTCACCTTCTCCTCCAACGGCCTTATACCCTCAGTGGTAACTTCATGTCCTAAAAAGTCTAGTTTTTCCTGTTCAAAAATACATTTAGAAACATTTATTGTAATACCAAATTTTTCTAATCGGTCAAATACCATTTTTAAGTGTTCACGATGCTGAATGACGTCATCTGACGCGATAATTACGTCATCAACAAAAATGAATAAAAATTCTAAATCAGGAAAAACACTGTGATTCATAAATCTTTGGAATGTTTGAGCTGCATTTCTTAAGCCAAAAGGCATACGCGGAAACTCAAATAGTCCAAAAGGTGTTATTACTGCAGTTTTCTCAATATCGCTCTCATTTACGGGTACGCAATTATACGCTCTATTTATATCTAAACGTGAAAATATTTTTTTATTAGCTAGAACATAAGTAAAATCTCGCAACCTTGGGACAGGATACCTATCAGGTTTAGTGAGTGAATTTAAACGTCGATAATCCCCACAAGGTCTTATCTGCCCATTTTTCTTAGGGACAATGTGCAGAGGGCTGGCCCACGCACTTTTACTGGGCCTACAAATCCCCATATCACACATAAGTTTAAATTCTTCTTTAGCTTTACTATACCTGTCGGGAGGCAAAGGTCTAGCCCGACAACGAACTGGCTGGCCTTCAGTTTCAATAAAATGACATACATTGTGCTTAGTACTTCTTTAAATGTTACTGGCTTAGTAAGCTCTGGATATTTAGATAACAAATCGTAAAAAGGATGCTTATCGTCCAAAGTTTTAATTGAGCAATCTTTTAATTGCGAAATAGAAGCAATAACATTAAGATTTGTTACCTGATCAACTAATTTTTTTGCATTAAAATCAACTAGTAACTTATATTTACTTAAGAAATCCGCACCAATAATCGGTTGTCTTACGTCAGCAACAATAAAAGTCCACTGGAATGCACGTCTCAGCTTTAAGTCCAGCACCATGCTATGTAAACCGTAAGTTCGTATAGATGTACCGTTTGCCGCATACAGTTTATAATCGTCACACTCACTTTGTTTATTATTTTTACGCACTGCCCAACGCGGTAGCACTGACACATTTGCACCACTATCCACTAAAAAACGCAATTTAGAACGTTGGTCCGTAACACAGAGGCGGTTATTCACTGAATTGACCGCGCAGCCCCCGCCGCTGACTGCACTGTATTTAGTTTTCCGGATTGCTGTCAGCTTTCCAGTTGCAGGGTTGCACGCATTTATTGGCCTTCTTCTTGTAACGGTAGTGGTAGTAGCAAAGCCAATTAGGGTTGGATTTATTACCCTGACTCGACGTCCCCTGTCGTGTCCTAGACGACGATCGTGAGCGATTTCGGTTTCCGTTATTGTTCCGACGGTATGATCCGGGTTGATTTTGCTCCATTTTCCGGATGCGTTCACCTAATTTATGAATTTCGGCTATTATATTAGTTGGACTAGGATTGATAGCATTTACCTCCGCCGGGCGCGCATTCTCCATTACCTTATCTGCCATCAGGGCTAATTTTTCTAGGTCTTTGATATCTGACACTGTTAAAACGCCGCGCACCCATGTCGGCATGTGATTTAGCCACATAACACTCAAAGTTTCGTCCTTGAATTTTCCTTGTGCCAAATCTTTCATACGTCTCAAGAGTTGAGATGGTTTTTGATCTCCTAGTTCTAGTCCGCCAATCAATTTTTGGAGTTTTTTATTTTCGGATTCCTCATATACTTCTAAAAGTCTGTTTTTTACCGCTTCACATTTTCCCGTCGCTGGAGGGTTCATTAATATGTCAGAAACTTGCTGAATTGCCTCTTTTCCTAGTTTCCCAATGATGAATTGGTACTTATTTTCATCTGACCATTTTTGTGGTGCTAAAATAGCTTCTGCTTGGAAAAACCAATGCCGAGGAAGATCTGTCCAAAATTCCGGTATGCGAGCAGAAAGTGACACTGATGAAATTTCCGGTTTAGTGTCTTCGCCACTGGTCGACATTTTTCCAGCAATGCGTAGTACAAATACTATTTAAGTGGGCTTTTAAATTATGCGCGATAATCGCCCTTAACTATTGCGCTGAGCCTCTCCCGGTAAGTGACGACAATAATTTCTTCTTACCTATGCAGTCTTGGGTCACCAATGTCGTATGTATGTATGTAGTAAAATCACTAATGTTGTATATCCACGGAAACCAATGTTGTAAATATATGTTGTACTTGACCGATGTGGTATATTTGTAAGTTCACTGTAGTGTTAAGAAAAAGAAATAAAATGTCTTGACTCCAGATTTAAGTGTTTGTGCCAGGTATATGAATTAAAGTCACTTTCACCGAATATTTAAGTTTATTGACACTGTCCACACAATTTCACAAATTTTACTAAGGAAAATGGAATGACGTATTTACGCGTGGCTATACTCGCGAACGAAGTGCCATGCAACGAGGTGGCTTATCGGAATACCGGGAGAGACTGAAGAATGGCTAGAGCGCTGCGCGCTCGCCCGGCAAAAACGCTGACTAGGCGAATGCCTATGTGTCGCTACAATATCTATACAACCGAGTTCTGCCCTGTTCAATAATAATCTATCTTATAAGTACAAGAACTGTCATGACAAATAAAAACATTTACAAATTTGCAAAAACTTTAGCTCCAGTTCACTGGAACAAGCCAATATTGGATGGAACAGAGGATGAGCAAAGTAATTAACAATTTTGTTATTTAGATTTCCAAAAAAGGAGTTGATTTTGGTAGTAATAGCCCGATAAAAATACTGGTTATAATAAGTCTTGGATAAATTACCTGTGAAATGATATTCCTTGTATTTTCTTATGACTGGAACTCTCACAATTAATTGCATTACACTTAACCATATTGATTTCGTGTCTTTTCACGTTTTTTACCTAATATTATTCGATATTTTCACTCCAACACTCCACTTCACGACTTTGATTATAGGTATGTCAAGATGGCGACGGATGGAAACAAACGCCACGCTTTTGCAAATTGTCATTGTGTGTGTTAGTGTTGCTACACGTGAAAAACAAGGATTGCGCATATGGAAATATTTCAAGAGTAAAAGAGATACAACATTTAGTCAATACATACAAAAAATGTGTCTCGTCTGCTTACATTTATATGTCTGTGGTATTGCTGCACTAGATGTCGATTATCGACTATCGATTCTCCTTTTTTGTAAAACCATCGATAGATAATCGAGCTGCAATGCCACCCTGTGCGAGTATGACTGCTGGTCATTCGTTGCTCGTCTTCGGATACATGCGTGTGCGTTCAGTGTTTTGTGATTGTGATTCCTTGAATTTAAAGCAATTTCGAAATCGATTATTTTCAAAAGAATTGTTAGTTAGTGCTAACGATTACAGTATTATATTACATATCTATAAAATAAATTAAAAAACGATTTTATAGGTTCATTCAATCATTTTCTTCAAATAGTTCATTCAATGTTTCCCATCCTTACGCTACTTTTTTAAATTGTCTATGGATAGAAGACGGCCATATTTGTTTACTAGTTAGGACTCGTAAGCCTGGATTCAGTTTACTAGATCCGCCCTTGATTGAAAGTCAAATTTTGACAGGAGAAATGACAGATGGGTTTTAAAATTAGTTGCCAGTATAAGAAATTAGTTCTTTTAAAAATTGTTAATTCAGTATAAATGTAACTTCAGGTAGATTAAAAACAAACAATAACAAGATTACATACCCATAATAGATGATGTTCGCCCATAAACATCAGAGAAATCTCACAAAATTCGTCCTGGCTTGCACTCTGCAAAACATCGCTGGAAAACTTTAACAATCAATTTCCGCGTGCGACTCCGATTTACTTTACGCATTTTTCAAACTTTTCTGCGTAGTTTGATCTTAATTTATTGCAGTTTAATCAGAACAATGAAAATACAAACGGAAAACAATTCAATTTCGATGACAGCATTGACAGCTGATGTACGTACGTTTGGTGTTGCCAGAGACATCATCAATGTTAATGATTTTCCGAGACCCAAATAAAAATAAAACATAGTTCCAGATGACTTCATAGATGGCGCTTAAGCAAAGGCGAGAGGAAAAGTTCCATGCAAAAAGCAAACATTCACGGGATTGGCATGCGATCTTGAAACCCTATTTGCATTAAATCATTCCACCGTTCTGGCTGGTGATTTTAATAGCAAATCCCGCACTTTTAACTCCGTCACCAATAGTACCAACGGCTATATCCTCGAGGACCTTATGGACCGCCTGGACTTCGACGTTGTGCATTCTATTGAACCCACCCATTTCCCGAACGTAGTAGGGCAAAATCCGAGCGTGTTCGACATTGCGCTCCTGAGGAACATCACCCTTAGGGTGTGCTCCATAGAGGTGCATGCAGAGCTCACCTCGGACCACCGCCCGGTACTGATACAAGGACCGTACTAGGACCGACTGACAATGAACGTACGGAGTTCACTAGAACGGTGACGGACTGGACCAAGCTTCACAAAGCTCTGGAAGAGACCTCGTCGCCGTTTCTAGACTCCATTCCCGACCACATTGCGACCCGAGAACAGACAGACAATGCGATCTCGGCGCTTACCAGCCACCTGCAAGCGGTCACTAAAGACTGCTCCAGGGAGGTCACAGCGATGGACCCGAACCATCACTGGGAGCTCCCTGCAGACATGCGGGAACTGATAAACGCCAAGAACCGCGCGACCAGATCTCACGATTGGTACCCCACCGAGGAGTGCCGTTCCGAATTACGCTCTTTACAACGTCAAGTAAAGGCGCGCATGAAGGAACTGCGCGACGAACGGTGGGGCGAAACTCTCGGCGAAATCACTCCCTCGCATACAGCCTACTGGCGTATAGCGAAATCTCTCAAAACGGACCAAGTCTCTAAGACCCCTCCCTAAAACGACCCGACGGCTCCATCGCTTTCGATGATGACGAAAAAGCTGAATGCTTAGCAGACAGCCTGGAGAACCAATGTTCTCCTAGTCGTGAGCCCATCGACCCCGACCACCTTCTCGAGGTGGAATCCTTCGCGAACAATCTTGCCGAGCAAAGATTAGTTCTCCCCCCGACACACCTCTCGCCCCGACATCAGTGGATGAGATCCAAACGATCATCAAGTCGTACAAAATCCGCAAAGCTCCCGGTCCAGACGGGATCTCCACCCGTGTTCTCAAACACCTGCCACAGACTTTGTTGCTCCTTCTGGTCAGCATCTTCAATGCGGCCATGGCCAATTGCGCATTCCCAGACGCCTGGAAATGCGCAACGGTCATCGGTATCCCAAAACCCGGTAAAGACCACAGTCTTCCCGCATCCTTCAGACCAATCAGCCTCCTGAGCGTGCTAGGCAAGCTCTATGGCCGGCTCATAGCCATCCGACTCAAGGACTACGTACAGACAAACGGACTTATCCCTGACGAACAGTTCGGCTTTCGCGAAAAGCACGACTGCGTCCAACAAGTGCACCGCATCACGGAGCACATCCACGAAAACCTTACGGCGAAGCGACCCACGGGGTCAGTCTTCTTCGATGTATCGAACGCATTTGACATGGTCTGGCAGGCAGGCTTGATATTCAAGCTCACTCTCCTGGGAGTGCCAGACGGTCTTGTGAACACCATACAAGACTTTTTGTCGAATCGCACCTTTCGGTACAAAGTTGAAGGCTGCCTCTCGTCGCCACGTCCCATCAAAGCAGGAGTCCCACAGGGCTCCGTGCTATCTCCGACCCTGTACTCTCTGTACACGGCGAACATTCCCAAAACTCCCAATGTTGAGTTAGCCCTTTTCGCCGACGATACGGCCCTCTACACCTCCGACAAGTTCACGGCGAACGTGTCCTCGCGTCTCCAAAAGGCCATCAACGCGCTCGGTATTTGGTTCAGACGGTGGAGAATCGAGGTAAATCCGGAGAAAAGCGCAGCAGTGCTCTTTTCAAAGGATCCCCTCGCTTTGACCCGTCAACAAAACCAGCGCGGAGCACTAACATCGCTCGGCCAGCTCAGTCTCTTCGGCAAGCCCATTCCTTGGGCGAAAAAAGCCAAGTACCTAGGTGTCACACTCGACTCTCGTTTGACGTTTGGACCTCATATCACTAGAGTCAAAAACCGGGCCGCGTTCATTCTGGACCGGCTCTCGTCCGTCATCAGGCATCCCAGAATGTCGCTTAGAAATAAGCTGACACTCTACAAGGCCTGCATCCGTCCCGTCATGTCCTACGCCAGTGTTGTTTTCGCACACGCGGCTCCCTCCAACTTGCGCATGTTGCAAGTAGTCCAAAACAGATTCACACGCCGCGCGACCAGGGCTCCCTGGTACACGCGAAATGTCGATCTGCACAGAGACCTAGAGCTTCCCTCGATGGTCCGCTACTTCAAGGAATGCTCGGAACGCTTTTTCGAGCGCTCCTCCTCCCATCCAAATCCGCTAAACAGGCGCGCAGCCGATTACCGAATTAACACCGCGAATTTCCGCCGATTCCGGCACCGCCGGCCGCGGCACGTCCTTACCGATCCAGACGACCCCATTACGGTTGCTAATCCTCCTTCCGATCACTCTAGAGGTAATAGTAGGGCTCAGGGTAACTCAAACAGACACCGCACTCGCCGGATCGAGTGCGAAGTAGTAGGACCGCTACAACGTTCACACGGTACCGCCCGGCGGCACCAGGACGTTTTTCCCCTCAGGCCCTTCAGGCAAATTGAGCAATATACCGCTCTGCCGCTTTGTGAGTAACGCCCAAAGCCGAGGTTCGTTCCCACCTGGGAGCCCTTTGTGCTGTTACTGTTTCGGCTGTATGGCCCTCGAGGCTGTCGCCATATTTCCTCCGGTGAAGCAGTAAAGGTCGACGTAGCGACCAACTGCAAGTAGGCTTCGATAAAAAAAAAGGGATTGGCATTTAAAAAAAATAAAACGTAGTAAAAAAAACATCTAAAAAGTATCAATACTGTTATTTGTGCAACTGTCAAACTGTTAGGTGATATTTTTTCTGCCTCTGGTTGACAAGAAAAAGCGCACCATATAGGTTCAGCCATTATGACTACTCGGCTTTCTTAAAACGCTATCTGCTGAGACTTTTTTATACTGATTTTTTTTTCTTAATTTAGCTATCAGAAAATCGCTCACTGTGAGGTGATTTTTTTTCTGCCTCTGGCTGACAAGGAAAAGCGCAAAATATCTCTACAGGCTCTATTACAAAACGCCTTCTACTAAGATTTTTTTAAATTTGATAAATAGTACCTTGTCTTGTCCATGTCCCTATCATTATTCTGGAATACGAGTAGAATAAATGTGACTCAACCAAGACAATTTTTTTATTTGATGTTATAAACTCAAACATAAAATTTAAAAATGAAGTCAGTTTTTACAACTACGCAAATACTAAAAATAGAGCCAAGTTAAAAATATTTCTAACAATAAATTATTATTTAATAAAATATAAATATCGATATAAAATTGCCTTTGTTTTTAAATATTTAATTTATAAAGTACTTCTGGGATTATCTTAATTTGTAAATATTGATTTCCTAGAAAAACTTCTAAACTAATTAATGATAATAAATAATTAACTATTAATACCCAATCGCCTTGCTTGTGTATAAAAAAACTTGTTTTGAACTCTACTCTTAATTAAATTTCTAATACATATAAATACCACGGCACATTATCATGACCTCATTTCAAGGTTATGAATGCTTTTGATATTGATTGAATCTGTAATATTATTTGTTTCTAAAATTTACATACCTACATATTTGACACAAATATTTCACATACTATTAACCTTCCTTGCAGAATGGTATTTCTACATTCTACATGTTGGTTTTGTAACACTGCTGTGATAATCTGACAATGTGACAATCTGACAATGCTATAGAATTAGATAGACCACAGATTGCCACAGATTATTGACAAAGTACCAGTGATAACGTACTGATAACAACATTTGTAATAGGTATTATACCACGTGGTTTCGTATCTAAGCATACATGGTGCCAAGGGTGCTTAACCTCCTCTCTGTCTGATTCCTTATTCTCACGACAGATGTCGCTGTCTTGTTTACGCGGAACCTGTATCGCGCTATGGAGATTTTTTCGCTCAGAACGAGGTCTCCGCGGCGACGAGTCAACGGCAAGACCTTACTTCATAGGATCATTTCTATAGTAAGCTCTTCGCATAGACGCTCGCAATACGCGGGGCCTCACTAATCATGATGAGGAGACGTGGCGCGGTGTCCTGAGCGTGAGGCGGGCGGTGGTGGCTCACCATCAGCCCTCGATGATCGTTCGCTCCCCCCGGGGAGAGTGGGATACTGTCGCTTTCTGAGTGGTTATTTTTGAGACATTTTTAGATTTGAAAAACAGAATTAGATAATTCTTAGTAAAAATAAGATTGTGGTATTTTTAGTCAAGTTAATAGAAAAACCCATCTACCATTTTTTTATTAATTCAATTCAATATCAATTGATTTTCATTTCATAAAATTATTAAAAACATAAATGATGAAATCTATAATATTGCAATTTTTGAACTGTGATAAATAATGTTAGTAGCAGTAAGTAGGTTCTTTTTTTATTTTATATTATTATTTTGTTACTTTGGTAAAATAAAACGTGAAAAATATTGCCAAGTTTCGTATTCGTATTTTGAAATTCCTATTAAATGTTAATTATTAATAATTTTGAAACTTGTATGTACTCTACTTAGCCGAAAAGCTGAATAAATATTTAAAAAAACTGGCTTTTGCCCTCGGCTTCGCCCTTGTGAAGAATGGTTCAGTAGATAAAAGCGTGAAGAGGTAACAAACAAACTCACTTTGGCATTTATGAGATAATATTAGTTGGTAATCATTTATTTATTTAACTTTTATTGTACAAACACAATGTATTGCACAATAGGTGGACTTAATGCAGAAGCATTATCTAACAGTCGACCTTTGGGGTAAACAGAGAACTTAAGTGGGTCTAATAAAGGAATTGTTGGAGATGAGAGGGGGGGACAAAAATAGGAGTAACATAAAATATATAATAATACATAATTATACATATATATATATAAACTATACATATCATATCATATTTAGTTACTAGTAGTTGTTACGCGGCTCCGCCCGCGGCAAAATATTTTATGTGTTTTCCATACAAATGTTGATCCCCAAAAGTAGCTAATGTTTGACCGTGGTTTGACCCCAGAGGTCTTCAACTATATCCATACCAAATTTTATGAAAATCAGTCCAGGGGTTTAGCTGTGAAAGCGTAACAGACAGACCGATCGACTTTCACATTTATAAATATTAAGTATAAGTATGCATAGTATGGATTCCACTGTTGTAGTCACGAAGGGCGCACGTGGTACACGAGCCACCGCGGCCGCCTGTGGATCGCGTCCACCGCCAAGCCGCCCGACCATGACGTCATCAGGGCCATAGAGAACCAATACAGGGTGCTTTATCCAGGTAATTTACCTAGTAGAATAGGAGATAATAGATATCATCTATATTAAATTAACATTTTTTTCAAAGGTATACTTTAAAGCTCTCTTGAAAAATTTGCCTACAATCTCTTTAGTAAAAAATAATGTGATATCCTACGTAGAAATTATACATAGCTTTTGCCCGCGGCTTCGCCCTTGTGAATTTCCCACAGGAACAGTGTTTTTCCTCGGGTTGAAGGTACCCTATATCCTTCTCAGTACTTCTAACTATATGTTATTTATTCAAAATTTTAGGAAGATTGGTTCAGTAGATGCGTGAAGAGGTCACAAACAAACTCATTTTCGCATCTATAATATTAATTAGGATAGGATTTGGATAATTAGGATTATTCATACATTGCTTCTTTTGATGATGTGTAAAAGTATTGATGTGTATTTTTTTCAGAAAAGCAACTGAAATTTCCGTCATTTTACCCCACGGGCTGTCTGCTTGGCTGCGTCAGTGTCGATGATTGTTTGAGTCAAGAGGAGTATGAGAAAAAGTAGGTAAAATTCGTTTTATACAAGGTGTAACGGAAAGGGTATTACTATACAAAGTGGAAAGATTCGTTACCATGGGTAGATCCTTTATGTGAAGTTTCAGATTATTTCCAGCACTTTTAAAAAGGAGTGTTAAAAAATTAAATGATAAAACGAAATCTTTGCCATGTAAACAAACACTGCACATCACTATTCAGGATATTTCAATGTCAAGGTTGCCTTTGCACTGCTCACACACATATCACAACACAAATTATTTCACCTTCTCGGTTACTATGAAAACCTGGTACTTTGAGCAGTATTCGCTTTCGTCACCTTTTGACAGTTTATACCAATGTTGTCACAAAGAAAACGCCTACACGAGCAGAGCGGCTCAGCACGGCAGCGGCGAGAATTTTTCAATTTTACCATACTAATCATTGTAAAAAAACAATTGGCAAGTCGCTTTTCAGTGTTTTCATCATGTTTTTAATTAGAAATCAAATAACTCGCATAAATATTTTTCACTTTGACAAGTCAACAACTCAGGCTAATAGTGACAGTTACTTTTCAACCGACTTCCCAAAAAAAGGAGGAGGTTATATGTTTCGATGTATGTATGTTTTATTTTAATGTATGTTCTTAATATTGATGCTGTCCTGCCAGGTACATTTTTAGAAAAAGTCCAGTCCCGTCTTTTATTAGCCAAACTCACACCACCTTTTTGATTCTGCCGTCCTAGTACAAAATAAGTATCCTACATAGAGCAACACGGACCTCCACGAAGTCGGTGTTGCTGATAAATAGGATATTTTTCCGATTGAACCTCCCATTGTTCCATGGATCCCTTGTATTAAACCAATGTTTACCTTTAATTTTATTGTCATGTTCCATGAAGATGATATTTTTTAAATTTAATTTTTGACCATACTAGGATCACATATTAGCCTAACAAGGTAGAAGCGACGCCTTATTCAGAGTCCATTTGAAAATTTTGTCAAACCCTTTTTTTATCTTGTCAGAATGTCAATCTTCAGACATACAGACATTTGCAAAAAAAGAGTGTGGAACCTCTTTCGCAAATTCTAATTTATTACAATACCAGGCTACCAATCAAGGAAGTGTGATTTAATTTTGATGGGTCTCTAATGATTGTCATAAAAATATTTGTAATAATATAGTTCGAAATAATGTTTTTTCATATAATCATAATTAATATAAATTAAAATAATATTTTTATAATTTTTTTAACATAATTGTTTTGTAATAAATACAAATTATCATAAACATAAATAATCATAATATAATTTAATCATAATAGTAATACTCATAATGTACAGAGAAAAGAGAACTCATAATGTACGGATGCACTCAGAAAAAAAGGTAAGAATTGTTAAGTTTTTGTTTTTTTGTAGTTTATGTTCGCGGCTTAGGGGTGGCCCAAGGGCCACCCCCGCCGCACCCTAACCTATACTAGGGTTTGTGTCAACTTAATGTGAAATAGGTATAATCAAATTTTACATAATGTCTTCAAATGTCATCAACAAAATAAAAGACGAACAAAATAAAAAAGAAAATATGTTTATGACAATAACAATTATGACAAATCCATTATGATAAACCATTTTGTGCAGAGCAACTACGCTCTGCTGCCAGAAAATGTGCGCAGAGCGAATCCGGACAAACGAAGCGGCGGGAAGAATTCTGTACCGGAACTTCACCGGGAAAAAATCTACCGGTAAAATTAAGTACCGGGAAAAAATCTCCACGCGACACCACGCTTGTCCGACTAGAATCTAACTTAAGCTATACGCAGTCTGCTACCACCGTAGCTTATGAAGGGAGCTACAGGGCCCTATATGATAACCTAACCTATAAATTAACTAGAATTGAACACTTACCAAACTAAATCTTCTTTCTCTTCGGATCCAAACTTGAGTGTCTTCGGGAAGGGGGAATTCCTAATTACCCTACCTAACCCTTGAGATCTCAATTCCCCATAACAACTAAATAGATTTCTTCCCGTAGTTTCACTCGGGAACAGCCAGATGTGAACAGCCAGCCACGTTTCACCTCTCACAAGAAAAAGTCACAATAACAGAGTTTTTCACAAACACAAATTCAATAGTTATTTAACAAACAGGAAATTCACAATTATCACTCAAACTAAACAACAAGCAAAAGACGCGAGACCGCTCCGCGTATTAAAATCAAACCGATATCGCCCTGGACAATGCAATGGCGGACTACACACGCGACGCCATCCACGCTAGCAGTGTGAGAACCCCGAACGCCCTCTGGCGGCAGCAATGCGAAACGCCTGCGTTTAGTTTTACCCAATATATTACAAACATCCCCCCGTCCCGGTCTGAGAAGCAGACCGCTAGCTTACTCTACGGGAAGGCGGGCGAGAGAGGTCACACCTCTCCTTAAAATCGAACCGTCGACCAACACCTCAGCCACACGCGGAGTGCCATCTCCGCCAAGAATCAAACGTAATATGCGAGCTCGTCGCCAAAGCAATGAGGGCAAATTTGCCTCTTTTAACAATACTAAATCACCCTCCCTGGGAGGCTCAGTCCTGTCTGTCCACTTCACTCTTTGCTCCAGCAAATGCAAATATTCAAGCGACCAGCGACGCCAAAAGTCCTGGCTCATTTGCTGCAACATTTGAAAACGCGACAACCGATATACGCGTTCATCCTTCCACGGGTATTCGGGCAGGGCATTCAACGGCCCTCCCACCAAAAAATGACCAGGGGTGAGAGCTTCCAAGTCATTTGGATCTGGAGATAGCGGACAGAGAGGACGAGAGTTGAGGACCGCCTCAACTTTACAAAACACTGTGGCCAGCTCTTCAAAAGTTAGAGCCGTTTCTCCGATAATGCGGCGGAGGTGGGTCTTTGCGGATTTCACAGCCGCTTCAAAAATCCCTCCCCAATGGGGGCAACTTGGGGGACTAAACTTCCAGGTTATTCCCCTTTGGGCAGCAATTTGACTTAAACTAGTACAATTTTTATCAATAAACACAGAAACATCCTTAAGATAATTTACAGTTCCCTTATAGTTTGTGCCATTATCAGACCTAACAAGGGAAGGTAGACCTCGACGCGAAACAAAGCGATCCAACGCGGCGACGAAGGCCTCCGTAGTCAGAGCCGATACCACCTCCAAATGGACAGCCTTGGTGGCCAAACAAACAAATACACACAAATAGCCCTTCACAATACGGGCATTACGAAAGGGAGAAGCCTTGATCGAAAAGGGACCGGCAAAATCGGTTCCAACGCCGTCAAACGGTCTCGAAGGTCGGATTCGATCAGCGGGCAAATCACCCATCTGTGGTTGCATCGTGGATGCCTTCAACCTATAACATGCAATACATCGAAACAGGACACTACGGATTGCTCTTCGGGCAGACAAAATCCAAAACTCGCGTTGCAAAATAGCCAACAAAGCATTGCACCCAGCATGGGCGTTACGAATGTGTCGATCAGACACCAAAAGCTGCACCAAGGGTCCGCCCTTGGGCAACAACAGAGGATGGCGAGTCTCATATGGAAGATCCGCCTTCCGGAGCCTGCCTCCAACCCGAAGAAGCCCATCCGAGTCGATGTACGGGTTCAAACGAGCGACCGCGCCCTTCAACTTAGCGCGTCCGTCGCGCAAAATACGAAGCTCTGACTCAAACCGTCCGGTCTGCACGACACGGACCCAATGCAACAATGCGCTCCGGCGCTCTTCTGCACCTGCAATCGGCTCCAACCGCTTTGCCTGTGGGTTTCTACAATTATGTATGAAACGCTTAATCCAACTGGTAACACCCAGAAGCTTATCCAAGCTACTATACCGAGCAAGTAGCCAATCCGGCTCCGACGTCGTCTCAGCGACTACAGCATGTACACGGAGCCCAGTCAAACTCAAAGAAGTAACATCTGTCTGACAGACAGGCCAAGATGTTTCTGATCCCATCAGCCACTCTGGACCCCACCAGAGCGGGTGTGACACCAATTCTGGTGCCGTACAACCTCGGGAAGCACAGTCCGCTGGGTTAAGCTCTCCCGGCACATGTCTCCATGTTATATCAATTCCGATATTCTGGATTTGGGAAACCCTGTTTCCAACAAAAACCTCATAGGTATGTGGGGCCGCGCGCAACCATGCAAGCGCGACCTGGCTATCCGACCAGGCGAAGATGTCTCGTATCTCGACCGTGGCCGCCAGCTCACTGGCAACGTGATGCAACAATTTAGAGAGAAGGTGAGCTCCACTCAACTCAAGCTTGGGAATAGTCAGCCTAGTCCTGATGGGGGCGACCTTGCTCTTCCCTAACAAAAGCGAGACATTGACCCGGCCATCGGCGTCAACTGTCCGCATATAGACTGACGCGGCGTAGCCTCGCTCCGACGCGTCACAAAAGCCATGCAGGCTGGCTCGACATTTCCCGGGGGGCAATATTCGACGAGGCAAGGCAATCCGATTGACTTCCTTAATCGATGAAAACAACTCGAGCCAATCATCCAATGGAGAGCCAAACAGCGGCTCGTCCCACGAGACGCCCAAAGTCCAAAGTCTCTGAAGAAGACACTTTGCAGAGAATATCACTGGACTGATCCAACCGCTTGGATCAAACATACGGGCTATTACGGACAACACCGTTCTCTTAGTCCAGACCTTTGGTATTTCCAAGTCCACTTGGAATGTAAAAATATCGGTTAGCGGCTGGTACTGCATGCCCAGCACCGCTATCCTGTTGGGATCATCCACATCTTCAAACAGGTGAGGGTTCTGTTGGTGATCCTCCGGGATCCCTTCTAGAACTTTAGGCTCATTAGACAACCACTTACGTAGCTCGTAGCCACCTGTCTTCAATATTTCAATCAATTCATCCCGCAGTAGGAGGGCCTCCTCAATACTTTGGGCTCCGGTGCACACGTCATCTACATACAAGTCACGTGACAGCACGGAAGCCCCACGGGGAAAGCGGATCCGTTCCCGCTCTGCCAATTCAAGCAATGATCTGATGGCGATATAGGGACTAGATTTCAAACCATACGTGTTTGTGTTGAGTTCATACACCGTCACAGGATCCTCAGGGCGCTCACGCCAGAGTATCAACTGGAATCGCCTGTCCTCAGGATGTATGACTGTCTGGCGGAACATCATCCGGATGTCCGCACCAAAAACCACTTGATGTCTTCTAAAGTTCAAGATGATGTCAATTATGTCCCTATGCAATTTGGGACCTGAATGCAAACATAGATTCAACGAAACTCCGTTCGAAGTGGGTGCGGACCCATCAAAGACAGTCCGCAACTTGCCCGTTGAGGCCTTCACCACCGCGTGGTGGGGCAAAAAATAATGCTCAGTTGAGCTCCAATCAACTCGAGCCGGAGACATGTGACCCAAATCCTCGTACTCGCGCATAAATTCAATATATTTATCGCGAAGTACGTGGTCACGCTGCATACGTCGCTCCATGGACAGCAGTCGTTTCTCCGCAAGCGCCCTACTTTGCCCTAGGCTAGGACGAGAGGCAACAAAGGGTAACCTAGTTACAAACCGACCGGAGGGCAACCTCACCGTGGTCGATCGAAAAAGGGCTTCGCACTCAGCGTGTTCCGGATCCATCCTGGAACTCATAGGTGGCTCCTCCACCTCCCAAAACCTTTGCATGGTCTTGGCCAAGGACGCAGATGCGACAACCGGTGGCTCCTCCGCGGTGCCATTATCAAACACAGGGCCCATCAGGGCGAAACCAAAGATAGTAGACACTGCCATCAGTGAAGACGAACCCAGAGCTTTCTGGGTACCCAACAAAATCCAACCCAATACGTCCGAGCCCAGGAGCAAGTCCACTGGGCCGGGATGAAAGACAAAGGGGTCGGCCAAATCCAGACCCGAAACCAAAGACAACACACCCGGCGGTATGTCTGTCGAGGGGTGCCAACCCGCAATGGTATCCATTACCATAGCCGAAGTCGTGATCCTCATTGTGGAGGACTTCAGCGAAGAAAAGGTGACAAGTGTCTGGCCCGTCAGACACTTCACTTGTATGCCACCAACTCCAAGAAGTGGCACAGGCGAATCTTCCACGACTAAACCTAACTGGCGTGCCACTCGAGTGGTAACCAAACTGCTTTGAGCCCCTGAGTCCAACAGAGCTCTCAAATTAATGGCTTCTCCCCCACGACCCCATACGCGGACCACCGCGGTAGGGAGCAGAACCGTCCGCGGCTCTGTCCCAGCAAGGGAGCAAGCTAGTTACGGGCTCCCCACTCTCTCCAAACCAGGGGCGCGCCACTGACCCGGATAATATGGCGGGCGAGTGCACATCCCCATCTGAGGGGGGCATAACCCGCGGCCCGGCCATACATATGGTACGGCGGGTGGTACTCCAGCCGTGGGTACTCGTGCAGCGGCGGAGAAAACCGCTGCGGCTGCATGTGTTGGGTATTGGTAACCCGCGTGGAGGGAGTGTCCCCACTCTCACGTCCGATCTAGGGCCCCCGCCCATGGGGGCCTTATCCGGGGCCTGGCCAGCCACATACTGGCCATGACCTTGAGGCGCGTGGTCCCGGTCCGCCAAGACCCGCGCAGGTACGCGACCCCCCTCCCGAGGGGGGTGCGACGAGCGAAGCCGCGTCCTTCTTCCAAAGGTGGAGGGCTTCGCGCAGGAGCGCCCCCGCCCATAGGGGACCCCTGCCTCAACATCCGGGTGCCATCCCCGTTCCGGTTCATGCAGAGCATCACGTGGTGCAGCCCACGGCATGCACTGCATGGTATGGCACTGGGACAGTCACGTGCATAGTGACCGCCCAAACAATAAAAGCAAAGTTCATGCCGCTTTGCCATGCGGCGCCTATCTTGTACTGGCAGTCTCTGCCAGTCCCTGCATTGCAGCAGGCTGTGGCCCATCCGACCACATTGCAGGCAGTCCGCGTCCCTCGCGACTGCTGCCGTGTGTGCAACCCGCACACCAGCTCCACGCGGTGGCGGTTGCCGTCCCTGTTGGGGCTTACCTCTCCATGAGGGTTCCAAGGGCCTACGTTCAGGCGCTCTGGATGGCGCTGAGTCCGTCATGGTATTCTCAGCGGCCCGTGCCTCAAACTCCAAAAACTTCACCAAGTCAGTGAATGTTGGTAGGGTGGTGCTGTCCCGTTCCGCATTCTCGCGCTCAAATCGCGAGCGGATGTCATTGGGTAATTTGCCCAATACAATGTGCACCAGCAAAAAGGACCATTGGTCCACCGGCAGCCCCAGTGTGCGGAGCGCGTTACAGGCCACTGTAACGGGCGTGAGCAACTGCAGGCGCAACTGTGCCCTGTTGGCCACCTTGGGCAGGGCCATCAACTGTGCGGCGTGCGCATCCGCTAACAAACGTAAATTTTGGTAGCGGGAGTTCAATAACTCCCAAGCCGTATCGTACTGGTCGTCCTCCACCCGGAGGTGCTGGATGAGCGACCGCGCTTCACCCTCAAGAGTGGAGAGGAGGTAGGCCATCTTCTGGGCCTTCGACAAATCCTGTCGTGCTACGACCAGGGACTCAAACATATTTTTATATGCTACCCACTCCTCCATCCTACCCCCAAAGTGGGACAGCTGAAGGGTGGGGAGCCGACCAGTAACCGCTGGTCCTTCCTGTCTAACAGGTGTGCGAGGGGCTGGTCCGCCAGCCTGTCTCGCCCTTATTGCGGTCACCGCCTCCGCGATATCATCGTGCAGACTCAGGATCTGGTCCATGTCCGCCATGTGACCTGCGTAGGCCTCCGGGGTAAGATCGGCTTCGGTAAGCGCCGCCATGGCCGCTTCCGCGCTAATCAATCGTGAGTGGAGGTGATCCGCTCTTAGCAGTATGGCGCCCTCCCTGTCCTTCCGGGACAGGAGTCCTCCGGCCGTCACAAACCATCTCAATTCGTTGGCGAGTGTCGCCTTAGGATTGGGGACCTTCGCCATCGCGTCAAGTCACAAACAAAAAATAACAAAAGGTAAATAAAAAACAACAAAATCAAGCAACTACACGAAGAACCGCGGTAGGTATGAGAATGGCACAAACCCGGAACGCACGGTACAAACCGCAAACAAATACAAAAAAGGTTACAAATATTCTTATACAAACAAACTAAGAAAAATCTAATAATTTTTACAAACAATTAATTATTTTTTACAAACGAACAAATAGAGGGTAGATAAACTACGCTCTGCTACCAGAAAATGTGCAGAGCAACTACGCTCTGCTGCCAGAAAATGTGCGCAGAGCGAATCCGGACAAACGAAGCGGCGCACAAAGCGAAATATTCGCAATCTAGCCGGACAAAATTATATTTTTCACTTGTCACCTAGAAGTCAAATAGCTGTTTACATATAAAGTAGACATATCCTATCACAAGACACTAATATTCATTTTTAGGTAGAGGCGCTCAATAATAAGAAATAAGTCTGAACATATGGGTACTCGCATTATGACGATTAATTGTTTTAAGCGACCGCACCATTCCTTTGAGTTGTGTACGTAAGTTAGCAGTGATTGTGAGTTGTAATTGTGATTTTTGAGTCATCAAGGTGAGTATAAATACTTTTCTTTAATATTATTTTCTTAAACATTGTTGTGAGTATCATTAGACAAGAGGTAATTATACAGTAAAAAAAATAAAGAAAAATGTGTTTGTACTTTAGTTTTAGTATATTATATCGACGTATACCAATCTCGTATTACATTATTTTGGAAGACTAACATGCTGGCTTTACGATCAAAGTGTATTTACTGGCGCATTCATGCGACACTCATACAAGTTTTATTTTTTTTCAGTATCACTACGTCGATTTCACGTCGAGAGTTATTCGACATTTGGTGAGCTAATTCAAAAGAAACAAGACTAGATGCTTTAATACGCTATATTTTGCAATCATTTGGTGTTCCGTCTTTTACGGAAGATACCACGAAAAAATTGATAGTTAAAATCAGGAGCATCTGTCACAAAATCGAGCAAAAATCGAGGAGACACTAACATTGTTTTTAAAAGCAAACTCTACGTGATTGGAAGATAAAATATTATTTCCTGATTTTGTCACAACAGCTATCGAAGTTGATTTACTACATGAAATGAGGAGGGCCCGGAAGACCAAAAAAAGACTTTAGATGCTCCAGTCTTAAGAACAAAATACGACGAATTCGACATCTACTGGTTTCATCAAGGAGGAGTTATCAATGGTGACTGAAATAAAGCTTAGCAATGAGGGGCAGAGATTCGGCAGCAATCGTGAAAGAGCTTTCTCTCGCTTCACCTAAAAGAGGTACCTGTGTTTAAAAAGCGCGGAAAAGTTTGGCATGTCCTAAAAAGGCGGAAGATCAAGTTTTCTCACTAATGATCGGTGCCAATCTGTTGACACATCAATATAATGTGATACGAGACTAAGCAAATAAAATTAATAAATATGTAATTGTAACTGAGTGAAGTGTAATTTTAAACAAGTTATTTTATTTTGTTGTATTACTATTCAATTCTTTTTCAATTACAAAATATCTCAATAATCAGTCATCATCATAATTTTTATGTTGCCTTTCCTAACAATAGGTACATATAATAATACAGTAACTGGTCTGTGTCTGTACATAGGAAATATTTACGTAGAAATACTATAAAGGGATTTTTATAGGGCCAATAGAAACCAAAATCTTTTTCAATTTTTGTCTGTTTGTCAGTTTTTATGTTTATTCGCAAAAACTACTGGACTAAATTTGATGTAGTTTTCACTGTAGTATTATAGAAGGCCTAACTTAAAATCTGGCGTTGGTTTCATTTTGATTCGTCGTCGCTTAGAACTTGAGATATTAACTTCAGTAAATTGCGCGTGGACGAAGTCGCGGGAAAAAGCTAGTTGTACATAATAGACGTTTAAAATCTTGGCACAGTGTCTTTATATTCCATCCTAGAGCACGCCATTTCATATTTAATGGGTATTATAATTTTGTCCAGCTAGATTTCAAAAATATCACACTGTGCGGCGGGAAGAATTCTGTACCGGAACTTCACCGGGAAAAAATCTACCGGTAAAATTAAGTACCGGGAAAAAATCTCCACGCGACACCACGCTTGTCCGACTAGAATCTAACTTAAGCTATACGCAGTCTGCTACCACCGTAGCTTATGAAGGGAGCTACAGGGCCCTATATGATAACCTAACCTATAAATTAACTAGAATTGAACACTTACCAAACTAAATCTTCTTTCTCTTCGGATCCAAACTTGAGTGTCTTCGGGAAGGGGGAATTCCTAATTACCCTACCTAACCCTTGAGATCTCAATTCCCCATAACAACTAAATAGATTTCTTCCCGTAGTTTCACTCGGGAACAGCCAGATGTGAACAGCCAGCCACGTTTCACCTCTCACAAGAAAAAGTCACAATAACAGAGTTTTTCACAAACACAAATTCAATAGTTATTTAACAAACAGGAAATTCACAATTATCACTCAAACTAAACAACAAGCAAAAGACGCGAGACCGCTCCGCGTATTAAAATCAAACCGATATCGCCCTGGACAATGCAATGGCGGACTACACACGCGACGCCATCCACGCTAGCAGTGTGAGAACCCCGAACGCCCTCTGGCGGCAGCAATGCGAAACGCCTGCGTTTAGTTTTACCCAATATATTACAAACACATTTTATAAAAAAAATCTGTATGACAATCTATGATTATGACTAAACAAATATTATTACAATAAATATTATTTGAATAAAATATTATGATAAAAAAATTATGAGAAAGGCTTTATGACAAACCATATTATGATTATTAACCTTATGAGAAATGAAAGGATCCCAATTTTGATAGTTGTAGATGATTGACCTTGAATTCAAACAGCTGTTTACTGTCATAGTGGTGAATAGTGTTGTGCCAATTCAAATTGGAAAAATGTGTGCCTGTATGGTTTTCTTAAAATTAAAAATTAAATCATAAACATACAAGACTAAAAATGTCTGGAACTAGTTTAAAACCATTATCACAGTTAGCACAATCGATATGGATATCCATATCGATTGTGCTAACTGTGATAAAAAATCCGTTTAGTGCTATACAATACCTTTATAGGTATTCCGTTACACCTTGTATAGCACGAAACGGTGATTAAATTTTTGGACAAAATCCGAGAATTACTAAATGTCTTGTAAACTGGAATATTTCATTATTTGACCTTAGCGTCTCTATTTCATGAGTTTAATGCGAATCCATCCATACAAATAAATAAAATTGGAGTGTCGATCTATAATTTTGCAAAGGACTTTGGGCGGAATCGTCCCCACCCACCAACAGAAATGAAACATAGGTCAATCGACACATCTTGGCAAGCTGATATTTTATTACTATGATGTCGTTGCCCAAATGCATGGGGTTTTCATGGTATCGAACGTTTTACAAATATTTATCCCATCCATTTTTATATTGATGTTATTATATATTGTTGTTATATTTTTTATTTTTATTTTTATTTTTTCAACTCAATCTGTGTGATTTGTCCGTATATATATATATATATATATATATGGAGCCCAAATATTTTTACAAAATGTTGTTTTTTTTTAATTAACCCCACTGATTTATGAACGTAATAGGATTTTAATGAAATATTAGATAATTTAGGAACACTTTGGCATCAGTTTCATTTGTGTTAGTAGATCCCATACATTTTTATATGGAGCCCAAATATTTTTGCAAAATGTAATTTTTTTAATTAACCCCACTGATTTACGAAAGAAATAGGATTTTAATGAAATGGTAGATACTTTAGGGAACTCTTTGGCATCAGTTTCATTTGTGTTGGTAGATCCCATACATTTTTATATGGAGCCCAATTATTTTTACAAAACTTTTTTTTTAAATTAACCCCACTGATTTATGAAAAAAAAAATATTTTAATGAAATAATAGACATTTTAGGAACACTTTGGCATCAGTCCCATTTGTGTTGGTGGGTGGGGACGGAGCCCATACAGCCCTATGTCCTTTTTTGATGGCATTTTCGTTAAAGATTGGCACATAGAATAGTTTTTATCCCGGAAATATTAAGGGTTCGTTCGTGAAACTTAAAAAAACCACAAAAAAATAACGCGGGCGAATCCGCGGGAAAAAGCTAGTGTTTGTATGTAACTTGGCTCTATGTTTTTAATAATATATTTTTATATTTTACCTAAAGGTATCCGGATGGCGAAAGTGACAGCCCTTACGTGTTCATATGCTCGAACCCTATCAGTTTGAGGCTGCGCTTCCCGATCCAAGGGCAACACAAGATATGTAAGTACTTACCTATAAATAAATAAAAAAATAAAATCACTTTATTTCAGGTAACTTAAAGTGTAGAAAAAGAAAATAAATTAAGGGCCCCGGTAATCATTAGAGAGGAGAGGTATATTTTAACAACCAATAGAATTTAGTTATTTAAAATTGGAATTTCGTTAATGAGATCCTATTGGTTGTTGAAATACATTTCTTTAAACCTCTCTGGTTTGGAGGAGATTTAGCACGACTATCCCTACATACATATATATCCATACTATCCATACTAATATTATAAATGCGAAAGTTTGGATGTGAGTTTGTGAGTTTGTGAATTTGTGAGTTTGTGAATTTGTGAGTTTGTGAGGATGTTTGTCACTCAATCACGCAAAATCTACTGGACGGATTTCGATGAAATTTGGTACAGAGGTAGATAATGACCTGGAATAGCACATAGGCTACTTTTTATCCCGGGAAAAAGCACTGTTCCCGTGGGAAATTCACGCGGGCGAAGCCGCGGGCAAAAGCTAGTATATTATAAAATAAAGTCCCCCACCGCGTCTGTCTGTTATAACTCAAAAACTACTGAACGGATTTTCATGCGGTTTTCACCAATGGACGGGGTGCGTCATGAGTTAGTAATACATACACCCTGTGGTGTCAGATTCTAAACCGCCCTTAGAGTGTCTTGATTGATTATGTTTATGTTTGTATTTTAATTACGTATATTCCGCAACACGTATAACTGCTGAGCTGATTTCATGATTTTGTTTCAGACTCTTTGGATAAAACTATTCACCAGGCGGCCATGAAATGTATCCAGAAAATGTCCAAGGTAATGCCTACTGAAGAAGTGACCGCAGGGTAACAATTATTGTAACAATTTGTTTAAGTTTCAATAAAAGCGGGTTAAAAATACAACGTGTTTTGTTAAGAAATGGTTTATTTACAAATCTATCAACTAACTAATATAAATAATAAGTATCTCTTCATACCATTGACACACAAAGCTAAGCAACACACACACGCAAACCAATATATAATCTTAACTACTGTGTACAGCATACCCACACATACATGATTTCACAGGAAAATTACGTTCTATCATTTTAGAAATCATAGCGCAATGAGATACGTAAGTGAAATATTTGTATAAATAAATATGTCTGATTCATCACTTTTATTATTTGGTATATAAATGCAAAATATCAAATTTAAGAAAATTAAAAAAAAGTGACGAATCCAGACCAAGAGAGATTTGTGCAGTCATAAAGTACTTACGCAACTTAAGATAAAGTACTTTGGCAGACGGAAAGAATTTGGTTCGGACACTTAATTAATATAGGAACGTTACGATTCCTTCTTTTGGTTCAACTGTGGAAAAAACGCCTCGATGGGCAGAATCGGGTCATCTGTGGCTATCGTGAAGTAGTTCGGTATCCTTCTGCTATTTGAAGAAACAGTTTTGAACATACCCGGTGTGTTGTAGTCCTTACTCGCTGCTAACGTCAGATCGGACACCCGTTTGGAATGCTCAAATATGTGCTCTGTGTGATGGTCTTGGTGTTTTTTATCAGCTATCTTCATTATAGCGCTCTCGGATCGCGTTCTTTCTGATGTGTATGCGTTCTTGTCATAATGTATTGTGGTTTCAGTGACAGGCACATCTTGTGTTTCTTCTGCGCTGGAGTCCTTTATTTTCTTCCTAAGAGGGCGCTTGCTATGGACAGCAGTGGGAGTAGTTTCTGTATACTCTTCCGTTGGTTTGGGGCGGCGTTGACCGTTTCTTATACGCGCGGATATTTTTTGTGTAACTGCTTCGGTAGTTTCTACTGTTGGTCTAGTTCTCTGTGGTCTGACCGAGTGTATCTCTTTCTCAATTTGATCATTGTTTTCCGAATTATTCCCAGACTTGTGACGCGGATCTTTAGGCATGAATTTCTTTCTCTCAGTAGTTACTTCAACGTCAGTGTTGAAATAGTTGTCTGTGTTCGGGACCCTTCTCTGCGGGAATCTTAATTTTGTTGAGGATTCTGCTTTCTCAGTTGTACTTGTGGTCGAATTAAGCCTATTTCTGTAATCTTTGACGCTAAATTTAGGCCGGTTGAATTTGTTCTTGAGTCTAGGTCTTTGTACTCTCCCTGGTGTTTCTCCGCGGCCGGTAGTAGTGGCTTCGCTTGGTGCATCGGTATCTCTAACAGATTCTGTTGTCGTTTCTAACTTGGCTTCAATAGGTTTGACATCTTTGTGGAATGCAAAGGCCGGAGCTTGGTCCGCTTCGTCACGGACTGTCGTTTCGCTCAAGTTTACTGCGACGTCACTTGTTGGCGTGTCCTTCTCGTCTTGCTTGTGAGAATAGTCTGGTGTTTCACTAGATCTATACTCGTATGCTTGCGATAGCTTAGAGTACGAGGGACGATTGGCTATTTTCATTATTGGCGAATCATTGCTTGTTTCCGAGTCTCTGTACACTTGAGTTGTAGTTTCTAGTCTTTCTGTAGTTGTAGTGAAAGGCCGACGAACGAGTTTCTTTTTGACTAGCGTGGGTATCGTTGGTGAGATTGTCGGCAACGCACTGGTCGTCAGGTCAGTTGTGACGCTTGCTGTTGTCAAATTGGGTTGACCTTTAAGTTTGAAAGGCCTGATTCGAGGTTTGATTGTGTGAATTTCTTCGGGTTCAGTGGTTTGTAGGAACGACGCCTCTGTCGTCGTTTGGTAATATTTCCTTGTGGTAGTGCTGGTATTGTTACTGATGTTGGCTAGCGGAGGACGACGCCTTCTGTTCTTATTCCTCTTGCGAATCCTATCTTTATCCAGTGGGTCTTGAGAGAGAGGTCGTTTGAAATGCTTATTAGGAGGCAGCGTCGGCAGGGCTTCTGTTGGGGTTTCATTGTTTCTGTCGTTGGTGATGTCGAAGTGAGTTGTAGTTACTTCAATATTAGGAGCGTCGGTGGGATTTTTCGTTCGTCTTGTTGTTAATTGGTCTGTATCGTACGATGTAGTGGACACCTTATAGTAGTAGTCTTTCAGCTTGTGCTTACCGATAGGCTCGAAGTCATCGCCCAGAGGCCGCCTGCTTTGAGATTCGACTTGGCCGTCGTAGTTCAAAGAGTTCTGGTATCCCTTCTCGCCCTCGGTTACGATGGCGTACTCTTCGGGAAGGTCGGGTATGGCCGTCGAGGTCGGGTTGCCGTAGATGCTATCAAGATATTGCTTGGTCACCGATTGCTCTGTGGATTTCGGGTTGTCGTGGGGTTGGTAGGTCCACGCTTGAGGTGAAGAGTGTGTTATGATGTCATCTCCAGAGTCTGTAGTTTCGATGACTTCATATGTGGGTCTGCTGCTAACGGAGTTAATGTCCAGTTTGGGAGGGCTGGTGTAGTGCTGTGGGACCTGACTCACCACTTGGTTCCCGCCAGCGGTGAAGCTGTCGTGTATCTTCTGTTTCTTCGTATCATACGTATTAAAGTTCTGAGTTTGAATGGGTGAGTGTTGCGACGGGAAACTAAAGTCGAAGAAGTTACTACCTAATGTAGTGTGAATCGGGTTGTATGTTGTAACAACAACTTTGTTGTAGTCTGTGATTAAGTGTTTGTTGGTGAAAGGATCTTGCGGGCTCGGTTTGAATGAGACTTTAGTCTGGGCGTTAGGGTCGATTTTCGCTGGAACTGATACTTTGGTTTGTTGCGTTGGTGTTTTGTAGTCGTTGAAGTAGTTGAGTTGGTTTAGAGTTGTCTGCAATTTGGGCGTCGTAGAGCTGAAGACAGGGGTCTTGTAGGAAGGTGAGAAGCTGAAGGAGTTGAATATGGTCTGCTTGGTCGGCTGGGGGGGCAGGTACGTGGTCTTGGCGGGCGGGAACACCGGCTCTCTCGCTTTCACTGATTGGACGCCAAACGAGCCAAATGTTCCTGGAATTAAAGATGTCAATAATTTATTAAGGACATAAACGTAATAAGATTTTCGTCTAGTCTATAAAATCGAAAATATAAGTAGTGAAGTTCGGAAATTTATTTTGAAATACCTAAGTAGTTCCTTTATACTTAATTTTTCTTTATTTTTTGCCTTTGTATATGTTGTGTAGAGTATGAATCAGAATCTACAAGGCAATATGATCTTTAAGGCAAGGCAATAAAATCTTTGATATATGCTGCATCTATGATTCTTTTCAGTTTATAAATAAAAAATATTATTACCTAAAATGCTCGGTGGAAAAGCGTCTTGGAATGCATAGTGCGAATAAGCCGGTGTCTTCGGGGTGACCACGAACTTTTGCTGCGCCTGGGCTGTCTTCACCTGCTGACTAATAGACTGGGAGGCAGTGTCGCTGTCAGACAGCTTGTAAACCTCAGGCTTGAAGATCTCCGGGCCCTGCGACAGTTTGCTCGGCTCTGTCGGCCGCACGTAACCTTCCACTGGCTTCCCAAAATCAGGTTTATTCACAGGATGCTGCCCGAAATGTATTGGCTGTACGTTCGTTAACTGCTGCAACATTGTGTTGTGGTACGGCGGCTTGATTTTTGAAGGGTATTTGAAAATTGGCCGAGCCGCGAAAGGATGATGAGGGTTGCGGATTAAGACGCTGTCTAATGGAAAGTTTTGGATGTATTTGTATGTGAATCCGTTGTTTTGTATGGCGAAAAGGGTTGTGGTAGGAATTGATTGGTTGGTTTGCGGGGGAGCGGGAGGGGCGGCGGAAACTGTCCTTAGAGTAGTTGGCCTGTAGCTCTGAGCTATGGACGTTAGTTTGGTCGCGTCTCTGGCGACTAGAGGCCGGGATGACGATGGGTATAAGTCTAATACTGGTACTGGTATTTTGTATGTGGGGTTGGGATGAGAGCCAGCGAAGGTCCCGTACAATACGCCTCCTGAGCCGAGGACTGGCCGCCAGCCGCTCTTTGATACTGGTATTGTCTGAAATTTAAAAAAAAAATGCTGTCATGGAACGTCCTGAAGATGTAAAACAAATTAGCAATTTGGCACGACGCATCATAATTTTCTGTCACGGCATTCGTGTCGATTTTACAACCAAGCTGCGCCAATAAATGTTTAAGATCAAAAAGTCACGTGACTATCGTTTATTCCTATTGCATTGTATCCAGAAAGACAAGATTTAAGATATGTTTGTTGTCATATTACATCATCATTATTATCAAGCTCGTTTAAAGAGAGATTTGAAATCCTTCAACCGCAGCGATTGAGATAACAATTCTTTTACAATAGACGCTTAAAGTCTGGTCAAAAATAATCTAAATGGCTATACCATTTCAAAGAAGAAGAATATTAGTAAGATAAGTTACCACCTGTGTAGGCGTGGACCGCCTGTAGTGGTGGTGATATTTGCTTTTCACACCGCTGGCTGTAAGCAGAAACGTCAGCGCCAGCGCCAGCCACCAACGCGAACCTGACAACAAAACAATGCTTATTTAATTATAAACTATTTACCAAAATAAGTACAAAAGACGGAATTAATGCTAAAAGTCTACACTTCTACTATCTTCGGGAAAAACAGCAAATTAATGAGATAGGAACTTCTATTGGTGCAAATTAAATTATCTGCCATTATTTTTTTCTAAAGGCTGGTAGAGTATAGTTACTTAGTGACAACTTTGATTGAGTTAAAACTGTAGGTATTATAAGTGCGAACAAGAAATATGTCGTCGTCTCTTCTTAGATACATCTTTTAGATACAACCGCTTGTGAAAAAAGCCTTCAAATATCATGACTTTAAATAAAATAATAAAAAGTCATAAGACAAATAAAAGATTAGAGACTTGTCAAAAAGAGTCCATAGGGCAGATGGAAGAAATTAAATGGTGCAACGAATGATCGTTTCCCACACAGAACACTAACCATGGCTTATGTTTGTAAAGTTCTAACAAAAACGAGAAAAAATAGGAATGACTTTAGAACCTCCTCCTTTTTTTAGGTCGGTTGAAAAATATACGAAAACATGTGTAAAATTTAAGGATGTGAAAACTAGACTTAATTCCATTGAATGTGGCGTATTGCCAAACAAATGAGTGACACTTTCCCATAAGCCCATATTACGAGAATTTCGGACAATGGGTCCAAATTGCTGTCTATTACAGGCTTATTTTAAATTAATCATACTTATTTTGGCTGTACACTTTACTTGATTTGTCACTTTCTATGTTTCGCTATTGCTAGTCATATGTAGGGTTACCTAATATAAGGTAAAATCCGGATATACTGGGTCTGACATGATGTAAATCCACCATAATAGCGTTTGATTATATTTTAGACGGTAATTATAGTTGAATTCACAAATGATTCCCCTGAATAGAATGCAAAATGCGGTCAAGTAGAATTTTATTGTAATACATCGGCGGTCAGTATGTAGCTAGAGCGCTGCGGTCTCTAATTTTAATTTATCAACTAAGTCTCTGTCTACATCGTAAAGGATAAAGACGAGAAAATAAAAATCTAATGACAAAAAAATATATAGAATGGCTGCGCCATACTGTTCAATCAGTTGGTAATTTGCATTGAAACTTCAGTTATTAAATCAAAATCATATTTTTACATTGTACATAGTATTATAGACAATCCAACATCTCAGACACTACTCTAATTTAGGTACAAAGAATTGAAAATCCATCTATCCAATGAAAATCCAATAAAAATCATAGATTATCCTCTCATATTTTGGAAACAATTCCAACCGTTATGTCCGAAAATATAGAAACTGATGGTAACCCTTACCATATTACAACTGATTGTCGGCCATGCGTTATGATTGGTCAGCTATAGTAGCCATATTCTTGAGCAAAAATAAAAATTGGGGACTAATTTATCCGTGAGAAAACATACTTTTGTTTCTATTCAAGAATTACAATACAGGTCAAATTGACCTACAGAACTGACTCAGTAGAAAAACTGCACTGTCATAGAAACCGGAATAGTAAAATCGTAGTCATAAAATGTTGTTTGAAGAAGGTAATGTCAAACCACTTCATTTATCATTGCCTAAATGTCTTTGAGCGTAACTAGAGAATTTATCCATACTATTCATATCCATACTAATATCTGTTTGTCACGCTTTCACCGCTTAACCGCTGGACCGATTTTGATGAAATTTAGTATTGATGTGGTCAAACATAGGCAACTTTTTTTTTCAAAAATCAACCCCAAGTGGCTAAAATGGGGCGTCAAAGTTTGTTTGTGGAGCCGCATGGCGGGCTAGTACAACTATTAACGAAGTGTTTGCCTTCTGGCACTGGCAATCTAAGTAGTACATCATTAGAAGCTACAAGTGTCCATCTAGCCAAGGAACTGACCAAAGGTAGGAACCGTTTAGCCTGACGCAGTGTCATTACGCATAATGAGCGAGACACCATAATTACTCAGGGAAGTGAACTTTCTTTCTCGACAAGTACTGTGACGATTATATTAGTTATTTAGATTTATGTTGTGTCGATAAATAGTAATGTATTGTCTCGACTAGCTGTGGACAGACGAAAGTTTATTCAAATGAAAAAAATATACTCCATGTCTAATTTTTCATTAAATAAACATTTTAAAAAATACTGATTTGCAAACTGTAAAATAAGTTCCTATCATGTTCCTATAAGGATTCTAAAAATGTCCACTGACAAGAATCCTACTATAATAAGATTTATAAACGTGAAAGTGTGAGAATGTTTGTATTTTTGTTACTATTTCTGGATTTTCAGGCAATAATTACGTGACGGATTTCGATGAAAGTTTCATTTGGTACACGGGTAGAATTAATCCTGGAATAATACCAAATACTATACCTATGTTATTTGTACCTAACCTATGGTCTCAATAAACCACCACGGCAAACCTATAAAGAAAACTGTTAAAAATATAGAACGCGAATGAGAAACATCGCCGACGGCCATAATTAGGTGATTACATAGTTGCTTTACATTATGTACCATTACGTGAAATGAGTCTGTTTATGCGATTGTTTGAGTTTACCCACGTTGGAAACTGTGCAGATTATTACAGATGGCGTGTCTTTGCATGGCTATCACATTAAAAAGCGTGTTCAAAATTCCATTATTTGTGCTTATTTACGCTATATAAAGTATTGGCTTTTTCCCGCAGCTTCGCCCGCTTGAATTTCCCACAGGAACAGTGCTTTTTTCCGGGATGAAAGGAACCCATATGTCCTTCTCAGTACTTCTAACTATGTATACGCGAAATTTCAGGAAGATTGCTTAGATAAAGTGTGAAGAGGTAACCAACAAACAAATAAATAAACTCACTTTCGCATTTATAATATTAGTTAGAATTAGGATTATAAAGAATCTCTTGGCAAAATTTTAACCAAACCGTCTTACACTTGCACTAGTTGTCGAATAGTGTGACAAAAGTAACACCACTTTGACACTAACCTTAACAAAAACTAAAATTTCGGTGCAGCGTATTTTTTCTTTGGTGCAACTAAGCCTAAGTTACACTTCTGTGTTCTTTTATTGTAATTACGTTCCGCCTTCAGGCGCCGTATGAAAATCACGTACCATACGCAACGCACGTAGAAAGTGATCGCTCATTTCGTTTGTGCTTGGCCTTTCTACCAGTTTTCCATGCGATTTGAATTACAAAGTGGACACGTAGACCATCTCTGTTATGATTTATATAGACAATTGTTTTTATTGGCTGTTTGTTGGGTAATGCTTATGTTATGACTTGCGACATTTTATTGCTTTACTAGGCTGTGCCTGCAACTTAGTCTACGCGTAATTTATTACTATTTATATCTCAGGTACTAAGCCTATCAAGATGAAACCTATGCCAGATTTTAAGCTAGACCTTCTACAATACAACAGTGAAAACGACATCAAATTTGGTCCAGTAGTTTTTATGTGAGGGTCGTACACACATACAGACAGAAAGACAGACATAAAAAAAATGGTTTTGGCATCTATTGACCCTAAAAAGACCCCTCATACTAGTTGTTTTTCACTTAAATATCTCTCATGTACAGACAAAAACCAGTTACAGTTTTATTATATGTATTGATTAATAATACTTTGTATTTGCTTTAGGGGATATTAATCTCCATAACGAAGCGTGTCAAGAGCAAAGTCATCTTGTATATAAAAAAGAAAATCTCTTTATAGTCTCAATAAAATTATGCGTGCGGCTAAATTATACGCGTTAATTAACTACTGTGTCGCTTCTGCGTCTCTGTTTCTTCTATGTGCGCATGCTTTTAATGTTTTCACTTAAATTTATCTCTATTTTTAATTGAATTATCTATGCTTGAGATCTATTTTCACTATTTATACTAATATGTAAAGTAATAGAGGTTATGTTGTTTGTTTTAAGAAATATTATATGACGTTGTGTTTTCCATGTGAGAGTTTAAATTTTTTTCGGCGTGTTTCTTCTCGTTCTTCTACCTAATATAATTAACAAATGTATAAGTGTGAATGGATGGATACATATTTGATACTCTTTCTGTCTTTCACGCAAAATCTAATAGGTAAGTAGATTTCGATAAAATTTGTTGCATACACGTGTAGATTCAAGTATTATTTAAAGTTAAATTATTAAATTATATATTAATAGTTCAAATTCAGGTTACTCTTCCCTTTTTATCATACATTATAATAAAAATATAAATTGTACCTAATATGTATAGATTTTTCCCTTGACACTCGTTGATGTCTTTTGTTTGAAATGTCTTCTACATTCATTCTAGCGATGAATACGAATGGATGAAATATGATTGAGCAGTGAAATTGACTAGGCTGATGAGCTGTTAACATAGAGCAATGACCACGTGCGGAAGTCCGTGTTGCTTGAAGAAATAGTTGTACCATTGAGAAGGAAAAATTGTTAATGAAATGTTTCTAATGAACCAACTAAAAAGTTGTATCGTTGAGAAGGAAAAATAGTTTAATTTAGTTCGAGTGTTGACTGTACGACCGGGCTCAAACAACTTACAACTAACAGTAGCGGATTTAGGGCGGGGGGCACGGGGGCACGTGCCCCCCCCTCCAGATTTTCTTTTTTGTGTACCTACTGTGGAGGGAGATTTCATGACAGTGCATATCAAATTAAGAAATAACAGAAACGTGCCTCCCCCATATCAGAAATAGCAGGTTTTTTTCTGCCCATCTGGTTTATTTCTTAATTTTTTGCAAATCTGGTCCTGCGGTGGCGTAGTGAGAGCAAGTCTTTAGGATTCGTTTCAAGGCGGGCGGCAATTTGGTACCCCCCCCCCAACATGCATAGTCCGCCACTGTCCCTGTGCCCCCCCCCCCCAGAAAAAAATACAATGGAAGCAAAACTGTCCGTTTTGCTTCCATTGTATTTAATTTTATTTAATTATACCTACTATATAAACAAAAATCTTGATAAATTATTTCTCATTAAAAGATAACACTTGACGTAACGTGACGTAATGACATAATGTGACACTAAAAAATTCATTATGGACAGTGAAAGTCGGCCGGGGTTTTATTTACACATGAAAATTTACTATTATAATCTTATACTTATAAAGATGAATAGTATTTTTGCCGGAATTGTGGAAATTATGCACGATAGTTATTGCATGGTATTGTGTACCAATGTGTCCATGTCATAATTATGCTTTAAAATACTAACTGTCAAAATACTTTGTTTACCTTTTATGCTTGTGCTGCCCACTGGCATTATGATATCGCAGTAATATTTTTTATTAGGAAAGTTTTAGCACTATTCAATCTTCATACTTCATATATAAGGAGGAAGTGTTTGCAAGTTCGTGAGTTTGTTTGTAGGTGGTACTACTGAACTACTGAACCGATTTCAAAAGTTATTTTACCAATAGAAAGCTACATTATGCCTGAGTGACATAGGCTACAAATTATCTATGTACCTTCCGTGCGAAGCCGAGACGGGGCGCTAGTGGTACTATAAACCACTTTGCTTTAAGTTGGGAGGTTATTTCCTACAGGCTACCTACACGGTCTTTTGTGCGTAAACGCTGGAACTGGCCTTCTAACAATGGTTGCATTTCCTTCTTCATTCTATTCTTCAAAGATGCATCTCAATTGTTTCTTTAGGACATGTTACATCACAGAAATAGGAACAAAAACCAGTTACAGTTTTATTATATACGTATTGATTGATATTTTGTTTTAGCGTGAGTGGTTAATTAATCTCCATAACGAAGCATGTCAATCTTTGGAAATACTGAACCGATTTCAAAAGTTATTTTACCAATAGAAAGATTAATTATGCCTGAGTGACATAGGCTACAAATTATGTATGTACCTCCCGTGCGAAGCCGAGACGGGGCGCTAGTGGTACTGTAAACTACTTTGCTATAAGTTGGGTGATTATTTCTCACAGGCTACCTACACGGTCTTTTGTGCGTAAACGCTGGAACTGGCCTTCTAACAATAGTTGCATTTCCTTCTTCATTCTATTCTTCAAAGATGCATCTCAATTGTTTCTGGTTAAATTTCTGAATGAATGAAAATTTCTGGGTCATGTTACGTAAACCTTTACGTTGAGGATGTCAAATTCCATAAAATACGTATAGAAAAGTCATTGACTTAGAAAAAAATGTTATTTATTAACATGTCACATAAACTAAACTAATAAACATAAAATTTACGAGATTATTGATATTTATGCCGAATAAATTAATCATCGCATAATATTATCATGACTTAGACATGATTTATAAGTTTCCAATTTCTTTAATGTTGTTACATAATGACACGAAATTCACACTATTTTTATTGAACATCGATAAATAAGTGGTTTTTTATTTAGCTAAAAGGTCCCACTACTGGGCATAAAACTCCCCTTTATTTCTCTATCCACAAGCGTATACAACAAAGAAATATAATATAATTTATTGTCAAAATGTCATTATATGTGTACATAACAAATATTTTCATGTCATTTTTAAGAACATCACGCTGAAAAGTTCGGAATTAAAAAATATTTATTATCGACGACTTTTTAAAAATAAAATGTAAATTTTTCTGGCTTCGTATTTATTTATTTATCAAAAGCTAAATTAATTTATATTAATCCAGAAATGAATTTCTTTATTCCACAGAATCTCTTAACCAAGTTGTGTGATGTATCGTAACTATCCTTCAAATGTTATTCTGGGTAACATAAGGACGAGCTTAAGTATTTTTTTTTTGTGTTTTAACCTTCGACCACCTAGATAAAGGTCTCATACAAAATCAAAGCGAAAAACGGTTCGTGTGATTGAATAATTCCTTCGATCAATATTATCCCTTCTCTCTCAGCCGAAAGACGTCAACTGCTGGACAAAAGCCTCCCCCGAGGATTTCCACGTTGACCGGTCCTGCGCTGCCCGCATCCATGCGCGTCCCGCGACCTTCACCAGGACGAGCACACGCTTATTGTGTGCCCTTATTTCTCGGGCAGTTTTCAGAGCTTTCACCTTTAATCTATATATTGTTGATCGAAGATTTTAATAAACTTTTTTATGTTTTCTTTGAGTTTGTGCCAGAGTTGAGCATATATTCTCCAAGCCACTGATCCTCCACGTAACGTTCGTGTCTCGTGTGCTCACGGAGCGTTAACGTTTCACTCCAGCTATTCGCCGCGAGAAAACACCACATTTTTATACTCATCTCGCTTCAGAGAACACATATACGCTATCAGACTGCACTCTATTGTCGACTCTAGGTTGTTGCAAAGAAAAGTGAATTTTCTTTGGTCATTTCCCCGCCAGAACTAAAAGCAAAGCGGACTAATTATTGATTTGACATGTTAATTAAATTGTAGACATTTCCGCGTTCTACGTAAGCATAGCTACAAGTACAATCATATGATTTTAATAATTAAGAAAATAACAACACGTTAGCTACTTAACTCATCAAAAAATTAAACAATTTCACGATTGCCGTAGCACTTGGTTGAAGAATAACTAGGTACATTGCATTTAATTAAATCATTATTTATTCTGTATATATTACAAATAATTTTATATTAAAATACACGTATAAAATGTATAATACTTAACAAGAATTTTAAAAAGGAAGTAGAGCAAGTTATACGTAGAGAATGCAGGAAGTATGTAAGATTCGTTTTAAATAATATTTCTCAAAACATTAGTTGAGCCACAGCAATATTTCTTCATAAACAGTTTTGCATTACTAAAACGTGAACATATTATCTACGCTTTGCTAAGGGGCAAGCAGTCTAAATCTAATTTAAGCGAATTATCGCACACGAATACAATTGTACATCGTTAAATACAGTGTTAAATATTAATGAATATTAGTGTTGTCAACCTCTCGGACATATTTGAAGAATCGTTCGGTTGTTGCTCTTATAATTGTTCTAATTTCGTGTTTACATGTGATATGGTGGCGTGCTAGGCAAATCAGTGGCTGTTATTAAAATTCATAGGCCATTATCGCTACTCTAAACATGACTTCGACTTTCGATAGAAATTGTCTCTGAAGTGTAGGATTTCGATGATTTATCTTACTTCTTAGTATCTTATATTCTTACTAATATGTATATCTTATTTTGTATTGGAGAGTTTTCGAGTAATTTTTGTCGAGGGAGTAATTGGAGAGAATTAGGGTTAGAACGTTGGAGTATTTTTATTCGAGGGAGTAATTTTAGATTTTTTACGAGGGCGTCTGAAAAATCTTTATTTCACACAGAGTCCGGGGTTTTGGAGTTTTTTAATCTCAGCGATATTAAATTGATTTATGTGCCCATTAATTCAACTTTTTTTTTATTTAATAGAGATTATTCACCTACCTACTATGTATTTATTATGTATTCATTGAATAAGTATCGGCCCATGCTCTATATATTGCTTAAATGTCACAAAAGTAAGGAAAACTAGCCGTAAGTTCGTTTAGTAAGTATGAACGCATGTTATGTACGAGTATATCACATTTTAATTGCTTTTTGCCTCTATGCGCAAGGAAAAGTGTAAAAGAGAAACTTTTAATATGAAATTTGAATAATATACAATTACATTTCAAATCTCGGAACATTTACGTTGTGTGCACTAGTTTAGATTATAAGGTATTTATATAAGATGAGTGAATTAAAAACCTTGTAATTAAATACCTTGAATGTTTTAAATGCATACAAATATTTATTTTTATTTATTTATTTAAAACTTTATTGCCCAAAATTTAAAAAAATATGTACAAATTGTGGACTTAACGCCATATGGCATTCTCTACCAGTCTCTTAAAGTCTGTACGCAGATCTTTTAAATTATGCAACTAATTTTGGTGCGGTTTTCGATATCATTTACATAATTAGTTGGATGAAAGAAAAAACAAAACCAATAAAAAATACATTTAAACTTTTTTTATTTTTTGAAATGAATAAAGAAATAGTGTGACTGTACCTAGCGATTGACATTGTTCTATGTATTAATAAATAAGTTAGAATGTTAGTTCTGTGTTAGTTCTATAGAAATAAATGTAACTCGTCATTTGTTCCGCTTTTTTTTTAAAGATTTTCGCCCCGAACTGTCGTCGTCAGCCAGCGATGTACTTTTTTATTAGGCGTTGTAGAAATATAAAACTGGTGTCAGCCGTTAGTTCTATGAAAGGTCTCACTATTTATGTACTTTTATTCAATAAAATCTATAACATTACAAGAATAAAAAGTTCGAAAAAGAAATGTTGTGCTCAGCGATGTATTTCTAAAATTCGTAAAAAATATAACCAAATTAGACTGTATACCATAGTTCTTTATCAGATCAGTCTAAATAATTTAGTTTTGCGTAGTTATATACATAAAATAAATAAATAAACCACTGCGAAACATATTCCTTACTCATTTGTTAACAAAACGTAAGAAAGTTCACTTAAATTTAGCTCTTATTGAGCATATACATAGGGGCGAAAATAGAATGATACTTGCTTGATTATATATACTTTAACATGGAATAAACCAGATATTCACAACACGGTGGTGTAATTTTTGACGTACCTATCATAAACAAATAGACGGCCTGTCCCTCTCAAAAAGTGTCCTAGGCAAAACTTTGATCGGTCAAAGCAAGTATCATTGCCAGTCCATTTTCGCCCCTATGTATATGCTCAATAAGAGCTAAATTTAAGTGAACTTTCTTACGTTTTGTTAACAAATGAGTTAGGAATATGTTTCGCAGTGGTTTATTTATTTATTTTATGTATATAACTATGCAAAACTAAATTATTTAGACTGATCTGATAAAGAACTATGGTATACAGTCTAATTTGGTTATATTTTTTACGAATTTTAGAAATACATCGCTGAGCACAACATTTCTTTTCGAACTTTTATTCTTGTAATGTTATAGATTTTATTGAATAAAAGTACATAAATAGTGAGACCTTTCATAGAACTAACGGCTGACACCAGTTTTATATTTCTACAACGCGTAATAAAAAAGTACATCGCTGGCTGACGACAACAGTTCAGGGCGAAAATCTTTAAAAAAAAAAGCGGAACTAATGACGAGTTACATTTATTTCTATAGAACTAACACAGAACTAACATTCTAACTTATTTATTAATACATAGAACAATGTCAATCGCTAGGTACAGACACACAAAGAAATAAAATGGGTTTTCGCCATCGAAAAACAACTACATAATATCTCGATTGTTGTCGTAATGTCTGTCTAGTCCATAGATAGGCATATCCTAATGCTAACTATCCTAACTAATTTTTATAAATGCGAAAGTGAGTTTATTTGTTTGTTATTTTATTTTGTTTGTTATTTGTTTATTTGTTTGTTTGTTACCTCTTCACGCTTTATCTACTGAACTAATCATCCTGAAATTTCGCATATACATACAGTTAGAAGTACTGAGAAGGACGTAGGGTACCTTTCATCCCGGGAAAAAGCACTGTTCTCTTGGGGGCAACAGCTAGTAAGAAATAAATGTAAATAATATTTTATTTCTAGTTTTATGATCTAGTCCAGTCTATCCGGTAGTAGTCGTAGTGGTTTAACCTACTAAGGTTGTGAAAAGAAATCGAGTACTAACCCTAGGTACTGTCAACAATTTCACTTTCAATTTTGCATTGTAATAGTTAGTGTTTGTTTGGCAAATGTTTAGAAATCGGAAGCCACAGATTGTGTTTATGGGAAGTTTGGATCGATAATTCTGCCAATCAGTTCCGGAAGCCGTGACAGTCGGTTTCTTCGGTTTATTACACGGTCACTTAAGCCGAATGAAATGAAACCTATTTATTTATAGATAAGTGCTACAACGTAAAAGGTAGTCAACTATGCGACCCATGGGTCGCACGCAGCATTTGTACCCTAGAATCAACCCCTTTTATACAGATTTTTTTTTCCATTATTATAGCTGTTTCCATCTACAACTTTTTTTATTTATTTTATTAACAAAGTCGAACAGTCGACTGCTAATTATATCTACTTATTGTACTTTAACGATTTTAATAAAAGGAAATCATAATTCAATTATGAATGTATTTCAATATATAATTAAATATGAACAAACGAGAAATTTTCACGGAAATAATTAGGTATTTTAAAATCTCTATTCATAACGAGAGGATATTATACAAATGCGATGTATTACTTTTTAAAGGATATAGTATACTTAGTACCCTGGCCGGTAAAATCGATGGGCCTTTTGTGAGGCACTGGGTGGATGCGCTTATGCATAGAGGCGTACATCGGGTCAATTAAACCGATTGTACCTAAATGTAAACGTTACTAACACTAGTACTAAGAACAATTGTATACTAACAAAATATGGACTAGTCCGAAATAAAGATTTATTATTTATTTTTAAAGGGGTTCAAGATTTTCCATTAACATGAGAGATGTACGTGCCTAGTCGAGTAAAAAAACCACAGCATGTATATAAAAAGAATCCTACATTTCGCAAGCCACCAGAAGTTGCGCAACCGCCTCCTGCTCGCACAATGCTGTAGTTTCCCAGGTCCCAGCACAAAACACCGCAAGCGCCATTTTTCTCCCACAAGAGCATCCACTCGCGCCATAAACTTTTTGTCGTTATAATGAAAGTGCGCGAATTAATGAACAATCAATTTCATTGACTGCAAACCGGCGTGGGAATTATGTGGGTCGGTGAACCGTTCGGTTATTATTTGCGTGACTTGATTATTTTGTCATTAAAAGAGTTTTTTTTTTTATTTTGAGAAGTTCCGTTGCCTAGTGAGCGGGCAGTTTTTTAGTTGTGGGTACTTCAGAGCTTCACTAATGATATATCTTTCTTAAATATATATATATGTCTATTAGGCTTGATTATAATACATATATCTTCAAAGAACGAAACATTTCAATTACTCGTAAATTAATCTAAATTTAATAATAATATATATAATTTATTATTTTTATTTTTTTTATATAATTTATTTATTTTCCGGATAACCCAAAGGTTGGCTGGTAGATAATGCTTTAGCATTAAGCCCTCCTATTGTACGTTTACTTTGTATTTTTGTACAATAAAGGTTAAATAAAATAAACACAGATGTTGTGATAGGTACAGAAATGGACCCCCCCCCGAACGGGTTCCCATCTTGTAGCGATGGGGGGGCTCAGTACCAGCGGTTGCCTCGGCCGCAGGGAAGCTAAGAGGAACCCATGGCCCGGGAGTGACGACCCCGGGCCGGGAGGAGGCCGCTTTGAGTGGCCTGGCTGTGAGAGTAGGGGGCACGGCCCTACTCTCACAGCCGTGGTAGGGGTCGCGGGGGAAGAGGAGTGCCGGTATTGCGGTGCGCCGTTCTCCCTATCCTCCGCGACCGAGCGTGGCCGTGGCGCTGGGCACGGTGTCGGTGGGGCCGCAGGGGAAGAGGCGTGTCGGTATTGCGGTGCGCCGCTCTCCCTGTCCTCTGCGGCCGACGCGTGTTGGGCCTGTCTCGGTCGCAGGGGATAGGGACAACCTGTCCTCTGCGGCTGAGATGTGGTAGGGCCTGACTTGGTCGGGTCCCAAAAAGTTGAGGGCTGGTTGGGTGTCGGAAACGGGATTCCGTCGCTCGGCTTAACGGCCCTCGGGTGGAAAGGCGCACCCGGGTCAAGTGTGCCTTTACCCTAGCGGGAATTTTGGTGCTTATCCCGCTGGCCGCTCCGACCCTCTCGCTGGAGAGGTGCTTCGGGAGCGAGCCGTGCTGGGGCCGCCGTGGTAGCGGCCGCCGCGCCAGGGCTGTGGAGCGAGAGTAGCACACGGTCCTGGCATATATGCGGCAGGGGTTGACTCCGTGTGGTTTTAGTGGGTTCAAGTCCCACATACCCGTCCGGCTTCCCGTGGCTGGATGGACGAGACGAAGGTCTTTCCACACGTTAAAAAAAAAAAAAAAAAAGGTACAGAAATGGACAACAAATCGCTAGCACATAGAGCGAAATACGAAAAAATCGTTCTTTTTAACAAATTAAAATATCTGATAAAGATTTAAAACGAAAATATGAATGATATAAAACGGAAACCACGTCGCCTGCGCAGACGCAAGTAGGGCGTGAAGCTCCAGTCATGGTGAGTTCTGCCGCGGTAAGTTAACGATGACTGTAATGTACTCCTCACTCCAAAACTGTGACCCTGATCTTTCATTATTTTCTAGATATTCGTGCATCTGTAAATTTCTCACGAAGAAAATTTTATTTTTGTTTTTTTTATGTTTTGCTGTTCTTCATGTTTCGTAGTATATGTATATCTGCGATATGTTATATTGCCACCACAATTTCGGAAAAATCATGAGGCCACCAGCCAATCAAATAAATTAGTTCATATATTTAAATTAATTTTTCAAAGTTTACTTTTAATTTTCGATCTTTTTCTTTCTTTTTGTCAAATGCTTTCCACATATATTTTTTTTAAATCCTTATCACATAAATACATAACATAATTTGTTTCAGAACGTCGATGCTTTTCTCTATGTGATAAAACTTCAATACACTTAAGTATATTAAACATTCTTTCTTTTCGAAAGAATGAATGTAACGGTTACATTTTTGCAAGTCATTGGTCATGACTTAGACCAACTTTGACCGTCATTATCTATTTACTTTTTCTATGCTGTCACCAGTGAACTATTTAAAACTTATACATAGACTTACACCGGCGCTGATACATAAAAAAATAGACCTTCACAGTTTTCACGTCAAATTTTAAATTAAGTACATAATGTTAAATTATCAAAGCTATAAACTTACTAGCATAGGTATCCAACATAGAGCAACACGGACTCCTTACGGAGGAGAAGCCATAGCGACATGTTTTCATTCAAATCTTTCTGGCATATTTTGCGGGGGGAGGGAAATTCACGCAAGCGCTGTTCGGTACACACATACATAATGAAAATCTGTAATTACGACAAATTACGACACAACATATGAAAAATAAAACAATACATTGACAAATCTGTCACCACCCGTCAGATTTTTGTGTACGAATATAAGACAGAACACACATTAACATATTTTTGACTTTGTTTTCAATAGTGAATAGCAAAAATGTAATTCTGCATTATCGATGAATTATAAATTATCGATTTTCTCGGGCCTTCAACTATATAATCAATAGCTTTAACAAAATCTGTGGGGTGGTTTAGCCGTGAGTATAACAGTATTACTTCACATCTATATCTATACATATAATAAAACAGTAAAAATATTTTGTCTGTACATTTAGTATTTTTGACTGAAATGGATAGAGGGACACTTAAAAATAATAATAGAAAGCAACAATTTTTTTTTTTTAAATTTCTTGTCTGTCTGTCTTTCTGTCTGTCTGTCTGTCTGTATGTATGTACGCGTTTCACGCAAAAACTACTAGACGGATTTGAATAAAACTTTTTTTGTTGTATAGCTATTAAGCCTGGGCAACATATAAGCTATAATTGATTTTGAAAACTGGAACACTGATGAAGACCCTCAACAGAACAGCTAAACTATTACATATATGGAAGTGACGCCTTAGAAAAAGTCGTTCAACCTGATGAGCATTTTCTACTGACATAGGTATAAATAGACAGGACACGGGATAGGACAAAGAGGGACTCGGGGTGGGAGTGGTGGTACACGGGAAATTGTAGATAACGTGCACCGCGACTGTACTACGAGTACCTAATATATTCCCGCGGGACACGGGATAACCAAATGGCTGAACTTTTGAGTACTGGAGTTTAGGTTACTACAGTTTGGAATACAAAAAGATTTTTAATCTAAGCGAAACTCACGCGGGCGAAGCCGCGGGCAACAGCTAGTTTATAATATTTATTGCTAAGGAGGTATGGAAATATGGACACGTTCTTATGAATGACATACCCGGGGCTCTAGAGCCCCGGATATGTTAGCAAGTAGTAATTTGCATTTTTTATATACTAGTGGTTCTATCTGTGGGTCTGACGAAGAATGTGCACTTCGCAAAACGTACACTCGAACAAAAGGTGGATTTCGCAATTGGTGCACTTAGCAGAGTGTGCACTTCGCTGAATTAGCATAATCCTAACTATGTATATTATTAAACTGTTTAACAAGCTCCCTGACGAGGCTATAAATTTACCGATGCAAAAATTTAAAACATATCTTAAAAATACTTTGATGAATAAAGCGTATTACACAATAAGTGATTATTTGAACGATAAAAAAGTTTGGTCTCTCCCTACAACTTCGCCACTCCACACTTGATTACATTCTTTTGATATTGTGAAAAAATAACCTTACCTTTCTTTTTTAAATTTAATTACATTGACATTTAATTGTTAAACATGTACGTGTATTGTGATCTTCAAGTGACTGAAAGTATTTATTTTTCTAAAATGTTCAAACTTGTGAACGGGTGTTGCCAGGGGATCCTGCTTCGATCCTGATTCGAATTTTATTTTTATTTTTTATTCTTAACCAATTCATTGTGGTTAGGTACTTGATCACAAACATAACATGTTTTATTATATTATTATTTTTTTTTTACTTATATTTTATTTTATTTTTGACTGTACACAATGTAGTGTATGTATAAAGTTAATGAATAGCCCCTCTGGCATGCTAGGCGACCAAGACTGTTTCATGAGTTTCTTTCGGCATTTCTTCTCAGCAGTGGTCGTTCCGAAATGCTAGTAGTTTGTAGCTTTGAGACATAAAATATTATGATTAAATAATTAGTTATCGACGTGAAAAAGAGCCTTCTTTGAAGGCCAAGTTTCAATAAAAAATTTTGACTTTGACTTTGACTTTGATAAATGCGAAAGAGAGTTTGTTTGTTTGTTCCTTTTGACACTTTATCTACTGAAACAATCATCGTGAATTTTCGCATACACATATGGAAATACGGAGAAGGACATAGGGTACCTTTCATCCCGGGAAAGAGCACTGTTCCCATGGGAAATCCACGCGGGCGAAGCCGCGGGCGAAAGCTAGTAATAAATAAAATCAGAGTTGCACAGTTTTCACTTTTATTAGTTAAGTACCACAAATACAAGAAAGGAATACTTATAAAATTTAAATTATCTAAATATAACTTAACTATTTATAGTAATTTTCTCTGACACATCACTGTCTTGTTCATCCGAGCTGACTTACACCATTCGTGGAAATCAGATGCCTTATAATGAGCTAAACAAACGGGACTTGTCTTTTTGGCATCCCAGGTTTGCTAGTTGTTGCACAAGTTTTTCCATACACATATCTCTAAGTAGGTATTTTTAGGAAAGCTGTAAAAAAATAAAAAATACACGTTACAACATAAAACAATTTAAAACTATACCTATCGCAGTTTATCGATACAGGACTACAACACACAATGTAAGCAAAGTAACATCACTAAATCTAGATGTTGGACGGAATTATCACTCGACAAATCCGTGTTTCTATAGGCGACTGGAATGATGTTGGTAAACAAATCCAACAATGACATTATAATAAAATGTATGAATTTTTGTTTAATTTGTAATCATATGATAAGAATTTACTTACTAGAGAAATGTAACACCATCTTTCTGTAAAATAGATGTCCCAGACCTCTTTTTGCAGCACAAAATTGAACAATTCGGAATTTTTTGTATTGCGGCCTATGTGTCATTCACACTGACTGATGGATTCTGTCTAGCGAAAAGTCCGAATGCAAACAGTTTTTATAAACGCTCAAGTCCACCTGGACCTAAGCTTTGCCAGAGGGGAAAGACATCTATGGCGCCTCCCTTCCGGGCCGCGCGCGGAAGTCCTTGTTGCTCGAAGGTATCCAACGAAACTCATTATAGAGTGCGTACAGGCTTTTTTGTAGATTCTTTTTTCGTTTATTTTCTTCCCCAATCATTTAGCCCGCGTGAACTTCATTGTCATTCACCGACCGTGACCTTCTGACGTCACCACTTTCCTCCCGTGACCGGAATGGCGACCATCGAACACTTTCGATGGATATCGACATTTGATATGCTAAGATCTAACACTCATTGATTACGTCGGCCGCGCCGTAAGCTTGTACGGTCAACAATACATAAACTACCGAAATTCATTGCAAATTAGTAATAGGTAATAAAACTCTGTTACCACCATACATAAGATGCAGTGCAGGTTAACTTTGATATCGCAAAGATGCGATATCTTTAGAAATTCAGAATACGGCCTTCTGAATTAACCTTCTGAATTTCTAACCTTTTGAAATTCCTAACCTTCTGAATTCACAAAGATCGTGAACGAACTTTTTCACATCAATTACCTGTTTAATAAAAATAAGTAGTGCCTTTGTACTTAGTCTTACTTTATGTTAAGTTTCCTTTTTATGTAAATGCAGTGTAAATAAATAAATAAAAAAAAGAGGATATCGGGGGACGTATGACAATACATTTAAATACACTGGTTGGCAATTTTACAAGTCAGTACACATCGTCTATGTCAATCAAACAGATTTCTCCTAGTAGATTGTAGTATAAATTTCACTTGTTACGGGATATTGAAATATCCAATTTCTATAGTCATCGTGCATTGTTGTGGTATTGCAAGAGTTGTGACCGTGTGAATATTCATAGCCTTACATCAGAAATTAGGCACCTTACTTCATGGAAGGCAGGATATGGTAGCACATTGCGTAATCTTTTCTCTATTTCTTAAAAAAAAACCGGCGTTGATAATAACTCCACATGTTCTAGGGGCCGATTCTACTAATTATAAACGTAGATGTCGCGTCTCAATTGTGTCTTAAGAGCCAAAGAAATTGAAATAAAGTGTCAAGATCTCTGTAAGACTTCTATGTTTTATGGTTTTATTACGATTTCTTTGGCTTTTGAAACACAACTGAGACACAATTGAGGCACGACATCTACGTTTGTAATTTGTAGCATTATGTTTTTCCCGTGTGCTTACTAAATATTTTATTAAATTTCATCGAAATCCGCCCCGAAGATTTAGCGCCTTTTCCATTTTTTTTTTTATAAAAATTAATAAAATTAAGATTTACCTTTTACTAAGTAAGTATTTTATACTTTACGCAACAGCAACGAGAATTTCTCATTTCCTAGCGCCTAAGTACATCTTGAAATCAATAATTAAACGGTTAAATATAATAAGGGACTTCCCGTTATTTACTGGAAAGTGTAATCAGCAGTGACAGGTCTTTAGTTAGAGAAACTATCCTATATAGCTTCTCTTCCGTATAGGATTAACGTCTTTTGAAACAATATTATTACTTTCGGATATATATGATAAAAAAAATTGTAGTACCTAAGTAATAGGTACTACAATTCTCTTTATCATATGTACGTCACTGGACATTGGATCGTAGGTAGTGTAAGAAATTTTTCACAACATTGGAAGGAATAAGAGAGAATCAAGACGTAGTTGAGATAGAGATCTTTGACACCACTCCGATTCAAAACGCGCACAACTTTTTGAAATATTTGAAATTTATGTTGTGTCTGCCCATCCTCGAAGTAAGAGGGTTTGATTGATATAGTTGGAACTGACTACTACTCAAGCTTTATTCTCTATTTTGACCATGTATATGTATGTGTAGTATTGAAGTCGATACAATTTTTAGAAATAAGACGCAATCGAGATACAGAAAAATAATTGGTCAAGTGCGTGTCGGGCCACGCGCAATGTAGGGTTCCGAAGATGCCTAACCTGTACAAATGCGGACACATGAACTTATATTTAATCCCAGTTTCATATAACTAATGACTATAACCTTATAATACCATCATATTTTATGACAATTTTTCCTAGTAACATTTTCATACCATAATCGATTTTCCAGGTTTATCGTCTATTACTCGTTAACGTGTAAGGATTACGTAACAGTGATAATTTTCCTTTTAAATTCATTATATTTGCTACTTAATATATATTTTTTCATGTATCCACACCCCACCATTTGCCTGTTCGAGGGGGGGACACCCAACTCTAAAAAAATTTTTCACTTCAAAGTCAAATATTTTGCAAACGGATCCCTAAATCAAAAAATGGTCTTCACACACTCATAATATTTTTAAAATCAAATGATACCCCACACGATGGTATAATCTAAAGAAAAAAAAAACATTCCCACTTGAGGTGTAGGGGAGGCCCCCTAAAAAAATGTTTTTTTCGGAATTTTATTCTACAGTTAACTCCGCGTAATAAATATGTATATCTATACCAAATTACAGTTATCTTATACTAGTAGTTTCTGAGATAAACTGCAGACAGACAGACGGACGGACGGACGGACGGACGGACTGACGGACAGAAATGACGAAACTATAAGGGTTCCTTGTTTACTTCGGAACCCTAAAAAAGTGGATAAAGGGAATATTAGCATTATGAAGTAAACAAGAGTATTTGACATTGATAATTCTTTCAAAGACAAATTTTATGAGAAATGATAATGCTTCCGAGGAATAAAAGACAAGTTATTCCTCTGAGGACATTGCCTTGTGCACCATGGCAACGGGTGTTTTGTTTACTGCATGTGCTGGTGCGCCATCTGTGTCGAACTTTGCGTTATATTGCCTATTTTTTTTTGTCAACAACTGGTCTACAACAAACAGACGTGACACAATGTTTATGAGAATATCATATAATGTCATAATCAAACAATAAAACGATTACAAAACATACTATAATGTTACGAGTAACGTCTTCCTGTAGTGACGAAACCTGTCCAATTCTAGCCCTATGGAGAAAGTTGATTAGTGGCCGACAAAGGAGCTTGGCACATTTAGCAGGTGATTAACATCAACAGCGTGTAGATTGTGTGATAACACGTGCTGTTACCGTGAAATGAGCTTCTGCACTGGTACATGATCAGTACTTGGAAGATCCTAGAGATCAAAAGAGTTGAGTTCAAAAGTAATAAATAACAAAAAGGGCACAGGGTGAGAATTGGGACGAATGAGTACTGACCCATGAAGATGAGTTGGAGTAAGTCTACGAAAACCTTCGAGCAACAAGGACGTCCGCGCGCAATCCGTGTTGCTCTATGACGACAACAAATTCCTTTATGATAGAATTTCAACAAAAGACGTTTGTATACATTTATTAGATTTTTTTTTTACGTAATGTCGGGATATTAAATATCTTGATAATAATTAAAACTATAGTAGTTTTAGTTATTATCAAGATATTAAGACCAAAATTACACTTAGGTAGTTGGCAAATAAATGAATATGAATAGGCAATTTATATTACGGGTCTCTCTCTTTAGTCGCATTTCCTCATGACTGAGGGTCGTGGTCATTATATGGAATGAAACACACACAACGACTCTCTTGGCAATGTTAATGGAGTGGTTTGCCATTGCCTTCTCCATTTCACACACTAGCTGATAATCATCAACTAGGTTTCCTCACGATGTTTTCCTTCACCGGAAGCAAGTGGTGGTCGATGAAAACTAGCATAGGTACATGAGTTAGATTGGTATACAAACTCATGTAGCACGGGCAGGATTCGAACCTGGGAACTTTGCAGCCACAGGCGGGTGCCTTAACCACTCGGCCACCACCGCTTCGTAATAACGGGTAATAACTAAAATTATGTTGATTTATTTACAAAATTTGTTAATGACAAATATTAACAATGGTCTTGTGTCCAAAATAATCTCTCGAAAACCATAACCGATTAGTAAAATCAAATACTATTCAGGGTTATTTAAAACCATTGGCCAAATTGGTCGATCAGCTGATGGAACTTAGTATGGAATATTGAAATTTTATGTTACTCTTTTACTATAAATTTCTTTCGGACGTAGTTGTATTCCAAGTACTGAGCATATTGTAAAAATTTGGTCAGTATTTACAAAATAACCCTGTTTAAACTCTAGCGTAAAATTAAAATATCACGCTTTGCATCAAAGTCGCATGGCACACAGTCACGTTGAAACTATTTTACAAATGTAGTCTGTTCACACAACGTATTAAGTGTCTTTGAAAATTGCGTCTGACTCTACAATTGCTGTAAAAGTAATATTGCCATTTGCCAACTTTCCTTTTATGGACGTGCTCGTAATATTTCCCATGTAACATTACTAATGTAACGCAGAATGTAACCCATTTCTGTGCGTAAGTGGTATACTGGATTGGATATTACATTAAAGTGGTGCTGGTAACACTTAACATGCCTATTTTTGGGATTCCTAACCTCGGTAGGTAAAACAGAACCTTTATAGGATCTTTTCATACTTGACAGGCAGACAGATGGACCACCCATTATCTACTTTTGTACGGAACCCTCTGTGTGCGAGTCCAACTCATAATAATCTTTTATTTGTGAAACAAAGGAGCCTGCAATTGGTTTAAGACCAGGTCTTAAGCTGGCCATTGACGATCAGTTTTTCGCGTAAAACTAGACGTAAAACCGTGGCGTCACTCCAAAATTTGATCGTGAGTGTAAAATCATCACTCCAGAGTTTTAACTGACGACGCGCCACGGAAATTTTCCGTGACTACCATAAAACCAACGGCGCATCGCGCCAAACTGCCCGTGAGTGTGTGATCGTCATTCCAAGTCGTCAGTTCGCTCGCATCGCCCGCGGTGATTGAGCGTGTTTCTGGAATGATGACTCCTAGACGCTGTGGAGATATTGCAGTTGGAAATTTTAATTCTTCGTAACTCATTCCCGATGCTAATTAACGAAGAGTGGTAGTCAATCTCTCATGAGGGCTAATAGCTTCTCTCATATTAGTATCCTGTTTAGCAATATATTGTGGAGTTATATGTTTCAAAAGCTTGAAATATGTCGTTTCGTCCATCCTTAAATTATTTTGTCCAGTTATTTGGTTCTAGCGATAACTCAATTCACAAATTGACGTGATTGAATTGATTCCTTTTTTACACGACTGACCAAAAAAGGAGTGTTATGTTTTCAGGGTTCATGTATGTATGTAAGTTTCTTTATTTCACCATAAGTCCTGAACGGGTTAACTGATTTTGATGTGAGATATTTTTAGATTTCTTGCATCCCTCCGAGTGCCATAGGCTATGTGAGTCAGTGTGACCGTTTTATAATTTTACAAAATACCAAAAAATTGTCCGGTCAATACTAAAAAGCAAAATTCAAATAGGTATACCAAAATTGTACTAACATTTTTTCAGAATTATGCTACGCAAAATACTCATTTCAATAACAAATCCGAATAAACGTTTTAATTTTATTTTATTTTTTAATAATTAGCTTGTTTAAGCCCATAATAGGTCACCCCTTCAGCCCGGCCGATCGAAAACTGAAGAGCCGGATTTACGCCAGTGAATGGGGAATTCTAGTAGGCCTAAAACCATTTGGAGTGATGCCACAGTTTTACGTCTAGTTTTACGCGAAAAACTGATCGTCAATGGCCAGCTTTAGCTCAACTTCAAAACGATTAACGAGCACACAACCAAAGACACCTTAGACACACATAGACATAGTGGGCGGATCCCGCGGAACTCATTAACCAATTAGAATAGTCCGCGCGTACACCTGCACCGGCACACCGGCACAGTGTATGCATAACGCAGAGATGAGATCGTTGATGGTATACTTGCATTTGGGGTGCAATGGGTGAAAATTATATCTATTTTGCCATACACAACTAATAAATTTTTAAAATCCCATCCGAACTAATTTTTTTTTAAATATTTTACCAATAGGACATAAGCTACAATTTATGTATGTACCTCTCGAGTGAAGACAGGGCGGAGCGCTAGTAAGAAAAAAAAATGGAAATTGAAAAAATAACACAAACATGTCAGCTAAACCACGATTTTAGTGTCACCTAGTGTGCGCTGACGTCAACGCTTGCCACACTCGGTAGCGGTGGCGAGGAGTGGTGAGCAGAGCAGCGGAACGCGACGGTCGCAAGGAATGTGCTTGCTTATGCGCAGCCCCAGATAGCTAATATCAAATAAATTGGGTAATTAAATTCAGATAAATATTTAAATAATAATATTATTTATTTATTTCACCTGTAGTTTACAAACATGTCACGAATATAAATCAAGACATAATAATCTAAATAAAAATAAACACTTTCAGAGTTTTTGGTTTTATTTCCCTGCATTTTATGCTATGAATTTTCATAAAGTACATATTGTATTGGATTTCATAAAGAGCCTATTGGGCTAAGTCGCAAACGGTCTCCAAGGTCTCTTACACAAAATGTCCCCCGTAAAAATCATATTTTGTGGAATGTCACTTATGCAAAATATATATATAAAGTAAATTTAAGTACCAACCAACATTATCACATTTCGGGTTTTTGTTTACTGTATGTTAATAAGTTACTTAAAAAAAATATGTTGTTCTTTAAAAATCTAAAGTCACTAATGCGACATTTTGCGAAATAGACTATTTGCGTTTTTTAGCCGCTATTCGGCGATATCGTGAAAGTTAAAAAAACAATTCGTTTAAGATGGTTCATTTATTTTTATTTTTTATAAAATATACAACAATTTTTATGGCTAGACTGTGCTAGGCTAGACTAGACAGTGCATATACATATAAGCCATTGCTACACTATAGCTGGGGGGCGTTTAGGCGCATAATGTTAAAAGAGCAAAATTTACTATTTGCTCTTTTAAGCGTACAATGTTTGAAGAGCAAAACAGTAAGAGCGCAGAATGGTAAATATTTCAGTGCTTTAGCTTTCAGCTGCCAGGACTATATAAATATCATATTGGTGAATTGTGACTCCCTAACAAGTAAAAGTAAGTAAATAGAAAAAAAGTGATCAATTTTTGAAAAAAAATATTTTCAAAATTTAATAATCAACATTTATGATCATTCAACATCATTCATAAAAATAACATAAAAATACTTTGAATGGCCCTAATGACACAGTTAAAAAAATATTATATACTGTCAAATCACTAAGATTCTACTCCTAAAGTAAGTTCTAAATACTTATTTTAAGGGATACTGAACCAACGCAAAGATACTATATTTCATAAAAAATACACACACACAAATATATAAACTAGCTTTTTTAAAAATAAAAAAATTGCAAAACTGTTTACGGTTTACTTATATTTTCCTTGTTAGGGAGTCACAATTCACCAATATGATGTTAATATAGACCTGATATATAAGGTGGACTCAAATTAACTACAAATATTTTCAGGGCTGGCTCCAGGGGGCTAAATAAACGTATTGGAGATACAATTTTAAAAATCGACACGCTAGTTTTTTTTTTGTTTTTTCTAACAAAAAAAATATTATTAAATGATGACATTTAGTATCATACTGTAGTTAAATGTGTAGACTTTATTCCTCTTTAAGCTCCTCCCACCAATTAATAGTTGAATGAAATTGATTTGCTGTATTCCTCTTTATTTATGAAAAGTGCGTGAAAGACAGAGATGTCAAGCGATTTATTATACGTAAACGACACCGACCGGGGCGGCTTTTGTTTGTGTGTATCATTTTAATTGTCATTTTACGCAAAGCTGTGTACAGGATGTTATAATGTTACGGTTTTCAAAAAACATAACCGTTAATTTTTCTCGAAAACTAGCGTGTAGAAAATTGAAAAAACCACTGATATACTTTCTAAATAATATCAGTAATTAGCCCTGAAAATATTTGTAGTTAATTTGTGTCCACCTTATATATACTATAGCACTGAAATCTTTACCATTCTGTGCTCTTACCATTTTGCTCTTTTAACATTATGCGCTATTATCGTTTTGCGACCGGTTATCATTCTGCGCTTTTAACATTATGCGCCTAAACGCCTGGAGGCATGGTACAGGAATGACCTCCGCAATAAATTGTAAATTAAAATTAATTTACAATTTTGAAAAAAATCTTTCAAAAAATATGGGAACATTGATAGAGGACGTTATTTCTTGAAATTGCGTTTATGCTATACCAGATGAAACTATACCCTATACTATTATAGCGTCAACGTTTGCGTCAACATTTTCTACATGATCTGGATCTTCACAGTCAATATAAAAAAAACCGGCCAAGTGAGAGTCAAACTCGCGCACCAAGGGTTCCGTACCACGCAAAGCATCTCAAATTATAGCCCTTACTAAAAGTCCAACTAGTTTCAAAAACAAACTTAACTTTGCAGTTCGATCCCTGAGATTCATACTGAATCCAGCGCAAAAATAAGTTTTTAACACTTTTTTTAGACTTCCAACACCATATTTACAATTTTCAGATTTATTCCTGTATAAGTACTGTTAGACCTTGCTTTTTGCCAAATTTCATAATTTAAGGACAACGGGAAGTAACCCTATAGGTTTTGATTGCTGCCTGAAATCGCCAAATATGCGAAAATTTGTAACATTTTAGGTAATATCTCTTGATCGCATTGACGTATAATTTTGATTATTTTTTTTTTGCTGAAAGAGATGATGCATCTGAGTATTCGATATTAATTTCAACTTGATACCTTTAAGCGTTCCTGAGAAAAAAAAGTTTGACAGACAGACGGACAGACAGACAGGCGGACAACAAAGTGATCTTATAAGAGTTCCGTTTTTACCTTTTGAGGTACGGAACCCTAAAAAAGGACCACACATGTCGCATTTCATCTTATACTAAGACCTCAATCCTACCCTCCTTTCTCCCACAAAAGACCAACATTGAGGACCGCAGTTGAACAGTGCATTATGGTTAGAAATCTCTTTTAGTCATGGAAGTAATAAGTACCTTTGTTACTTCCATGCTTTTAGTCTACTAAAGAAGTACGTCATATCTACTATCCTTCGTCCTTGATAAATTTCAAATGATTGATCCTCTTCGACGTCCACAATATAAGTATAATCATCCTGGTCCTAAGAAGAACATAGGGTGTCCTTCATCCCGGGAAAAACACTGTTCCCGTAAGAAAATTCACGCAGGCGGCAAAAGCTACACTAGCTTTTAAATAAAAGAAAAACCATTGTTTTGATTTTTTCTGGCCATATGTTTGTGGGCGCACACATAAACGCATCCTGTAAAAACTACTGGAGGAAATTTGATTCGGTATCATGATAAAATTATAGTGGTGTCGAAACATAGTTCATTTGTTTGTTTGTTATAAACAAATAAATAAACGCTGTATCTACTGAACCAATCTTCTTGAAATTTTGCATACACATAGTTAGAAGTACTGAGAAAGACATAGGG